>OY978467.1:10000000-10600000 GCA_963854805.1 Plagodis dolabraria | reverse complement strand
AAAACTGGAAAAGTCATAATGATACCTAAACCCGGAAAGGACCTCAAGAAACCGGCAAGCTACCGACCAATTACGTTGCTAAGTACCTTGTCTAAGCTATTTGAAAAGCTTCTACTTACGCAACTGATACCTCACATCACGCCAAGAGACGAGCAGTACGGGTTTAGGTACGAACACTCGACAACATTGCAAGTCACAAGGATGGTGAATGAAATGGCCACCAGCTCGAACAAAAAAGAGTACGTGGTGGTAATACTACTCGACATGGAAAAGGCGTTCGACAGAGTATGGCACGAAGGGCTCCTATACAAACTGTCGAACGCCGTACCACGAAGAATTTTAAATGTGATAGCCTCCTTCCTTAAAGACCGCCGTATCACAGTAGCGGTTGAAGACGCCCTATCTACGGTGAAGCCAGTGAAGGCCGGAGTACCACAAGGCAGCTGCATCTCACCTGTATGCTACGCCTGGTACACCAACGACATCCCGGTCGTTGGGCAGGCGCAGCTCGCACTCTACGCTGATGATGCAGCATACTACGCCTCATCGTATAGACCAGCCTTCGCAGCCAAGCGGTTACAACCGACATTAGACGCCCTGCCAGAATGGCTAGACAAGTGGAGACTCGCGGTCAATGTGGACAAGACACAGGCGATGATCACGGGAAACACACAGCTGCCAACACCACTCAAGCTACTAGGCAGAGACATCGCCTGGAGCCCGCAAGTCACTTACCTCGGAGTCCAGATTGACCGACGACTGAGCTTCAAACACCACATTGACGCCACAATAGGAAAGGCAAAGGGGGCTAGAATGCTACTGCAGCCCATCCTAAAGTCAAAGCTACCACTCCGGACCAAGACGGGGATCTATAAGACCTATATTAGATCCCGTCTCACGTACGCGGCGCCGGCGTGGTACGCATTCGCATCTACGACTAATAAAAAGAGACTGCAAGTACAAGAAAACCAGACGCTACGCATGATCGTTGACGCGCCTAGGTACGTGCGCAACAATACCATTGCAAGAGACTTAAAGCAAGAAAACCTAGACGCCTTCATCAGACAGCTGACCACGCGAATGTTCAGCAGAGCGGACCAAGCGGACCATGAACACCTCCGGGGCATAGCGCCTCAACACGCCAGACCACCGGACGAAAAAGGAAAACGCAAGATGAAACCGTACTCACGTGATATAGTAATATCCCAAGACATCCATGAGCGAGAAGGAAGACAAGAAGAGAGTGAGACAGCAACAGGTGCGGGGCCGCCGGCCGCCGTGGCCAGTGTCGCTGATCGGCTCGCTGGGCTTTCCCCGTGTAGGCGGGGGATCAACCTGGTGCGGCCTCCGTGATCGCCCTGGCTAACTAAGCGGCGGCCGGGTCAAGGCCGCCCTGTTGCACAAAGAGTCCACCAAGCACCGTCAAAAGGTGCAAATGACCTACCTATTGTCATAGGTAGCGATAGAAGCCTAGGGCAGAGGGCATAGCCCTGAACCCTATCGACCTCACCCCATAACAAGGGTGTGGAACGAAGAACACAGAACGGACATTGCCACCAGTCGTTCGTTCACCGGCGCAGTGGAAACTCGTGTGTCAGTTTAATTTCGATTAAACGTACTTTGTGCTCATTGAAAAATGACCGGTCGCGGTAAGGGAGGAAAGGGTCTGGGGAAAGGTGGCGCTAAGCGTCACAGGAAAGTGCTCCGCGATAACATCCAGGGTATCACGAAGCCAGCGATCCGTCGTCTTGCGCGCAGAGGTGGCGTGAAGCGTATCTCCGGTTTGATATACGAAGAGACCAGAGGCGTGCTGAAGGTGTTCCTCGAGAACGTCATCCGCGACGCAGTCACTTACACTGAGCACGCCAAGAGGAAGACCGTCACCGCCATGGATGTCGTATACGCTCTGAAGCGCCAAGGCCGCACCCTCTACGGTTTCGGAGGTTAAGCTGTGTAGCTTTGTGTCAGTCTTCGTGATGATGCGTGTCGCGATGTGTTTTTTTGTTAACTAATAAATGGTTGACAAAGACTCCACCGCTGCCGCATTTAAAATTTAAAAAAAGGCCCTTTTCAGGGCCGCATAAGTTTCATGAGATCATTTATAGATTATTGTTTCTTTACAACATAACAACATAATGCAAAAATGTCATACGGTACATAAATTGCACACCTACACTAACAAGTTATTATTATATTATATACATACCTACCTACCTAATTGTTGAGGTTGATGATGATGATTATAAATTTATGTAGGTAACAACAATCACAGAAAATTTTTATAAAAAAATATACCAATGTTCATTGCACGTGGTATTTTTGTTTGAAATAATATTTTATATACCTACCTATACATATAAGACAGAGTTGGTACCTATGCATAAGTTATATCATCTTACAGATATATATATGAACTATAGTATGTAAAGTAAGTGTATGTATAGTTTAAGTGAGGGATTGTTGTTAACAACAACAACTAAAGAAAAATTGTATATTAGAGTGTAGTTTTTTTTTTTTTTTTTTTTTTTCCCACTGGTAATATTTAGCTTCCTACATACATAGATTATTAGTGTATCTATTATAATTATTTATATATAGGTGTGTATTATCTGATATAAAGTTAAGAATATTATTATATGAAACTAGGTATGTTATAAGAGCGGCGGTGTTGTGTTGTCTTTTCGAACGCGCGCGCCACACACATTGTTTTTATTATTATCGTGTGTGTGTTCTATAATAATACATTAACGTTTGATGCAATTTAATGTAATAAGTGATTTATAACATATTTCGTTAATGCCAATAGATATTTCTTTGAAAAGAAACTTGCACGTCCTGCACTAAGACTATCCATCCTTTGAATACAAAATGTTCAGAGTTGTTTTACGAGCACCAAAACATTTATCGTTTTATACGTTAAAAACTTACATGTTTGCATTTATTTTACTATATGCTATGAAAACGATATCCTAGTGGTTTAATTGTCAAATAAAACTATACGGATGTGTTTGTTTTATAGAGAAAATTCAATTTTAAACATGACGCGACCTATACTGTGCCTTTAGTGGCGCGAATAAATCAATTTATTGTCCAAACGGTGAGTCCTGTGTACATAATGGGTATTTCTATACGTTACCATGTTCAAAATGTTTAAGTTGAAACGTTCTGCGCGTCTAGTGTGCTATAAAAAAATTATAATAAAGCAATTTAACCAGATCAATGTTAGTGAAAAGCAGTGAGCGTTCTTACGAGAAATCGTCTCTCGGCCGTGGTGTTCTCTTTACGGTAAAGGTTGGAAT
The DNA here is from genome assembly GCA_963854805.1 of Plagodis dolabraria. Classification (NCBI taxonomy): domain Eukaryota; kingdom Metazoa; phylum Arthropoda; class Insecta; order Lepidoptera; family Geometridae; genus Plagodis; species Plagodis dolabraria. Next base: position 10,596,701 of record OY978467.1, on the reverse strand, counting down.
CTAAATACAAATTTTGAAATGTGCTCGCGCCCAAGTTTATACGCTAAATATTGTTATTATAATCTAATTAAATCATCATCAACAATGGCAGATACCGCAGTAGCAGCAGAGGCTCCCGCTCCGGCCACCCCCGCCAAGAAACCAAAGTCTTCCGCCGCCGCCGGTGCCAAGAAACCAAAATCGAAACCGACCCACCCGAAAACTTCGGAAATGGTGAACAGCGCCATCAAAGAGCTCAAAGAGCGCAGCGGATCATCATTGAAGGCGATCAAGAAATACATTGCCGCTCAATACAAGGTTGACGCTGAGAAACTAGCACCGTTCATCAGGAAGTATTTGAAGAGCGCCGTCGAATCCGGTGCATTGATCCAGACCAAAGGCAAGGGTGCCTCCGGTAGTTTCAAGCTCGAGTCTAAGTCTTCCTCTTCGAAGAAGCCGACCGCTTCCAAAGCCTCCGGCAAGTCCGCCGGCGCTAAGGAAAGTGGTGCCGCTTCATCAGCCAAGTCGAAGAAGGCCGCCGCGTCCTCTGCCGCCGCCAGCGGCGGCAGGGGTAGGAAATCCGCCGCTGCTTCTTCGCCCGCCAAGTCGAAGCCTTCCGCCGCTACGAAGGACAAGAAAGCCGCCGCCGCTAAGAAGAAGCCCGCCGCTGCCGCCGCGAAGAAAGCCGCCGCTCCAGCGAAGGCGAAGAGCGCAGCCGCGCCTAAAGCTAAGAAAACCGCCAAGCCGCCCACTAAGAAGCCCAAAGCGCCCAAACCGAAGAGGGCCGCCGCCACACCGACCAAGAAGGCCGCCGCGAAGAAATCATCCGCCGCTAAGAAATAAGCGTGGACACCGCACAAGCATCGGTGTCGTCGTTTGTGCGTGGTGGTGTGTGTACTACGTGCTTGCTTGCGTGCCGTGCTTCGCCCTCGTCGTCGAGTATCTGTGTCCGCTCGTGTGTAGTAGTATTGTGAACGTCAAAGTTCAAACTTCTACCGCGCGCGGACCCGGGAAAGACATGAGCGCGCGTTGCTCGCTGTTGCTAGCACGTTATGCGCTCTCACCTCAATCGCCGACATCACCGGTCGTCGTGGTCTTCCGTGGGACCCGCTTGCGTGGGGTAGGAGGCGATGAGATGAAGAGAAATCTCTCTATCACTCCTCCTCATTTCGCACCAAAAAGCCCTTTTCAGGGCTAACAAAAATATCAAAAAATGGTTGTTAAACCTCTTATGTTTCTGAACGCAACGAACAACAACAACAACAACAACAATAATATCATCACTCATAATTCAATTATGCGTGTACCTATTGAGTACGCAATAGTAATCATTTATCCATACATATCGTTATTACTATATAGGTACACACATTGAACATTAGGACCCCGCCCGACTGCCCGACTATAACAGACTACAACACCCACTAACTATAATCAGTTGATTAGCTAGAATCTCCTAAGAAGTGTTTTATTTTAACTTCAGTGTTAGGTACTGTTATTACTGACAACTCACAAATATATAAATAACAATCTAAGCTAAAGTCGGTAAGTGACGTAAATACATGGCTATACTTTCATTTTGTATATGCGAATTTGTCGAATAAGGTGCCAATAATCATAAATATGTGTGTGGTTTATATTGGTATAGGTTGGTTGTTGATTTCTAAATATTATGTTAAAATTAGTGTTCAATTTCAGGTTTCCTCTTTAGCTACCTATATGTGTCTATCTATATCTTTCTCTTTTTCTAATGTTTACGTCTCTCCCTCTAACCGTTGTTACTTACCTGCTAATGGTGGATACGGTCGAATGTGGTTCGTAAACTTGCTCCCGATGTGCTCTCGCCGCTCGCATCTATAAATATTGAAAAAACTTAAATTATGACACTAGTACGCTACGTGGCGCAGTGCGAAGCGAACGTATATAGTTTTTATTGAAATTAACTCATTTAATAAACTACTCCTATAATGTCGGGACGCGGTAAAGGTGGCAAAGTTAAGGGGAAGGCAAAGTCTCGCTCCAACCGTGCAGGTTTACAATTCCCAGTGGGTCGTATTCATCGTCTTTTGCGTAACGGCAATTACGCAGAGCGCGTTGGTGCCGGTGCTCCGGTGTATTTAGCGGCCGTGATGGAATATCTAGCCGCTGAGGTGCTAGAGTTGGCCGGTAACGCGGCGAGGGACAACAAGAAGACCAGGATAATTCCGCGTCATCTCCAACTGGCGATCAGGAACGACGAGGAGTTGAACAAGCTGCTCTCCGGGGTCACCATCGCACAGGGCGGTGTTCTGCCTAACATCCAAGCAGTGCTCCTCCCCAAGAAGACCGAGAAGAAGGCTTAATATGCCAGCTCTCAATATTTTGTTGGTGCACGGACATGTATATGAAAATACATCGCCAATGCACCTATATATGTAACACAAAAGGCCCTTTTCAGGGCCACAAATTATTTCCGATATATATGTTTGTCTCTCAACAAACAGTAAGATATATATTGTTTCTTGAACACAAAATGACATAATAATAATAATAAATATCAAACAAGTCGAGGTGTGCTACATTTCATAATACTTACTAGTATTTATGTATGTACCCACTTACCTAATTTTGTGAATGTTGCATGCATTTCACTTAATACGTAGTGTTGGAAACGTCATTACTTTTAAAAAATGAAACGTCTAAGTAAAATACGTAATAAAGATGATACAACCACGTAGAATAAGTTAGCAGTAAATAGTTCATAAGCGCTTTAAATGTATTGCTATATAAGTATAGATAACGTATGATAAGAAATAGGTAAGAATCTAAGTAAGTAGAATGAGTAGCTCCAGTTCGGTGTCAAAAGAGGTAGAATAGGAATGTAACCAGGTTATAGAAAAAACTCTTGCCTATCTCATACCACTTGTCACTCTCGCACAAGTCCCCGGGTTTTCCAGGAAAACACAGGGAAAGTCAGGGAATAGTATTTAATTGTGTATAATGTAATAAAATAGCTTTAGATAATGTAGAAATAACATAGGTGGTCTAATAATTACCTATTACGAATATTTGTGAAGGTAAAATCACATAAAAACTAGACTTTTCTAGAAAATGTAAAAATTATATTTTATTTTAATAATCTTTGCCAGTCTACGTACACAATAGCGAAAGTAACTCTTGTCTGTCTGTCTGTTACGCTTTCACGCCAAAACTACTGGACCGATTTGAATGAAATTTGGTATGGAGATAGTTTGAGACCCGGGGAAAAAAAAAAAAAAAAAAAAAAAACATAGGATAGAATTTATCTGACTGCGCAAAAAGAGGTTAATGTTTTCGCGCGATAACCGACATACGCGCGGGCGGAGCCGCGCCCAGAAAGCTAGTTTTAACTAAATAAATAACAACAGCAAATTGTTACAACTGCATTGATTGATATTATTATATAGATAGATATAAAAATCTGTATATTATTGTTAAAACTATTTGATTAGGATCGATGAGTATCGCGTCCGTCTGTTGAATCTGCTCTCTCACTCTCGCACACACCGTCATTGGTTGAATACGACACGTTTAGCCAGTGTTGATGTGGGATACATGTAGCACGTATAACTGATAATATTCGATGACGTTCAGTGCAATTTAATTGTACTGAGTTGTGTATAATATTGTTAACATGCCGCCCAAGACTAGTGGTAAAGCCGCCAAGAAATCTGGCAAAGCCCAGAAGAACATCTCCAAGACCGACAAAAAGAAGAAGAAGCACAAGAGGAAGGAGAGCTACGCCATCTACATCTACAAGGTGCTCAAGCAGGTCCACCCGGACACCGGTATATCGAGCAAGGCCATGTCTATCATGAACTCGTTCGTGAACGACATCTTCGAGCGTATCGCTGCCGAGGCGTCCCGTTTGGCCCACTACAACAAGCGTTCCACCATCACCTCAAGGGAGGTGCAAACATCCGTGAGGCTCCTGCTGCCCGGTGAACTGGCGAAGCACGCCGTCAGCGAGGGGACCAAGGCTGTAACCAAATACACCTCGTCCAAGTGATGTGTTGACCCCGACACTGACGGTATACACTGCGACTTCGGTTCGCATATATCACATATAAACAAAAGGCCCTTTTCAGGGCCACAAAATAACTCTTATAAATACACATTGTGTATAATTATTGTTTCTTGACGACACTTAACAACAATCCCTCTCACTTAAACTATACATACACTTACTTTACATACTATAGTTCATATATATCTGTAAGATGATATAACTTATGCATAGGTACCAACTCTGTCTTATATGTATAGGTGGGTATATAAAATATTATTATTATTTCAAACAAAAATACTACCACGTGCAATAAACATTGGTATATTTTTTTTTTTTTTTTTTTAAATACCACGTGCATGCACATAATTTACTTATTATTTTAGCGTACCGAGCTCTCCTTGAATATAGGTATGAATTGAATTGGATTTTGTTGAAACTATAGTCAAATTTTTTTTTTTTTTTTTTTTTTTTTTTTTCTTTTTCTCCTTATTATAATATTACATATTGTACATGATAAAATATATGATTAAAATAAATATATTTCTTTGCAATAGTCCGTACCTACCTACCTACCTACCTACCTACGGGCTATGGGGCTTGCGAGTGAACGAGATATATTGCGCGCGCGAGCGAGATGCAAAGACAGACGCGGTCAGAAACGAAAGTGTATAAATATTAAAAGGCGAACAGAGCGTCAATTTGGATCGCCGTGTACTCCGTACGGACCACACCTATCGCAGAGCTCACTTGTGAATCGCAATTATTTTACTATTAAAATAGTTTCGATTACGCCCGTAGCTAAGCGCTGCGGAGGGGAATACTTGCTGTACCGGAAGCCGGGATTAGGAGTATGCTGGACTAAACCATACGCCAGCAGCTCCTATTCCCAGTGGTCACGGAGTGGACTCCCCCGTTGCCGCCAAGCATGGACCCTTCACCGGGCCCATCCAAAGGCCCTTCTCAGGGTTTTTCTCAGGAAGCGAGTGTGAGACGTACGCGTAGTCCGCCGCTATCACCTGATGCTGAAACCATACCAGCTGTAGCTGTAACCATGCGCCCGCACCGCCAAGAGGTGCAAAAAGGCCCTTTTCAGGGCCAAGCTGTAGCCACCCCGCTGCGTGCGTCATCACCAGGGAGTAACCACCCCGGTGATGACAGCAGCTTTGAACTGGGAGACGTGCCACCGAATGATTCCCTCTCTCCGAAAGGACGGCATGAGCGTGACGTCCTCACGCTCGCTCGACTCGTAAGAACCGGGCACCTTTCGCAAGGGATGCTGTCATGGATGGCACTATACACCCGACTTGAAGAAGCCGAAATGGAAGGCACTGAGCTGTCGGTAGAAGACCTAGCCATACTTGAAATGGCCGCGTCGTCTATGATCTCGCTGCCTCCCATCACCAGCGTGACGTTTAAACCAAGACGGTACATACAAGCACCGCCCAGCCCCCCTAAGCCATCTGAGGTAGTAAAGCGTAGACGTACGCGGTCGCTATCCCCATCGCCACCGCATAAGAAAACCACTCAGTGGGAATCGAGCCCAAGGGCCGCCCCGCAGAAAACAACTGAGGAGGCCACCAAAACAGCCCCAGTGAAGCCTGCTGAGCCCAAAGAACAAAGGCCTAAGAAATCGGCACCCATGCCCAGACAGCATCCCGCTAAAAAGCTCGAAATGCCGACTGAATTACCCAAGAAAACGACTACGTTCGCACAAGTCGCGCAACTAGCGAGTAGTTCCGGTGGCGCGACCCAACCCGCCAGACCGGTCGTGGTACCTCAGAAAGCTACCACAGAAGCGATGGATACCGCACCTCCTGTGTCCCAGAAAGCTCCCCCAGCCTCCCAAAGTGGCGAAGCGAAGGCTAAGGAGGCAGCAGGACCGAGATACCCGCCTTTAGTCGTAGAAAAAATCGACAATTGGACTAAGCATTTCAAGATTTTAGCTACCAAGCTCGGCCGCCCCCCTAACGGCAGGCCATACGGACAGGGAATCCGCTTCTCACCTACAGACGAGAACGAATACAGGGCGATTCAATCGTACCTTACTCAGCTCGAGAAGGAAGAGAGCATTAGCTGGTTCTCATACTCATTACCAGCAGAGCGAAGCCTAAAGATCGCAATACGCGGATTACCGGCAGATACCGAACCGCAGGAAGTGAAACAAGACTTAGAAGAGAAGGGTTTCACTCCAGAGTATGTGAAATGCATTAAAGGGCGACAGGGGCGCCCCGGCTGTGTGTTCCATGTACAGATGAAGAAGACGCCTGACCTTATCCCGGCCATCTACGACATCACAGAAATGTTATACATGCCTGGCGTAAGAATAGACGCATGGCGCGGGAAGAAGGGCCCGGCGCAGTGTCACCGCTGCCAGAAGTTTAGGCACAGCTCCCATAACTGCCATAGGGAGCTGGCCTGCGTAAAATGCGGAGAGCCTCATCGCGCAATTGAATGCCCAAGGCCCCGCGAAGAACCCGCAACTTGTGCAAACTGTGAAGGTACGCACCCAGCCAACTACGCCGCCTGCCCCGTGTTCAGACGGGAAACCAGAAACAAGAAGGCAGGCACGGTAGCAGCTACCCAGATAATTAAAAGAGGCACTGCGCCGGTAGTACCGGCCACGGTAGAGGAGTCGGCCGCCACGACTCTTATGGCACCGGCTAACCTACCTAAACAGACCGGTAAGAGTGCCAAGAAGAAGCAGAAGAAGAAGAAGAAGGCTGACGCGCAGAAAGCACAGCCAGAGCCCCCCGCGCCGCACGCCCCCGCGCCGCGCGCCCCTGCACAGCAAACCGCTGCGCCGCGCACCTCAGCACCACGCGCCCCCGCGCCCCGCACCCCCTCCGCGCACCCGGCCCAACCCGCAGAGCGAAGGGATTCGCTAGGTCAGACCATCGGGGTCCTTAAGGATATCCTGGAGGCGGTACAAACCGGAATGGACCCCGAAACCGCAACCCTTCGCGGGCTTATGAAGATCCTAAACACTGTAAATGGATCACAAACACAATAAGATCGTACATTGGAATGCCCAAACGCTCCGGGGGAAGAAAAGAAGGCTGATCGTCTTCCTCCAGGAGCACAAACTGGATATTATGTTGATCAGCGAGACACATTTAAATGCTAAACACGAGCTAAAGATACCTAACTACCACGTGTATCGTAAGGACGAGGTCAGCGCGGAGGGCTTAGCCTACAGAGGGCTCGCCGTCCTGGTTCACCGTAGAGTCATACACCAGCTGATGCCAATCAACGAATACCGCTCTTTTCAAGCATTGGGTGTGCTCGTAAATATCGCCGGCAAACAACACCGGATATACGCTATTTACAAGCCTCCGAACAGCACCCTTATTACCTCCGAGCTAAGGTCGCTTATGGCAGGAGAGATACCAATCATCGTGGCCGGCGATATGAATTCTAAGCACACCCACTGGAACGCTAGCAAAATAGATCGCCATGGACAGATACTATACGACGACTCGGTGAACCAGGACTACTACGTCATAGGCCCGAATGAGCCCACGCACTACTCAGAGAATGGGGAAGATAGTGTCATCGATATTGCGCTTATTAAAGGCTTACGGACGCTACCAGCCCAAACAGTGCTTCCGGACCTTCAGTCAGATCACAGACCGGTTCTTCTGACGCTGGAAGAGCTCCCAACAAGAGTGGCCGCTCCCACTACAAGGCAGAACATCTGTTGGGAGACCTTCGCGACAGAAGCGCAGAAGTTAACCACTACCGCTCCCATTACTACCTCAGAAGATGTCGAGCGTGAATGTACCAACCTTACCACGGCTATCCAGGCTTCCCTTAAAACAGCTACGCACACCACCAAACCGGGAGAGCGTTCCGATTCCCTCCCGGCACGGATCAGGAAACTAATATGCGAAAAAAGGGAACTACGGAAGCAATGGCAGGATACTCGCTGTCCAGTACTAAAGAAAAAGCTAAATGCCATGATCGAAGAAGTGAAAACTGCCCTTCACGAACATGCAGGAGACTCCTGGGAAGAGCATATAATGTCCATAGGCGACCACGTGCCCTCCGTCCACCGCCTATGCCGACAATTATCATGCGTGCCTCAACCTACCAGACCTCTATTAGGCAGCGACGGCCTTTTGAAATTTGAAGCCAAGGCAAGGGCAGAAATCTTCGCCGAGCACCTTGAAAAACAGTTTCAACCGAACCCTACAAGCAACCTACAACATGTGCAATACGTAGAAAACAAGCTACGCGAATACTTTGAGCGACCGAGCGAGACAGCATGCGTTGGACGGAGAGGCAACACGTGTGAAGGAGAAACGGAACGCGAGAGCGGGACGGAGAGAGCTGAGACGGAGCCCACTGTCTTCTCCCCGGGACGCGTCGCGCGCCTAATTTCCAGGCTGCCTACGAAGAAAGCGCCCGGGATCGACGGGATCACCAACACAGCGCTTAGACACCTACCTATGAAATCCATAGCCGCCCTGACTCGTATCTACAATGGCATTATGAGGTCCGGCCACTTCCCATCCTCGTGGAAACTAGGAAGAGTAGTGATGATACCTAAACCCGGAAAGGACCCTAAGAAACCAGGCAGTTACCGACCGATCACCTTGCTGAGCACCCTCTCAAAAGTCTTTGAGAGGTTGTTGCTAACGCAGGTGGTCCCACACATCCGACCGCGCGAGGAACAGTACGGGTTTAGGTCCGAACATTCCACAACGCTGCAGGTCACGAGGATGGTGAATGAGATGTCTACGAGCCACAACAAAAAGGAGGTTGTCGCAGTGATCCTGTTGGACATGGAAAAGGCGTTCGACAGAGTATGGCATGAGGGGCTGCTATACAAACTGTCGACGTCAGCCATCCCACGGAAGACAGTTGAAGTCCTCGCATCGTTCCTCAAGAACAGAGAAATCACAGTGGCGGTCGAAGGCGCACTGTCTACAAAGAAGCCGGTACGAGCAGGAGTACCCCAGGGAAGCTGCATCTCACCCGCATGCTACTCCTGGTACACCAATGACATCCCCGTCATTGGGCAGGCGCAGCTGGCATTGTACGCGGACGATGCAGCTTACTTCGCATCCTCCTACAAACCAGAGTTCGCAGTAAGAAGGTTACAGCCCACACTCGAAGCGCTGCCTGAGTGGCTTGAAAAATGGCGGCTCACAGTCAACGTTGATAAGACGCAGGCCATGCTCACTGGGAGAACCAAGCTACCATCCCCTTTAAACCTCCTAGGGAAAGACATCCCATGGAGCCCCAGTGTGCAATACCTCGGTGTCAACATTGACCGCAGATTGACATTCTCAAACCACATAGACGCCACGATAGGCAAGGTGAAAGGAGCCCGTGCAGTTTTAACCCCAATCTTAAGATCGTCGCTACCACTCCGGACGAAGACAGGTATATACAAAACCTACATCCGTTCACGTCTAACCTACGCTGCGCCGGCGTGGTATGCCTTCATATCCAAAACAAGCAAGAAACGACTCCAATCTCAAGAAAATATGTGCCTCAGAGCTATTGTCAACGCCCCGAGGTACGTTAGAAACGCAACCATTTCAAGAGATCTCAAGCACAGCGACTTAGAAACCTTTATAACGACGCTTACTACAAAAATGTTCAAGCGCGCAGATGAAGCCAGGAACGAGCACCTCAGAGGCATCGCGCCCTTACACGCGAGGCCACCAGATGTGAAGGGAAAACGAAAGATGAAACCCTATTCAAGAGACCTTGTCATGCCAGACAAGGACAGTGATATCGAGAGAGAGAGGTCGACAGTGCGGGAGCCGCCGGCTGCCGCTGCCAGCGCCCGCGGATCGGTCCGCCGGGCTTCTCCCGTGTAGGCGGGGGATTCACTCGGCGCGGCTTGGGATCGCCCTGGTGGAGCGGAGGCCGGGTCTGGCCCGCACTGCATCGCACCCTCTGCACCTTGAAGAGGTGCTGATAAGCAGAACACCGACGAGATAGCCTAAAGCGAGCGAAGCCATGTAAACACACGAAACCGCAATTTAAATATAAAGAAACCAATAAGCAAAGAAGCCAACTACAACAAAAAGAGAGTGAGAGAGAGAGTGCGTTAGTGAGGCACCGCCGGCTGCCGCTGCCGGAGACAGACGATCGGCCCGCCGGGCCCTCAACCTACGGGGCGAGGGAACACCCGGCGACGCCTGGGATCGCCCCGGTCGGGAGTGGAGGCCGGTAGGACCTTACTACATCGCCACCTACCGCACCGAGAAATGGTGCCGAAGACATCTCTCTAGTAAGAGAGATAGACGAGCCTGGGATAGAGTGCACAGCACTGGTGCCCATTCCCCACACCAGAAATGGTGTGAGATGAAGTAACTGATTAGCGTCAATTTAACCATTTGCCCTCAGTCTTCTGTTAGCGGAGCACGCGTCTTGTACCGTACTACATATAAAGTTTGACATAAGTGAGTTTCGTGTGTTAGTTTGAAGTCATGGCCCGTACCAAGCAGACCGCACGTAAGTCTACCGGTGGTAAAGCGCCGCGTAAACAGCTCGCCACTAAGGCGGCACGCAAGAGCGCGCCCGCCACAGGTGGTGTAAAGAAGCCCCATCGCTACAGGCCCGGAACGGTCGCCCTTCGTGAGATCCGTCGCTACCAGAAGAGCACAGAGCTGTTGATCCGCAAGCTGCCGTTCCAGCGTCTGGTCCGTGAGATCGCCCAGGACTTCAAGACCGATCTCCGTTTCCAGAGCTCTGCCGTTATGGCGCTCCAGGAGGCTAGCGAGGCTTATCTCGTCGGTCTTTTCGAAGATACCAACCTTTGCGCCATTCACGCTAAGCGTGTCACCATCATGCCCAAGGACATACAGTTGGCGCGAAGAATCAGAGGCGAACGCGCCTAAGCCCTCTCGACTGCGTGTTTACGTTGTGTCTTGTTGTTTGTATGTAGTACCTACCTAGGTATCTACATACATCATCATTACCTACGTCGCGGTTTGAGCAAAACTTTACAAACAAAAGGCCCTTTTCAGGGCCGCATATGTTTCATGGTTTTATAAAAATGGAATGTTTCTTAAGCACATACAACATCAGTAATAGTATCAAACGTAATAAGTATAGCGATATACGTATATATATATATATTATAAGCGACATAAGTATGATCGGGAAATATTATTATTATCTGGTTACTTTATACTATGCTTATATGAGCGTAAATAATAATAATAATAATAATTGTTATGGTATGATACATACATACAATAATACGTAGGTACTTATAATTAAGGAATATAATCACATCTATACCTAGTCACCAATTTAATAATAATAATAATATATCGTAATCATCGAAAAGTTATAATATTACAATTTAATTTACCTACATATTATTTTTTTTTTTTTTTTTTTTTAGGGAGGACATAGATGCTGGCTACCGCCTGTGCGGTCGTCCAGCTCCACCGGGTTTTGGGCGAGGGCCTGGCCCTACAATAGCCCGGGAGGGAGAAGTGCCGAAGGCACTTCTCCCGAGACGGGCGTAGAAGGCGAAAAGCGCCTTCTACCTCCGTCTCCTGCGGACGCCGAAAACGTACCGCTATTATAGGAGGGGTTGACAGCGAGCTCAAGGGCACCACTGTGGTTCGGACCTCGGCTTGTCTCACTGTCGAGAGACATGGGGGGGATCGGAGCAAAATGCCTCTGTGCAACTGCAGTGTTGCACAATTGGGCCCTACTGAATAAAACTCTTTGACTATTTGGAGAGCAATTTATCGTGACCTTGCTTTTGCCTCGAGCTCGCCGGCGAGCTCGGTGTTTGATTGTGTGACCTCTAATTACCTCACACCTGGGGATTTTACCTCGACGACTTGCGGATAACGCTAAAGCTGCCAATGTAATGACTGCGATGGGGTCATCCGGGTCGTCTAATACCTGCCGTGGTCGGCGACGGGGGGGTTTGAAAAATGGGATAGAAGAGGCGGTCGAGTAGTTCGATGCCTGGACAACCAATGGGTTCGAGTGGTGGGGCGCTCGATCAAAGTATCGGCGAGCGCAGTCCTTATTGAACTGCGCTAAAGAGGGAAGGTTTAGGTCGCAGTGCAACTCGGTGTTCCGGACATACCACGGAGCGCCGGTTGCACTACGAAGAAAACGATTTTGAATGACTTGAAGCTTGTGGAGATGGGCCTCACTAGCATGACTAAACACTACTGATGCGTAAGTCATGATGGGGCGGATGCAGGCAGTGTAAAGTGTCTTCTTATTACTAAGAGACATTTTACTCTCTTTGCGAATCAGGGGACCAAGGCGACCCATTACAAAGGCCGCTCTGTTTCGGACGGTTGTTATATGATCGCTAAAGGTGAGATTCCGATCAAGGGTGACTCCGAGATATTTTGTTTTACTAACCCAGGGGATGGGTTGGTCAAACAAAGTTAAAGGTTGCGGGTAACGGGGGCGAGTCTTCTCAGTAAAGTACATAGCTGCACTTTTAACTGGGTTGACCGCGATGCGCCATTTACGGAACCAGTCACCGATCTCGGTGATGGCCCGTTGGAGGGCGAAAATGGACTTTCTGCTGATACGCCACCCAGTGGTATAAATAGCGGTATCATCCGCGTATTGGGCCAATAGGACGTCTGGCTGAGAGCGTGGGATGTCGCTGGTATACAGCGCGAAGAGAATGGGTGATAGCACGGAGCCCTGAGGGACTCCGGCTCTGACTGGGTGGGGGGAGGAGAGGGTGCCTTCCACGCGATAGCGAAAGCTTCTGGCTTTAAGGAAGTCTTGTAGGATGAGCACAAGACGTTCTGGCACGCCAAGTTGGTATAGCTTGTAAATCAAGCCATTGTGCCAGACTTTGTCAAAAGCTTTCGCCACGTCGAGGAAGACTGCTAGCGTGGTCTGGGGTTTGGGGTACTTGTTAAAGCCCTCAATGATGTGCTCCGTGAGGCGGTGCACCTGTTGGACGCATGAGTGTCCGGGTCTGAAGCCAAACTGCTCATCTGGGATAAGGTGGTGTTCCTTAGCATGGGACTGGAGGCGGTTTGCAAGTAACCGCTCGTAAAGTTTGCCTAAGGCACTGAGGAGGCTGATTGGGCGGTAACTGGTGGGGTCAGATGAGCTTTTGCCTGGTTTGTGAATGCCAATGACAGTTGCACATTTCCAGGTGTCTGGGAATAAGCAGTGGCTCATAGCAGCATTGAAGATGCTGACTAGGAGATGGATGAGAGGAGGAGAGAGGGTTTTAAGAACCCTGTTGGAGATGCCATCGGCACCGGGGGATTTGCGCGGTCGGAGGGCCTTGATCAGTCTCGCCACCTCAGCGTAAGTCGCTAAGGTGGCAGGTGGGAGTTCAGAGGTGACCACAGAGCTTTTACGTTCGACTTCAGCATCCACCGAATCGAGGTGAGCTTGGTCAACGTGATCTACGTTAGGGGAACACTGAGCCTCTAGGCTATCAGCTAGGCACTCAGCTTTGTCTTCGTCAAAGAACGCTGGGACTAGTGGGACTGGTCTGTATAAGGGAGGCATGTCGTTATGGTTACTACCTTTCATACTTCGCGCCAAGTTCCAATAAGCATGGTGGCTTGGCACGAGGTTTGAAAGTTTATCGCCCCATTGTTGATCACGCAACTCAGACATGCGACTTTGAACCATGCGTTCAAAGTGGCGTTTCTTAGTTTTGTTCTCTTTACTGGGGTAAGAGTCGTAATGTCGGGTCACTGCTTTACTCTCCGTCACCAATCGTCTCACATCCGCTGGAATGACAAGGCGCCGGTCGTCCGGCACTATGACCTCCTTTGCGGATGCACCTACTACGGTGGAGAGGTGATTGGTGAACGAATCGATCGCAAGGGTTACGTCATCTTTTGTCAGGATGTCGTCAGGGATCTTGTCTAGGTCCGGTGAACTGATAGCCTTTAGGGCATCGCCTACTTGCTTCCAGTTCACTATCGTCTTAGTGGGGCGGGGGAGGTCAGTCGTTGGGTCGGGACCTAGTCGCAGTATAATGGGTCGGTGGTCAGAGTGAAGCTCGTGAACCACTTCTATGGAGCGTAACCGGAGTGTTACGCCTCTGAATAGTGCCATGTCAAGCAAGTCAGATCGGTGGTCTTCCATATAAGGGTAGTGAGTGGGCTCAGTGGGCGCAATTATGTCAAAGTTAAGTTCTGCGATTAGGTTTTCAAGTGCAATACCTCTGGGATTGTTGACGTTACAATTCCATAGGATGTGCTTACTGTTGAAGTCGCCAATCAGAATGACGGCGCTTCCTAATGAGAATAGGGCTTCTAAGTCAGCTCGGACGATCGGCTTTTTGCAAGCTTGGTAACAGGATGCTATGACTATAGGTTGATGACCAGTCATAGCTAGGAGGCAACAAGATGCTTCCATATTAACAAGGGTTGGGGTAGGTAGGGGAATGCAGTGCAGGGACCTTTTGTAATAGATAAGAGTGCCTCCCCCACGGGAGTTCACTCTATCATCACGTACCGTTCTGTAATTGGCAAACCTAGGGTTCGCCTTCCCCGGTTTTAGAAGGGTTTCCTGCACGCATATAATGTCGATAAGGTGGGTGCAACAAAAGTCGTGGACAAGGTCACGTTGTCTAAAGAAACCGTTAGCGTTGAATGACGCTAACGAAACTGAGCGCGGTTTCGTGCGTGCGGTTGTACTACCCATAGTGGTTGTACTGGGGAGGGGCCTGGGGAACGAAGCGCTTAAGGGCGCTAAGTAAATTCGCGTGTTCCAATGTGTATTGGATCACGTCCGCTGGGGATTGAGCGTATTGCATCTTGTGGAATAGCTCTTGTACCTCATTGATGTCAACCGACATAGCCAGATCGCTGACTAGGTTGATTGCCTCTTGAAGAGGGGCAGCCATCAATGGCATAGGTGGAGCTTGTGGCCGGGAAGCGGCGCGGGGAGGCGCGCGAATGGGGTTGGCGACGGGTGCCGGGAGCGCGGGGCGAGCCGGGGCCGGTGCGCGGGCAGGGGCCGCGGCGCGGGCGGGTGCGGGTGCGGGCGCGGGTGCGGGCGCGCGGGCCGGGGCGCGGGCGGTAGCGACGGTCTTAACCATACTGGGTGGTTTAGACCATGCGTTACGGGCTGGGAGCGGCGCGGGTATTACCTGTGAGGCAGGTACTACCGTTAATTTAGGGCTTACCCGTTGGTAACGGTCGTAAGAGGGACGGGTCGGCCTATGCCTTGCCACCCTGTGGTTCACTCGTGGTGCTTTAGGGCAGCCACGGTAATTCGCGGTATGCCCTTGAGCACCGCATAAAACACAGCTGGGTGGGTCCGGCGAATCACGGGTGCGAGTGCACGCTGCTGTCGCGTGATCGCCTAGGCACTTAACGCACCTAGCGCGAGCGAAGCAGAAACGGGAGGCGTGCCCGTATAGTTGGCAGTTATGGCACTGCGAGGGACTCCCATTCTTGTATGGGGCTTGGACATCGAGTCCTGAGAGGCCACAGACCTTTTTTAAATTAAAAATGGCCTTGCCTTCAGGAGTACGATCTAGTACTACGAGTACTAGATCGTAGGGGCTGCGGTCCTTCCCGCTGTACATGCGGTGAACTGCATGTACGGGGAAGTCTTGTGCCTTCAGGTCGGCACATACCGAATCGGTATGTACCTCCTTGGGCACACCGCGGATGACCACTCGGAGGACTTTCTCCTCTTCGAGCGCATAAGTGTGAAAACTTATGCTCTCGTGGCGGAGGAGTTTAGTTAGCGCTCTGTGGTCGCTAATGGTGGAAACTTGGACTTTAATGCCCTGCTGCGTGGAGCGGGCATTAGTATAGTGGATCCCACGATCCGAAACTAAACGGGACAGCATGTCCCATTTGGTTTTGTCCTGAATGAACAGGGGCGGAGGCGGTTTTTCGCGGCGCGCGCTCGCGTCCTGAGGGGACGCGGCAGTGGTGGCCGGAGCGGAGGGAGGAGACGCGGGGCGCGGGGCGGGGGTCGGCTTCTTGCCGGAGGCGGGGGCCTTAGCGGGTGCCTTGGCGGGAGGGGCGGAAGTTGCGCAACTAGCGGCTTTAGGAGCACGCTTGCGCTTTCTATCTACGACGGTATAGCCGTCGTTATCTGAGTCCGAGTCAGTGCGTAAGGCGCGACTCGGATCTACCTCCATCTCCGCTTCGGAGTCCGAAGTGGGCTCGACAACGGCGATGGAGGGACGGGTGCTCGCTGGCCTCCCGATCGGTGAGCGCGAGCGAGACCTCTCACGGGGAGGGGCTGCCACCGTGCGTCTGTTGTCAGGGCCCGGAGCGGGTGAAGTCGGGCTGTCCTCTGAGAAGGACCGGGTCAGAGGAGGGACGATGGCCTCCGGAATTGGAATTCCGGAG
Organism: Plagodis dolabraria; assembly: GCA_963854805.1. Lineage (NCBI taxonomy): Eukaryota > Metazoa > Arthropoda > Insecta > Lepidoptera > Geometridae > Plagodis > Plagodis dolabraria. The sequence continues at coordinate 10,580,390 of OY978467.1, read as the reverse complement.
GGAGCGATGAGAGTGTCCGTGAGGCGGGCACTCTCTGCATCGTTAAGCGATTGCTGATGATCAGCGTAGAGTTCGGGGTAGCGGAGGGCGAAGGTCTGAAGGACCTCCACCTCACCGTTAGAGGGACGTTGCATCCTGAGGGGAATACTCAGGATGGCCTAACGGGTTCTGTCTCCCTCACGCAACTCGTGAGCTCACTTGTGTGAGAGGGAGTGAGTACCTATGGTGTGCCCTAGTTGTGTACCCTCTCCGAGCTTTTTTCTCGGCGGAGAGGGGTGCTCCTAAGCGCTACTCCGGGTTTGACTAGGGGTGACCCCAAGGCCAGAATCCCGGAGCCCAGCTTGCTTCGGCTGACCCGTGAAGCGGGAAAGGCCACGGTGCAAGGTTAAACCAAAAACAACAACAGTGGCCGTTGTCACCGTAGGGTGTCACACTGCGACCGCAGCAAATGGCGGATTTGATCGTTCAGACGGGTTTGGCTGACGCTACCCCACGCCTGAACGACGTCGCTTAACAGCACAAAGTGTGTTGTTACGCGACTGTTACTATGTTGTGTCGGATAGTAAAGTGGTGAAATGCGCACCGAAAAGTGCGGTCGAAGCACGACCACCAGCCCGATATGATGTTGTTCGTCCGAAACAAGGGACTGGGTAGGTGGTAATGCCAGACGTCTTAGAGCGCCTCTGCGCGACGGCACGGCGAGCTCGTAGCTCGCGTTGCTCGGCGTTCGGCGGCTGCTCAGCGTCTGCACAGAAAACAAAACTTCGTCAGGACTGCGTATTCCAAGGCACTGGTCTGCAACTAGCGTCGGAACGATGACCCGAGTGAGACGGCAATAGTGCGGGGACTATTGCGGTCTCACTGGGAGATACTGGCGGAGCTGTAGACAGGTGTGCTCGGCGTGGCGGCACAGGTCGGAATGTGTGATTGAAAAAGATTGCTACATATTATATTATAGGCAACTGAATTATGACGACGAATCCTCCCCTCCCCCGTACCCCTCTGATCTGACTCCACGGTGCTTCGTCTCGTAAACGTATATCGCGCTCTCTTTTCGACTTCGAACGTGTGTTTGATGGTATAAATATAAGGGGCGTATAAAACGGACATTGCCACCAGTCGTTCGTTCACCGGCGCAGTGGAAACTCGTGTGTCAGTTTAATTTCGATTAAACGTACTTTGTGCTCATTGAAAAATGACCGGTCGCGGTAAGGGAGGAAAGGGTCTGGGGAAAGGTGGCGCTAAGCGTCACAGGAAAGTGCTCCGCGATAACATCCAGGGTATCACGAAGCCAGCGATCCGTCGTCTTGCGCGCAGAGGTGGCGTGAAGCGTATCTCCGGTTTGATATACGAAGAGACCAGAGGCGTGCTGAAGGTGTTCCTCGAGAACGTCATCCGCGACGCAGTCACTTACACTGAGCACGCCAAGAGGAAGACCGTCACCGCCATGGATGTCGTATACGCTCTGAAGCGCCAAGGCCGCACCCTCTACGGTTTCGGAGGTTAAGCTGTGTAGCTTTGTGTCAGTCTTCGTGATGATGCGTGTCGCGATGTGTTTTTTTGTTAACTAATAAATGGTTGACAAAGACTCCACCGCTGCCGCATTTAAAATTTAAAAAAAGGCCCTTTTCAGGGCCGCATAAGTTTCATGAGATCATTTATAGATTATTGTTTCTTTACAACATAACAACATAATGCAAAAATGTCATACGGTACATAAATTGCACACCTACACTAACAAGTTATTATTATATTATATACATACCTACCTACCTAATTGTTGAGGTTGATGATGATGATTATAAATTTATGTAGGTAACAACAATCACAGAAAATTTTTATAAAAAAATATACCAATGTTCATTGCACGTGGTATTTTTGTTTGAAATAATATTTTATATACCTACCTATACATATAAGACAGAGTTGGTACCTATGCATAAGTTATATCATCTTACAGATATATATATGAACTATAGTATGTAAAGTAAGTGTATGTATAGTTTAAGTGAGGGATTGTTGTTAACAACAACAACTAAAGAAAAATTGTATATTAGAGTGTAGTTTTTTTTTTTTTTTTTTTTTTTCCCACTGGTAATATTTAGCTTCCTACATACATAGATTATTAGTGTATCTATTATAATTATTTATATATAGGTGTGTATTATCTGATATAAAGTTAAGAATATTATTATATGAAACTAGGTATGTTATAAGAGCGGCGGTGTTGTGTTGTCTTTTCGAACGCGCGCGCCACACACATTGTTTTTATTATTATCGTGTGTGTGTTCTATAATAATACATTAACGTTTGATGCAATTTAATGTAATAAGTGATTTATAACATATTTCGTTAATGCCAATAGATATTTCTTTGAAAAGAAACTTGCACGTCCTGCACTAAGACTATCCATCCTTTGAATACAAAATGTTCAGAGTTGTTTTACGAGCACCAAAACATTTATCGTTTTATACGTTAAAAACTTACATGTTTGCATTTATTTTACTATATGCTATGAAAACGATATCCTAGTGGTTTAATTGTCAAATAAAACTATACGGATGTGTTTGTTTTATAGAGAAAATTCAATTTTAAACATGACGCGACCTATACTGTGCCTTTAGTGGCGCGAATAAATCAATTTATTGTCCAAACGGTGAGTCCTGTGTACATAATGGGTATTTCTATACGTTACCATGTTCAAAATGTTTAAGTTGAAACGTTCTGCGCGTCTAGTGTGCTATAAAAAAATTATAATAAAGCAATTTAACCAGATCAATGTTAGTGAAAAGCAGTGAGCGTTCTTACGAGAAATCGTCTCTCGGCCGTGGTGTTCTCTTTACGGTAAAGGTTGGAATCTAAATACAAATTTTGAAATGTGCTCGCGCCCAAGTTTATACGCTAAATATTGTTATTATAATCTAATTAAATCATCATCAACAATGGCAGATACCGCAGTAGCAGCAGAGGCTCCCGCTCCGGCCACCCCCGCCAAGAAACCAAAGTCTTCCGCCGCCGCCGGTGCCAAGAAACCAAAATCGAAACCGACCCACCCGAAAACTTCGGAAATGGTGAACAGCGCCATCAAAGAGCTCAAAGAGCGCAGCGGATCATCATTGAAGGCGATCAAGAAATACATTGCCGCTCAATACAAGGTTGACGCTGAGAAACTAGCACCGTTCATCAGGAAGTATTTGAAGAGCGCCGTCGAATCCGGTGCATTGATCCAGACCAAAGGCAAGGGTGCCTCCGGTAGTTTCAAGCTCGAGTCTAAGTCTTCCTCTTCGAAGAAGCCGACCGCTTCCAAAGCCTCCGGCAAGTCCGCCGGCGCTAAGGAAAGTGGTGCCGCTTCATCAGCCAAGTCGAAGAAGGCCGCCGCGTCCTCTGCCGCCGCCAGCGGCGGCAGGGGTAGGAAATCCGCCGCTGCTTCTTCGCCCGCCAAGTCGAAGCCTTCCGCCGCTACGAAGGACAAGAAAGCCGCCGCCGCTAAGAAGAAGCCCGCCGCTGCCGCCGCGAAGAAAGCCGCCGCTCCAGCGAAGGCGAAGAGCGCAGCCGCGCCTAAAGCTAAGAAAACCGCCAAGCCGCCCACTAAGAAGCCCAAAGCGCCCAAACCGAAGAGGGCCGCCGCCACACCGACCAAGAAGGCCGCCGCGAAGAAATCATCCGCCGCTAAGAAATAAGCGTGGACACCGCACAAGCATCGGTGTCGTCGTTTGTGCGTGGTGGTGTGTGTACTACGTGCTTGCTTGCGTGCCGTGCTTCGCCCTCGTCGTCGAGTATCTGTGTCCGCTCGTGTGTAGTAGTATTGTGAACGTCAAAGTTCAAACTTCTACCGCGCGCGGACCCGGGAAAGACATGAGCGCGCGTTGCTCGCTGTTGCTAGCACGTTATGCGCTCTCACCTCAATCGCCGACATCACCGGTCGTCGTGGTCTTCCGTGGGACCCGCTTGCGTGGGGTAGGAGGCGATGAGATGAAGAGAAATCTCTCTATCACTCCTCCTCATTTCGCACCAAAAAGCCCTTTTCAGGGCTAACAAAAATATCAAAAAATGGTTGTTAAACCTCTTATGTTTCTGAACGCAACGAACAACAACAACAACAACAACAATAATATCATCACTCATAATTCAATTATGCGTGTACCTATTGAGTACGCAATAGTAATCATTTATCCATACATATCGTTATTACTATATAGGTACACACATTGAACATTAGGACCCCGCCCGACTGCCCGACTATAACAGACTACAACACCCACTAACTATAATCAGTTGATTAGCTAGAATCTCCTAAGAAGTGTTTTATTTTAACTTCAGTGTTAGGTACTGTTATTACTGACAACTCACAAATATATAAATAACAATCTAAGCTAAAGTCGGTAAGTGACGTAAATACATGGCTATACTTTCATTTTGTATATGCGAATTTGTCGAATAAGGTGCCAATAATCATAAATATGTGTGTGGTTTATATTGGTATAGGTTGGTTGTTGATTTCTAAATATTATGTTAAAATTAGTGTTCAATTTCAGGTTTCCTCTTTAGCTACCTATATGTGTCTATCTATATCTTTCTCTTTTTCTAATGTTTACGTCTCTCCCTCTAACCGTTGTTACTTACCTGCTAATGGTGGATACGGTCGAATGTGGTTCGTAAACTTGCTCCCGATGTGCTCTCGCCGCTCGCATCTATAAATATTGAAAAAACTTAAATTATGACACTAGTACGCTACGTGGCGCAGTGCGAAGCGAACGTATATAGTTTTTATTGAAATTAACTCATTTAATAAACTACTCCTATAATGTCGGGACGCGGTAAAGGTGGCAAAGTTAAGGGGAAGGCAAAGTCTCGCTCCAACCGTGCAGGTTTACAATTCCCAGTGGGTCGTATTCATCGTCTTTTGCGTAACGGCAATTACGCAGAGCGCGTTGGTGCCGGTGCTCCGGTGTATTTAGCGGCCGTGATGGAATATCTAGCCGCTGAGGTGCTAGAGTTGGCCGGTAACGCGGCGAGGGACAACAAGAAGACCAGGATAATTCCGCGTCATCTCCAACTGGCGATCAGGAACGACGAGGAGTTGAACAAGCTGCTCTCCGGGGTCACCATCGCACAGGGCGGTGTTCTGCCTAACATCCAAGCAGTGCTCCTCCCCAAGAAGACCGAGAAGAAGGCTTAATATGCCAGCTCTCAATATTTTGTTGGTGCACGGACATGTATATGAAAATACATCGCCAATGCACCTATATATGTAACACAAAAGGCCCTTTTCAGGGCCACAAATTATTTCCGATATATATGTTTGTCTCTCAACAAACAGTAAGATATATATTGTTTCTTGAACACAAAATGACATAATAATAATAATAAATATCAAACAAGTCGAGGTGTGCTACATTTCATAATACTTACTAGTATTTATGTATGTACCCACTTACCTAATTTTGTGAATGTTGCATGCATTTCACTTAATACGTAGTGTTGGAAACGTCATTACTTTTAAAAAATGAAACGTCTAAGTAAAATACGTAATAAAGATGATACAACCACGTAGAATAAGTTAGCAGTAAATAGTTCATAAGCGCTTTAAATGTATTGCTATATAAGTATAGATAACGTATGATAAGAAATAGGTAAGAATCTAAGTAAGTAGAATGAGTAGCTCCAGTTCGGTGTCAAAAGAGGTAGAATAGGAATGTAACCAGGTTATAGAAAAAACTCTTGCCTATCTCATACCACTTGTCACTCTCGCACAAGTCCCCGGGTTTTCCAGGAAAACACAGGGAAAGTCAGGGAATAGTATTTAATTGTGTATAATGTAATAAAATAGCTTTAGATAATGTAGAAATAACATAGGTGGTCTAATAATTACCTATTACGAATATTTGTGAAGGTAAAATCACATAAAAACTAGACTTTTCTAGAAAATGTAAAAATTATATTTTATTTTAATAATCTTTGCCAGTCTACGTACACAATAGCGAAAGTAACTCTTGTCTGTCTGTCTGTTACGCTTTCACGCCAAAACTACTGGACCGATTTGAATGAAATTTGGTATGGAGATAGTTTGAGACCCGGGGAAAAAAAAAAAAAAAAAAAAAAAACATAGGATAGAATTTATCTGACTGCGCAAAAAGAGGTTAATGTTTTCGCGCGATAACCGACATACGCGCGGGCGGAGCCGCGCCCAGAAAGCTAGTTTTAACTAAATAAATAACAACAGCAAATTGTTACAACTGCATTGATTGATATTATTATATAGATAGATATAAAAATCTGTATATTATTGTTAAAACTATTTGATTAGGATCGATGAGTATCGCGTCCGTCTGTTGAATCTGCTCTCTCACTCTCGCACACACCGTCATTGGTTGAATACGACACGTTTAGCCAGTGTTGATGTGGGATACATGTAGCACGTATAACTGATAATATTCGATGACGTTCAGTGCAATTTAATTGTACTGAGTTGTGTATAATATTGTTAACATGCCGCCCAAGACTAGTGGTAAAGCCGCCAAGAAATCTGGCAAAGCCCAGAAGAACATCTCCAAGACCGACAAAAAGAAGAAGAAGCACAAGAGGAAGGAGAGCTACGCCATCTACATCTACAAGGTGCTCAAGCAGGTCCACCCGGACACCGGTATATCGAGCAAGGCCATGTCTATCATGAACTCGTTCGTGAACGACATCTTCGAGCGTATCGCTGCCGAGGCGTCCCGTTTGGCCCACTACAACAAGCGTTCCACCATCACCTCAAGGGAGGTGCAAACATCCGTGAGGCTCCTGCTGCCCGGTGAACTGGCGAAGCACGCCGTCAGCGAGGGGACCAAGGCTGTAACCAAATACACCTCGTCCAAGTGATGTGTTGACCCCGACACTGACGGTATACACTGCGACTTCGGTTCGCATATATCACATATAAACAAAAGGCCCTTTTCAGGGCCACAAAATAACTCTTATAAATACACATTGTGTATAATTATTGTTTCTTGACGACACTTAACAACAATCCCTCTCACTTAAACTATACATACACTTACTTTACATACTATAGTTCATATATATCTGTAAGATGATATAACTTATGCATAGGTACCAACTCTGTCTTATATGTATAGGTGGGTATATAAAATATTATTATTATTTCAAACAAAAATACTACCACGTGCAATAAACATTGGTATATTTTTTTTTTTTTTTTTTTAAATACCACGTGCATGCACATAATTTACTTATTATTTTAGCGTACCGAGCTCTCCTTGAATATAGGTATGAATTGAATTGGATTTTGTTGAAACTATAGTCAAATTTTTTTTTTTTTTTTTTTTTTTTTTTTTCTTTTTCTCCTTATTATAATATTACATATTGTACATGATAAAATATATGATTAAAATAAATATATTTCTTTGCAATAGTCCGTACCTACCTACCTACCTACCTACCTACGGGCTATGGGGCTTGCGAGTGAACGAGATATATTGCGCGCGCGAGCGAGATGCAAAGACAGACGCGGTCAGAAACGAAAGTGTATAAATATTAAAAGGCGAACAGAGCGTCAATTTAACCATTTGCCCTCAGTCTTCTGTTAGCGGAGCACGCGTCTTGTACCGTACTACATATAAAGTTTGACATAAGTGAGTTTCGTGTGTTAGTTTGAAGTCATGGCCCGTACCAAGCAGACCGCACGTAAGTCTACCGGTGGTAAAGCGCCGCGTAAACAGCTCGCCACTAAGGCGGCACGCAAGAGCGCGCCCGCCACAGGTGGTGTAAAGAAGCCCCATCGCTACAGGCCCGGAACGGTCGCCCTTCGTGAGATCCGTCGCTACCAGAAGAGCACAGAGCTGTTGATCCGCAAGCTGCCGTTCCAGCGTCTGGTCCGTGAGATCGCCCAGGACTTCAAGACCGATCTCCGTTTCCAGAGCTCTGCCGTTATGGCGCTCCAGGAGGCTAGCGAGGCTTATCTCGTCGGTCTTTTCGAAGATACCAACCTTTGCGCCATTCACGCTAAGCGTGTCACCATCATGCCCAAGGACATACAGTTGGCGCGAAGAATCAGAGGCGAACGCGCCTAAGCCCTCTCGACTGCGTGTTTACGTTGTGTCTTGTTGTTTGTATGTAGTACCTACCTAGGTATCTACATACATCATCATTACCTACGTCGCGGTTTGAGCAAAACTTTACAAACAAAAGGCCCTTTTCAGGGCCGCATATGTTTCATGGTTTTATAAAAATGGAATGTTTCTTAAGCACATACAACATCAGTAATAGTATCAAACGTAATAAGTATAGCGATATACGTATATATATATATATTATAAGCGACATAAGTATGATCGGGAAATATTATTATTATCTGGTTACTTTATACTATGCTTATATGAGCGTAAATAATAATAATAATAATAATTGTTATGGTATGATACATACATACAATAATACGTAGGTACTTATAATTAAGGAATATAATCACATCTATACCTAGTCACCAATTTAATAATAATAATAATATATCGTAATCATCGAAAAGTTATAATATTACAATTTAATTTACCTACATATTATATTATAGGCAACTGAATTATGACGACGAATCCTCCCCTCCCCCGTACCCCTCTGATCTGACTCCACGGTGCTTCGTCTCGTAAACGTATATCGCGCTCTCTTTTCGACTTCGAACGTGTGTTTGATGGTATAAATATAAGGGGCGTATAAAACGGACATTGCCACCAGTCGTTCGTTCACCGGCGCAGTGGAAACTCGTGTGTCAGTTTAATTTCGATTAAACGTACTTTGTGCTCATTGAAAAATGACCGGTCGCGGTAAGGGAGGAAAGGGTCTGGGGAAAGGTGGCGCTAAGCGTCACAGGAAAGTGCTCCGCGATAACATCCAGGGTATCACGAAGCCAGCGATCCGTCGTCTTGCGCGCAGAGGTGGCGTGAAGCGTATCTCCGGTTTGATATACGAAGAGACCAGAGGCGTGCTGAAGGTGTTCCTCGAGAACGTCATCCGCGACGCAGTCACTTACACTGAGCACGCCAAGAGGAAGACCGTCACCGCCATGGATGTCGTATACGCTCTGAAGCGCCAAGGCCGCACCCTCTACGGTTTCGGAGGTTAAGCTGTGTAGCTTTGTGTCAGTCTTCGTGATGATGCGTGTCGCGATGTGTTTTTTTGTTAACTAATAAATGGTTGACAAAGACTCCACCGCTGCCGCATTTAAAATTTAAAAAAAGGCCCTTTTCAGGGCCGCATAAGTTTCATGAGATCATTTATAGATTATTGTTTCTTTACAACATAACAACATAATGCAAAAATGTCATACGGTACATAAATTGCACACCTACACTAACAAGTTATTATTATATTATATACATACCTACCTACCTAATTGTTGAGGTTGATGATGATGATTATAAATTTATGTAGGTAACAACAATCACAGAAAATTTTTATAAAAAAATATACCAATGTTCATTGCACGTGGTATTTTTGTTTGAAATAATATTTTATATACCTACCTATACATATAAGACAGAGTTGGTACCTATGCATAAGTTATATCATCTTACAGATATATATATGAACTATAGTATGTAAAGTAAGTGTATGTATAGTTTAAGTGAGGGATTGTTGTTAACAACAACAACTAAAGAAAAATTGTATATTAGAGTGTAGTTTTTTTTTTTTTTTTTTTTTTTTCCCACTGGTAATATTTAGCTTCCTACATACATAGATTATTAGTGTATCTATTATAATTATTTATATATAGGTGTGTATTATCTGATATAAAGTTAAGAATATTATTATATGAAACTAGGTATGTTATAAGAGCGGCGGTGTTGTGTTGTCTTTTCGAACGCGCGCGCCACACACATTGTTTTTATTATTATCGTGTGTGTGTTCTATAATAATACATTAACGTTTGATGCAATTTAATGTAATAAGTGATTTATAACATATTTCGTTAATGCCAATAGATATTTCTTTGAAAAGAAACTTGCACGTCCTGCACTAAGACTATCCATCCTTTGAATACAAAATGTTCAGAGTTGTTTTACGAGCACCAAAACATTTATCGTTTTATACGTTAAAAACTTACATGTTTGCATTTATTTTACTATATGCTATGAAAACGATATCCTAGTGGTTTAATTGTCAAATAAAACTATACGGATGTGTTTGTTTTATAGAGAAAATTCAATTTTAAACATGACGCGACCTATACTGTGCCTTTAGTGGCGCGAATAAATCAATTTATTGTCCAAACGGTGAGTCCTGTGTACATAATGGGTATTTCTATACGTTACCATGTTCAAAATGTTTAAGTTGAAACGTTCTGCGCGTCTAGTGTGCTATAAAAAAATTATAATAAAGCAATTTAACCAGATCAATGTTAGTGAAAAGCAGTGAGCGTTCTTACGAGAAATCGTCTCTCGGCCGTGGTGTTCTCTTTACGGTAAAGGTTGGAATCTAAATACAAATTTTGAAATGTGCTCGCGCCCAAGTTTATACGCTAAATATTGTTATTATAATCTAATTAAATCATCATCAACAATGGCAGATACCGCAGTAGCAGCAGAGGCTCCCGCTCCGGCCACCCCCGCCAAGAAACCAAAGTCTTCCGCCGCCGCCGGTGCCAAGAAACCAAAATCGAAACCGACCCACCCGAAAACTTCGGAAATGGTGAACAGCGCCATCAAAGAGCTCAAAGAGCGCAGCGGATCATCATTGAAGGCGATCAAGAAATACATTGCCGCTCAATACAAGGTTGACGCTGAGAAACTAGCACCGTTCATCAGGAAGTATTTGAAGAGCGCCGTCGAATCCGGTGCATTGATCCAGACCAAAGGCAAGGGTGCCTCCGGTAGTTTCAAGCTCGAGTCTAAGTCTTCCTCTTCGAAGAAGCCGACCGCTTCCAAAGCCTCCGGCAAGTCCGCCGGCGCTAAGGAAAGTGGTGCCGCTTCATCAGCCAAGTCGAAGAAGGCCGCCGCGTCCTCTGCCGCCGCCAGCGGCGGCAGGGGTAGGAAATCCGCCGCTGCTTCTTCGCCCGCCAAGTCGAAGCCTTCCGCCGCTACGAAGGACAAGAAAGCCGCCGCCGCTAAGAAGAAGCCCGCCGCTGCCGCCGCGAAGAAAGCCGCCGCTCCAGCGAAGGCGAAGAGCGCAGCCGCGCCTAAAGCTAAGAAAACCGCCAAGCCGCCCACTAAGAAGCCCAAAGCGCCCAAACCGAAGAGGGCCGCCGCCACACCGACCAAGAAGGCCGCCGCGAAGAAATCATCCGCCGCTAAGAAATAAGCGTGGACACCGCACAAGCATCGGTGTCGTCGTTTGTGCGTGGTGGTGTGTGTACTACGTGCTTGCTTGCGTGCCGTGCTTCGCCCTCGTCGTCGAGTATCTGTGTCCGCTCGTGTGTAGTAGTATTGTGAACGTCAAAGTTCAAACTTCTACCGCGCGCGGACCCGGGAAAGACATGAGCGCGCGTTGCTCGCTGTTGCTAGCACGTTATGCGCTCTCACCTCAATCGCCGACATCACCGGTCGTCGTGGTCTTCCGTGGGACCCGCTTGCGTGGGGTAGGAGGCGATGAGATGAAGAGAAATCTCTCTATCACTCCTCCTCATTTCGCACCAAAAAGCCCTTTTCAGGGCTAACAAAAATATCAAAAAATGGTTGTTAAACCTCTTATGTTTCTGAACGCAACGAACAACAACAACAACAACAACAATAATATCATCACTCATAATTCAATTATGCGTGTACCTATTGAGTACGCAATAGTAATCATTTATCCATACATATCGTTATTACTATATAGGTACACACATTGAACATTAGGACCCCGCCCGACTGCCCGACTATAACAGACTACAACACCCACTAACTATAATCAGTTGATTAGCTAGAATCTCCTAAGAAGTGTTTTATTTTAACTTCAGTGTTAGGTACTGTTATTACTGACAACTCACAAATATATAAATAACAATCTAAGCTAAAGTCGGTAAGTGACGTAAATACATGGCTATACTTTCATTTTGTATATGCGAATTTGTCGAATAAGGTGCCAATAATCATAAATATGTGTGTGGTTTATATTGGTATAGGTTGGTTGTTGATTTCTAAATATTATGTTAAAATTAGTGTTCAATTTCAGGTTTCCTCTTTAGCTACCTATATGTGTCTATCTATATCTTTCTCTTTTTCTAATGTTTACGTCTCTCCCTCTAACCGTTGTTACTTACCTGCTAATGGTGGATACGGTCGAATGTGGTTCGTAAACTTGCTCCCGATGTGCTCTCGCCGCTCGCATCTATAAATATTGAAAAAACTTAAATTATGACACTAGTACGCTACGTGGCGCAGTGCGAAGCGAACGTATATAGTTTTTATTGAAATTAACTCATTTAATAAACTACTCCTATAATGTCGGGACGCGGTAAAGGTGGCAAAGTTAAGGGGAAGGCAAAGTCTCGCTCCAACCGTGCAGGTTTACAATTCCCAGTGGGTCGTATTCATCGTCTTTTGCGTAACGGCAATTACGCAGAGCGCGTTGGTGCCGGTGCTCCGGTGTATTTAGCGGCCGTGATGGAATATCTAGCCGCTGAGGTGCTAGAGTTGGCCGGTAACGCGGCGAGGGACAACAAGAAGACCAGGATAATTCCGCGTCATCTCCAACTGGCGATCAGGAACGACGAGGAGTTGAACAAGCTGCTCTCCGGGGTCACCATCGCACAGGGCGGTGTTCTGCCTAACATCCAAGCAGTGCTCCTCCCCAAGAAGACCGAGAAGAAGGCTTAATATGCCAGCTCTCAATATTTTGTTGGTGCACGGACATGTATATGAAAATACATCGCCAATGCACCTATATATGTAACACAAAAGGCCCTTTTCAGGGCCACAAATTATTTCCGATATATATGTTTGTCTCTCAACAAACAGTAAGATATATATTGTTTCTTGAACACAAAATGACATAATAATAATAATAAATATCAAACAAGTCGAGGTGTGCTACATTTCATAATACTTACTAGTATTTATGTATGTACCCACTTACCTAATTTTGTGAATGTTGCATGCATTTCACTTAATACGTAGTGTTGGAAACGTCATTACTTTTAAAAAATGAAACGTCTAAGTAAAATACGTAATAAAGATGATACAACCACGTAGAATAAGTTAGCAGTAAATAGTTCATAAGCGCTTTAAATGTATTGCTATATAAGTATAGATAACGTATGATAAGAAATAGGTAAGAATCTAAGTAAGTAGAATGAGTAGCTCCAGTTCGGTGTCAAAAGAGGTAGAATAGGAATGTAACCAGGTTATAGAAAAAACTCTTGCCTATCTCATACCACTTGTCACTCTCGCACAAGTCCCCGGGTTTTCCAGGAAAACACAGGGAAAGTCAGGGAATAGTATTTAATTGTGTATAATGTAATAAAATAGCTTTAGATAATGTAGAAATAACATAGGTGGTCTAATAATTACCTATTACGAATATTTGTGAAGGTAAAATCACATAAAAACTAGACTTTTCTAGAAAATGTAAAAATTATATTTTATTTTAATAATCTTTGCCAGTCTACGTACACAATAGCGAAAGTAACTCTTGTCTGTCTGTCTGTTACGCTTTCACGCCAAAACTACTGGACCGATTTGAATGAAATTTGGTATGGAGATAGTTTGAGACCCGGGGAAAAAAAAAAAAAAAAAAAAAAAACATAGGATAGAATTTATCTGACTGCGCAAAAAGAGGTTAATGTTTTCGCGCGATAACCGACATACGCGCGGGCGGAGCCGCGCCCAGAAAGCTAGTTTTAACTAAATAAATAACAACAGCAAATTGTTACAACTGCATTGATTGATATTATTATATAGATAGATATAAAAATCTGTATATTATTGTTAAAACTATTTGATTAGGATCGATGAGTATCGCGTCCGTCTGTTGAATCTGCTCTCTCACTCTCGCACACACCGTCATTGGTTGAATACGACACGTTTAGCCAGTGTTGATGTGGGATACATGTAGCACGTATAACTGATAATATTCGATGACGTTCAGTGCAATTTAATTGTACTGAGTTGTGTATAATATTGTTAACATGCCGCCCAAGACTAGTGGTAAAGCCGCCAAGAAATCTGGCAAAGCCCAGAAGAACATCTCCAAGACCGACAAAAAGAAGAAGAAGCACAAGAGGAAGGAGAGCTACGCCATCTACATCTACAAGGTGCTCAAGCAGGTCCACCCGGACACCGGTATATCGAGCAAGGCCATGTCTATCATGAACTCGTTCGTGAACGACATCTTCGAGCGTATCGCTGCCGAGGCGTCCCGTTTGGCCCACTACAACAAGCGTTCCACCATCACCTCAAGGGAGGTGCAAACATCCGTGAGGCTCCTGCTGCCCGGTGAACTGGCGAAGCACGCCGTCAGCGAGGGGACCAAGGCTGTAACCAAATACACCTCGTCCAAGTGATGTGTTGACCCCGACACTGACGGTATACACTGCGACTTCGGTTCGCATATATCACATATAAACAAAAGGCCCTTTTCAGGGCCACAAAATAACTCTTATAAATACACATTGTGTATAATTATTGTTTCTTGACGACACTTAACAACAATCCCTCTCACTTAAACTATACATACACTTACTTTACATACTATAGTTCATATATATCTGTAAGATGATATAACTTATGCATAGGTACCAACTCTGTCTTATATGTATAGGTGGGTATATAAAATATTATTATTATTTCAAACAAAAATACTACCACGTGCAATAAACATTGGTATATTTTTTTTTTTTTTTTTTTAAATACCACGTGCATGCACATAATTTACTTATTATTTTAGCGTACCGAGCTCTCCTTGAATATAGGTATGAATTGAATTGGATTTTGTTGAAACTATAGTCAAATTTTTTTTTTTTTTTTTTTTTTTTTTTTTCTTTTTCTCCTTATTATAATATTACATATTGTACATGATAAAATATATGATTAAAATAAATAATTTCTTTGCAATAGTCCGTACCTACCTACCTACCTACCTACCTACGGGCTATGGGGCTTGCGAGTGAACGAGATATATTGCGCGCGCGAGCGAGATGCAAAGACAGACGCGGTCAGAAACGAAAGTGTATAAATATTAAAAGGCGAACAGAGCGTCAATTTAACCATTTGCCCTCAGTCTTCTGTTAGCGGAGCACGCGTCTTGTACCGTACTACATATAAAGTTTGACATAAGTGAGTTTCGTGTGTTAGTTTGAAGTCATGGCCCGTACCAAGCAGACCGCACGTAAGTCTACCGGTGGTAAAGCGCCGCGTAAACAGCTCGCCACTAAGGCGGCACGCAAGAGCGCGCCCGCCACAGGTGGTGTAAAGAAGCCCCATCGCTACAGGCCCGGAACGGTCGCCCTTCGTGAGATCCGTCGCTACCAGAAGAGCACAGAGCTGTTGATCCGCAAGCTGCCGTTCCAGCGTCTGGTCCGTGAGATCGCCCAGGACTTCAAGACCGATCTCCGTTTCCAGAGCTCTGCCGTTATGGCGCTCCAGGAGGCTAGCGAGGCTTATCTCGTCGGTCTTTTCGAAGATACCAACCTTTGCGCCATTCACGCTAAGCGTGTCACCATCATGCCCAAGGACATACAGTTGGCGCGAAGAATCAGAGGCGAACGCGCCTAAGCCCTCTCGACTGCGTGTTTACGTTGTGTCTTGTTGTTTGTATGTAGTACCTACCTAGGTATCTACATACATCATCATTACCTACGTCGCGGTTTGAGCAAAACTTTACAAACAAAAGGCCCTTTTCAGGGCCGCATATGTTTCATGGTTTTATAAAAATGGAATGTTTCTTAAGCACATACAACATCAGTAATAGTATCAAACGTAATAAGTATAGCGATATACGTATATATATATATATTATAAGCGACATAAGTATGATCGGGAAATATTATTATTATCTGGTTACTTTATACTATGCTTATATGAGCGTAAATAATAATAATAATAATAATTGTTATGGTATGATACATACATACAATAATACGTAGGTACTTATAATTAAGGAATATAATCACATCTATACCTAGTCACCAATTTAATAATAATAATAATATATCGTAATCATCGAAAAGTTATAATATTACAATTTAATTTACCTACATATTATATTATAGGCAACTGAATTATGACGACGAATCCTCCCCTCCCCCGTACCCCTCTGATCTGACTCCACGGTGCTTCGTCTCGTAAACGTATATCGCGCTCTCTTTTCGACTTCGAACGTGTGTTTGATGGTATAAATATAAGGGGCGTATAAAACGGACATTGCCACCAGTCGTTCGTTCACCGGCGCAGTGGAAACTCGTGTGTCAGTTTAATTTCGATTAAACGTACTTTGTGCTCATTGAAAAATGACCGGTCGCGGTAAGGGAGGAAAGGGTCTGGGGAAAGGTGGCGCTAAGCGTCACAGGAAAGTGCTCCGCGATAACATCCAGGGTATCACGAAGCCAGCGATCCGTCGTCTTGCGCGCAGAGGTGGCGTGAAGCGTATCTCCGGTTTGATATACGAAGAGACCAGAGGCGTGCTGAAGGTGTTCCTCGAGAACGTCATCCGCGACGCAGTCACTTACACTGAGCACGCCAAGAGGAAGACCGTCACCGCCATGGATGTCGTATACGCTCTGAAGCGCCAAGGCCGCACCCTCTACGGTTTCGGAGGTTAAGCTGTGTAGCTTTGTGTCAGTCTTCGTGATGATGCGTGTCGCGATGTGTTTTTTTGTTAACTAATAAATGGTTGACAAAGACTCCACCGCTGCCGCATTTAAAATTTAAAAAAAGGCCCTTTTCAGGGCCGCATAAGTTTCATGAGATCATTTATAGATTATTGTTTCTTTACAACATAACAACATAATGCAAAAATGTCATACGGTACATAAATTGCACACCTACACTAACAAGTTATTATTATATTATATACATACCTACCTACCTAATTGTTGAGGTTGATGATGATGATTATAAATTTATGTAGGTAACAACAATCACAGAAAATTTTTATAAAAAAATATACCAATGTTCATTGCACGTGGTATTTTTGTTTGAAATAATATTTTATATACCTACCTATACATATAAGACAGAGTTGGTACCTATGCATAAGTTATATCATCTTACAGATATATATATGAACTATAGTATGTAAAGTAAGTGTATGTATAGTTTAAGTGAGGGATTGTTGTTAACAACAACAACTAAAGAAAAATTGTATATTAGAGTGTAGTTTTTTTTTTTTTTTTTTTTTTTTTCCCACTGGTAATATTTAGCTTCCTACATACATAGATTATTAGTGTATCTATTATAATTATTTATATATAGGTGTGTATTATCTGATATAAAGTTAAGAATATTATTATATGAAACTAGGTATGTTATAAGAGCGGCGGTGTTGTGTTGTCTTTTCGAACGCGCGCGCCACACACATTGTTTTTATTATTATCGTGTGTGTGTTCTATAATAATACATTAACGTTTGATGCAATTTAATGTAATAAGTGATTTATAACATATTTCGTTAATGCCAATAGATATTTCTTTGAAAAGAAACTTGCACGTCCTGCACTAAGACTATCCATCCTTTGAATACAAAATGTTCAGAGTTGTTTTACGAGCACCAAAACATTTATCGTTTTATACGTTAAAAACTTACATGTTTGCATTTATTTTACTATATGCTATGAAAACGATATCCTAGTGGTTTAATTGTCAAATAAAACTATACGGATGTGTTTGTTTTATAGAGAAAATTCAATTTTAAACATGACGCGACCTATACTGTGCCTTTAGTGGCGCGAATAAATCAATTTATTGTCCAAACGGTGAGTCCTGTGTACATAATGGGTATTTCTATACGTTACCATGTTCAAAATGTTTAAGTTGAAACGTTCTGCGCGTCTAGTGTGCTATAAAAAAATTATAATAAAGCAATTTAACCAGATCAATGTTAGTGAAAAGCAGTGAGCGTTCTTACGAGAAATCGTCTCTCGGCCGTGGTGTTCTCTTTACGGTAAAGGTTGGAATCTAAATACAAATTTTGAAATGTGCTCGCGCCCAAGTTTATACGCTAAATATTGTTATTATAATCTAATTAAATCATCATCAACAATGGCAGATACCGCAGTAGCAGCAGAGGCTCCCGCTCCGGCCACCCCCGCCAAGAAACCAAAGTCTTCCGCCGCCGCCGGTGCCAAGAAACCAAAATCGAAACCGACCCACCCGAAAACTTCGGAAATGGTGAACAGCGCCATCAAAGAGCTCAAAGAGCGCAGCGGATCATCATTGAAGGCGATCAAGAAATACATTGCCGCTCAATACAAGGTTGACGCTGAGAAACTAGCACCGTTCATCAGGAAGTATTTGAAGAGCGCCGTCGAATCCGGTGCATTGATCCAGACCAAAGGCAAGGGTGCCTCCGGTAGTTTCAAGCTCGAGTCTAAGTCTTCCTCTTCGAAGAAGCCGACCGCTTCCAAAGCCTCCGGCAAGTCCGCCGGCGCTAAGGAAAGTGGTGCCGCTTCATCAGCCAAGTCGAAGAAGGCCGCCGCGTCCTCTGCCGCCGCCAGCGGCGGCAGGGGTAGGAAATCCGCCGCTGCTTCTTCGCCCGCCAAGTCGAAGCCTTCCGCCGCTACGAAGGACAAGAAAGCCGCCGCCGCTAAGAAGAAGCCCGCCGCTGCCGCCGCGAAGAAAGCCGCCGCTCCAGCGAAGGCGAAGAGCGCAGCCGCGCCTAAAGCTAAGAAAACCGCCAAGCCGCCCACTAAGAAGCCCAAAGCGCCCAAACCGAAGAGGGCCGCCGCCACACCGACCAAGAAGGCCGCCGCGAAGAAATCATCCGCCGCTAAGAAATAAGCGTGGACACCGCACAAGCATCGGTGTCGTCGTTTGTGCGTGGTGGTGTGTGTACTACGTGCTTGCTTGCGTGCCGTGCTTCGCCCTCGTCGTCGAGTATCTGTGTCCGCTCGTGTGTAGTAGTATTGTGAACGTCAAAGTTCAAACTTCTACCGCGCGCGGACCCGGGAAAGACATGAGCGCGCGTTGCTCGCTGTTGCTAGCACGTTATGCGCTCTCACCTCAATCGCCGACATCACCGGTCGTCGTGGTCTTCCGTGGGACCCGCTTGCGTGGGGTAGGAGGCGATGAGATGAAGAGAAATCTCTCTATCACTCCTCCTCATTTCGCACCAAAAAGCCCTTTTCAGGGCTAACAAAAATATCAAAAAATGGTTGTTAAACCTCTTATGTTTCTGAACGCAACGAACAACAACAACAACAACAACAATAATATCATCACTCATAATTCAATTATGCGTGTACCTATTGAGTACGCAATAGTAATCATTTATCCATACATATCGTTATTACTATATAGGTACACACATTGAACATTAGGACCCCGCCCGACTGCCCGACTATAACAGACTACAACACCCACTAACTATAATCAGTTGATTAGCTAGAATCTCCTAAGAAGTGTTTTATTTTAACTTCAGTGTTAGGTACTGTTATTACTGACAACTCACAAATATATAAATAACAATCTAAGCTAAAGTCGGTAAGTGACGTAAATACATGGCTATACTTTCATTTTGTATATGCGAATTTGTCGAATAAGGTGCCAATAATCATAAATATGTGTGTGGTTTATATTGGTATAGGTTGGTTGTTGATTTCTAAATATTATGTTAAAATTAGTGTTCAATTTCAGGTTTCCTCTTTAGCTACCTATATGTGTCTATCTATATCTTTCTCTTTTTCTAATGTTTACGTCTCTCCCTCTAACCGTTGTTACTTACCTGCTAATGGTGGATACGGTCGAATGTGGTTCGTAAACTTGCTCCCGATGTGCTCTCGCCGCTCGCATCTATAAATATTGAAAAAACTTAAATTATGACACTAGTACGCTACGTGGCGCAGTGCGAAGCGAACGTATATAGTTTTTATTGAAATTAACTCATTTAATAAACTACTCCTATAATGTCGGGACGCGGTAAAGGTGGCAAAGTTAAGGGGAAGGCAAAGTCTCGCTCCAACCGTGCAGGTTTACAATTCCCAGTGGGTCGTATTCATCGTCTTTTGCGTAACGGCAATTACGCAGAGCGCGTTGGTGCCGGTGCTCCGGTGTATTTAGCGGCCGTGATGGAATATCTAGCCGCTGAGGTGCTAGAGTTGGCCGGTAACGCGGCGAGGGACAACAAGAAGACCAGGATAATTCCGCGTCATCTCCAACTGGCGATCAGGAACGACGAGGAGTTGAACAAGCTGCTCTCCGGGGTCACCATCGCACAGGGCGGTGTTCTGCCTAACATCCAAGCAGTGCTCCTCCCCAAGAAGACCGAGAAGAAGGCTTAATATGCCAGCTCTCAATATTTTGTTGGTGCACGGACATGTATATGAAAATACATCGCCAATGCACCTATATATGTAACACAAAAGGCCCTTTTCAGGGCCACAAATTATTTCCGATATATATGTTTGTCTCTCAACAAACAGTAAGATATATATTGTTTCTTGAACACAAAATGACATAATAATAATAATAAATATCAAACAAGTCGAGGTGTGCTACATTTCATAATACTTACTAGTATTTATGTATGTACCCACTTACCTAATTTTGTGAATGTTGCATGCATTTCACTTAATACGTAGTGTTGGAAACGTCATTACTTTTAAAAAATGAAACGTCTAAGTAAAATACGTAATAAAGATGATACAACCACGTAGAATAAGTTAGCAGTAAATAGTTCATAAGCGCTTTAAATGTATTGCTATATAAGTATAGATAACGTATGATAAGAAATAGGTAAGAATCTAAGTAAGTAGAATGAGTAGCTCCAGTTCGGTGTCAAAAGAGGTAGAATAGGAATGTAACCAGGTTATAGAAAAAACTCTTGCCTATCTCATACCACTTGTCACTCTCGCACAAGTCCCCGGGTTTTCCAGGAAAACACAGGGAAAGTCAGGGAATAGTATTTAATTGTGTATAATGTAATAAAATAGCTTTAGATAATGTAGAAATAACATAGGTGGTCTAATAATTACCTATTACGAATATTTGTGAAGGTAAAATCACATAAAAACTAGACTTTTCTAGAAAATGTAAAAATTATATTTTATTTTAATAATCTTTGCCAGTCTACGTACACAATAGCGAAAGTAACTCTTGTCTGTCTGTCTGTTACGCTTTCACGCCAAAACTACTGGACCGATTTGAATGAAATTTGGTATGGAGATAGTTTGAGACCCGGGGAAAAAAAAAAAAAAAAAAAAAAAACATAGGATAGAATTTATCTGACTGCGCAAAAAGAGGTTAATGTTTTCGCGCGATAACCGACATACGCGCGGGCGGAGCCGCGCCCAGAAAGCTAGTTTTAACTAAATAAATAACAACAGCAAATTGTTACAACTGCATTGATTGATATTATTATATAGATAGATATAAAAATCTGTATATTATTGTTAAAACTATTTGATTAGGATCGATGAGTATCGCGTCCGTCTGTTGAATCTGCTCTCTCACTCTCGCACACACCGTCATTGGTTGAATACGACACGTTTAGCCAGTGTTGATGTGGGATACATGTAGCACGTATAACTGATAATATTCGATGACGTTCAGTGCAATTTAATTGTACTGAGTTGTGTATAATATTGTTAACATGCCGCCCAAGACTAGTGGTAAAGCCGCCAAGAAATCTGGCAAAGCCCAGAAGAACATCTCCAAGACCGACAAAAAGAAGAAGAAGCACAAGAGGAAGGAGAGCTACGCCATCTACATCTACAAGGTGCTCAAGCAGGTCCACCCGGACACCGGTATATCGAGCAAGGCCATGTCTATCATGAACTCGTTCGTGAACGACATCTTCGAGCGTATCGCTGCCGAGGCGTCCCGTTTGGCCCACTACAACAAGCGTTCCACCATCACCTCAAGGGAGGTGCAAACATCCGTGAGGCTCCTGCTGCCCGGTGAACTGGCGAAGCACGCCGTCAGCGAGGGGACCAAGGCTGTAACCAAATACACCTCGTCCAAGTGATGTGTTGACCCCGACACTGACGGTATACACTGCGACTTCGGTTCGCATATATCACATATAAACAAAAGGCCCTTTTCAGGGCCACAAAATAACTCTTATAAATACACATTGTGTATAATTATTGTTTCTTGACGACACTTAACAACAATCCCTCTCACTTAAACTATACATACACTTACTTTACATACTATAGTTCATATATATCTGTAAGATGATATAACTTATGCATAGGTACCAACTCTGTCTTATATGTATAGGTGTGGTATATAAAATATTATTATTATTTCAAACAAAAATACTACCACGTGCAATAAACATTGGTATATTTTTTTTTTTTTTTTTTTAAATACCACGTGCATGCACATAATTTACTTATTATTTTAGCGTACCGAGCTCTCCTTGAATATAGGTATGAATTGAATTGGATTTTGTTGAAACTATAGTCAAATTTTTTTTTTTTTTTTTTTTTTTTTTTTCTTTTTCTCCTTATTATAATATTACATATTGTACATGATAAAATATATGATTAAAATAAATATATTTCTTTGCAATAGTCCGTACCTACCTACCTACCTACCTACCTACGGGCTATGGGGCTTGCGAGTGAACGAGATATATTGCGCGCGCGAGCGAGATGCAAAGACAGACGCGGTCAGAAACGAAAGTGTATAAATATTAAAAGGCGAACAGAGCGTCAATTTAACCATTTGCCCTCAGTCTTCTGTTAGCGGAGCACGCGTCTTGTACCGTACTACATATAAAGTTTGACATAAGTGAGTTTCGTGTGTTAGTTTGAAGTCATGGCCCGTACCAAGCAGACCGCACGTAAGTCTACCGGTGGTAAAGCGCCGCGTAAACAGCTCGCCACTAAGGCGGCACGCAAGAGCGCGCCCGCCACAGGTGGTGTAAAGAAGCCCCATCGCTACAGGCCCGGAACGGTCGCCCTTCGTGAGATCCGTCGCTACCAGAAGAGCACAGAGCTGTTGATCCGCAAGCTGCCGTTCCAGCGTCTGGTCCGTGAGATCGCCCAGGACTTCAAGACCGATCTCCGTTTCCAGAGCTCTGCCGTTATGGCGCTCCAGGAGGCTAGCGAGGCTTATCTCGTCGGTCTTTTCGAAGATACCAACCTTTGCGCCATTCACGCTAAGCGTGTCACCATCATGCCCAAGGACATACAGTTGGCGCGAAGAATCAGAGGCGAACGCGCCTAAGCCCTCTCGACTGCGTGTTTACGTTGTGTCTTGTTGTTTGTATGTAGTACCTACCTAGGTATCTACATACATCATCATTACCTACGTCGCGGTTTGAGCAAAACTTTACAAACAAAAGGCCCTTTTCAGGGCCGCATATGTTTCATGGTTTTATAAAAATGGAATGTTTCTTAAGCACATACAACATCAGTAATAGTATCAAACGTAATAAGTATAGCGATATACGTATATATATATATATTATAAGCGACATAAGTATGATCGGGAAATATTATTATTATCTGGTTACTTTATACTATGCTTATATGAGCGTAAATAATAATAATAATAATAATTGTTATGGTATGATACATACATACAATAATACGTAGGTACTTATAATTAAGGAATATAATCACATCTATACCTAGTCACCAATTTAATAATAATAATATATCGTAATCATCGAAAAGTTATAATATTACAATTTAATTTACCTACATATTATATTATAGGCAACTGAATTATGACGACGAATCCTCCCCTCCCCCGTACCCCTCTGATCTGACTCCACGGTGCTTCGTCTCGTAAACGTATATCGCGCTCTCTTTTCGACTTCGAACGTGTGTTTGATGGTATAAATATAAGGGGCGTATAAAACGGACATTGCCACCAGTCGTTCGTTCACCGGCGCAGTGGAAACTCGTGTGTCAGTTTAATTTCGATTAAACGTACTTTGTGCTCATTGAAAAATGACCGGTCGCGGTAAGGGAGGAAAGGGTCTGGGGAAAGGTGGCGCTAAGCGTCACAGGAAAGTGCTCCGCGATAACATCCAGGGTATCACGAAGCCAGCGATCCGTCGTCTTGCGCGCAGAGGTGGCGTGAAGCGTATCTCCGGTTTGATATACGAAGAGACCAGAGGCGTGCTGAAGGTGTTCCTCGAGAACGTCATCCGCGACGCAGTCACTTACACTGAGCACGCCAAGAGGAAGACCGTCACCGCCATGGATGTCGTATACGCTCTGAAGCGCCAAGGCCGCACCCTCTACGGTTTCGGAGGTTAAGCTGTGTAGCTTTGTGTCAGTCTTCGTGATGATGCGTGTCGCGATGTGTTTTTTTGTTAACTAATAAATGGTTGACAAAGACTCCACCGCTGCCGCATTTAAAATTTAAAAAAAGGCCCTTTTCAGGGCCGCATAAGTTTCATGAGATCATTTATAGATTATTGTTTCTTTACAACATAACAACATAATGCAAAAATGTCATACGGTACATAAATTGCACACCTACACTAACAAGTTATTATTATATTATATACATACCTACCTACCTAATTGTTGAGGTTGATGATGATGATTATAAATTTATGTAGGTAACAACAATCACAGAAAATTTTTATAAAAAAATATACCAATGTTCATTGCACGTGGTATTTTTGTTTGAAATAATATTTTATATACCTACCTATACATATAAGACAGAGTTGGTACCTATGCATAAGTTATATCATCTTACAGATATATATATGAACTATAGTATGTAAAGTAAGTGTATGTATAGTTTAAGTGAGGGATTGTTGTTAACAACAACAACTAAAGAAAAATTGTATATTAGAGTGTAGTTTTTTTTTTTTTTTTTTTTTTTTTCCCACTGGTAATATTTAGCTTCCTACATACATAGATTATTAGTGTATCTATTATAATTATTTATATATAGGTGTGTATTATCTGATATAAAGTTAAGAATATTATTATATGAAACTAGGTATGTTATAAGAGCGGCGGTGTTGTGTTGTCTTTTCGAACGCGCGCGCCACACACATTGTTTTTATTATTATCGTGTGTGTGTTCTATAATAATACATTAACGTTTGATGCAATTTAATGTAATAAGTGATTTATAACATATTTCGTTAATGCCAATAGATATTTCTTTGAAAAGAAACTTGCACGTCCTGCACTAAGACTATCCATCCTTTGAATACAAAATGTTCAGAGTTGTTTTACGAGCACCAAAACATTTATCGTTTTATACGTTAAAAACTTACATGTTTGCATTTATTTTACTATATGCTATGAAAACGATATCCTAGTGGTTTAATTGTCAAATAAAACTATACGGATGTGTTTGTTTTATAGAGAAAATTCAATTTTAAACATGACGCGACCTATACTGTGCCTTTAGTGGCGCGAATAAATCAATTTATTGTCCAAACGGTGAGTCCTGTGTACATAATGGGTATTTCTATACGTTACCATGTTCAAAATGTTTAAGTTGAAACGTTCTGCGCGTCTAGTGTGCTATAAAAAAATTATAATAAAGCAATTTAACCAGATCAATGTTAGTGAAAAGCAGTGAGCGTTCTTACGAGAAATCGTCTCTCGGCCGTGGTGTTCTCTTTACGGTAAAGGTTGGAATCTAAATACAAATTTTGAAATGTGCTCGCGCCCAAGTTTATACGCTAAATATTGTTATTATAATCTAATTAAATCATCATCAACAATGGCAGATACCGCAGTAGCAGCAGAGGCTCCCGCTCCGGCCACCCCCGCCAAGAAACCAAAGTCTTCCGCCGCCGCCGGTGCCAAGAAACCAAAATCGAAACCGACCCACCCGAAAACTTCGGAAATGGTGAACAGCGCCATCAAAGAGCTCAAAGAGCGCAGCGGATCATCATTGAAGGCGATCAAGAAATACATTGCCGCTCAATACAAGGTTGACGCTGAGAAACTAGCACCGTTCATCAGGAAGTATTTGAAGAGCGCCGTCGAATCCGGTGCATTGATCCAGACCAAAGGCAAGGGTGCCTCCGGTAGTTTCAAGCTCGAGTCTAAGTCTTCCTCTTCGAAGAAGCCGACCGCTTCCAAAGCCTCCGGCAAGTCCGCCGGCGCTAAGGAAAGTGGTGCCGCTTCATCAGCCAAGTCGAAGAAGGCCGCCGCGTCCTCTGCCGCCGCCAGCGGCGGCAGGGGTAGGAAATCCGCCGCTGCTTCTTCGCCCGCCAAGTCGAAGCCTTCCGCCGCTACGAAGGACAAGAAAGCCGCCGCCGCTAAGAAGAAGCCCGCCGCTGCCGCCGCGAAGAAAGCCGCCGCTCCAGCGAAGGCGAAGAGCGCAGCCGCGCCTAAAGCTAAGAAAACCGCCAAGCCGCCCACTAAGAAGCCCAAAGCGCCCAAACCGAAGAGGGCCGCCGCCACACCGACCAAGAAGGCCGCCGCGAAGAAATCATCCGCCGCTAAGAAATAAGCGTGGACACCGCACAAGCATCGGTGTCGTCGTTTGTGCGTGGTGGTGTGTGTACTACGTGCTTGCTTGCGTGCCGTGCTTCGCCCTCGTCGTCGAGTATCTGTGTCCGCTCGTGTGTAGTAGTATTGTGAACGTCAAAGTTCAAACTTCTACCGCGCGCGGACCCGGGAAAGACATGAGCGCGCGTTGCTCGCTGTTGCTAGCACGTTATGCGCTCTCACCTCAATCGCCGACATCACCGGTCGTCGTGGTCTTCCGTGGGACCCGCTTGCGTGGGGTAGGAGGCGATGAGATGAAGAGAAATCTCTCTATCACTCCTCCTCATTTCGCACCAAAAAGCCCTTTTCAGGGCTAACAAAAATATCAAAAAATGGTTGTTAAACCTCTTATGTTTCTGAACGCAACGAACAACAACAACAACAACAACAATAATATCATCACTCATAATTCAATTATGCGTGTACCTATTGAGTACGCAATAGTAATCATTTATCCATACATATCGTTATTACTATATAGGTACACACATTGAACATTAGGACCCCGCCCGACTGCCCGACTATAACAGACTACAACACCCACTAACTATAATCAGTTGATTAGCTAGAATCTCCTAAGAAGTGTTTTATTTTAACTTCAGTGTTAGGTACTGTTATTACTGACAACTCACAAATATATAAATAACAATCTAAGCTAAAGTCGGTAAGTGACGTAAATACATGGCTATACTTTCATTTTGTATATGCGAATTTGTCGAATAAGGTGCCAATAATCATAAATATGTGTGTGGTTTATATTGGTATAGGTTGGTTGTTGATTTCTAAATATTATGTTAAAATTAGTGTTCAATTTCAGGTTTCCTCTTTAGCTACCTATATGTGTCTATCTATATCTTTCTCTTTTTCTAATGTTTACGTCTCTCCCTCTAACCGTTGTTACTTACCTGCTAATGGTGGATACGGTCGAATGTGGTTCGTAAACTTGCTCCCGATGTGCTCTCGCCGCTCGCATCTATAAATATTGAAAAAACTTAAATTATGACACTAGTACGCTACGTGGCGCAGTGCGAAGCGAACGTATATAGTTTTTATTGAAATTAACTCATTTAATAAACTACTCCTATAATGTCGGGACGCGGTAAAGGTGGCAAAGTTAAGGGGAAGGCAAAGTCTCGCTCCAACCGTGCAGGTTTACAATTCCCAGTGGGTCGTATTCATCGTCTTTTGCGTAACGGCAATTACGCAGAGCGCGTTGGTGCCGGTGCTCCGGTGTATTTAGCGGCCGTGATGGAATATCTAGCCGCTGAGGTGCTAGAGTTGGCCGGTAACGCGGCGAGGGACAACAAGAAGACCAGGATAATTCCGCGTCATCTCCAACTGGCGATCAGGAACGACGAGGAGTTGAACAAGCTGCTCTCCGGGGTCACCATCGCACAGGGCGGTGTTCTGCCTAACATCCAAGCAGTGCTCCTCCCCAAGAAGACCGAGAAGAAGGCTTAATATGCCAGCTCTCAATATTTTGTTGGTGCACGGACATGTATATGAAAATACATCGCCAATGCACCTATATATGTAACACAAAAGGCCCTTTTCAGGGCCACAAATTATTTCCGATATATATGTTTGTCTCTCAACAAACAGTAAGATATATATTGTTTCTTGAACACAAAATGACATAATAATAATAATAAATATCAAACAAGTCGAGGTGTGCTACATTTCATAATACTTACTAGTATTTATGTATGTACCCACTTACCTAATTTTGTGAATGTTGCATGCATTTCACTTAATACGTAGTGTTGGAAACGTCATTACTTTTAAAAAATGAAACGTCTAAGTAAAATACGTAATAAAGATGATACAACCACGTAGAATAAGTTAGCAGTAAATAGTTCATAAGCGCTTTAAATGTATTGCTATATAAGTATAGATAACGTATGATAAGAAATAGGTAAGAATCTAAGTAAGTAGAATGAGTAGCTCCAGTTCGGTGTCAAAAGAGGTAGAATAGGAATGTAACCAGGTTATAGAAAAAACTCTTGCCTATCTCATACCACTTGTCACTCTCGCACAAGTCCCCGGGTTTTCCAGGAAAACACAGGGAAAGTCAGGGAATAGTATTTAATTGTGTATAATGTAATAAAATAGCTTTAGATAATGTAGAAATAACATAGGTGGTCTAATAATTACCTATTACGAATATTTGTGAAGGTAAAATCACATAAAAACTAGACTTTTCTAGAAAATGTAAAAATTATATTTTATTTTAATAATCTTTGCCAGTCTACGTACACAATAGCGAAAGTAACTCTTGTCTGTCTGTCTGTTACGCTTTCACGCCAAAACTACTGGACCGATTTGAATGAAATTTGGTATGGAGATAGTTTGAGACCCGGGGAAAAAAAAAAAAAAAAAAAAAAAACATAGGATAGAATTTATCTGACTGCGCAAAAAGAGGTTAATGTTTTCGCGCGATAACCGACATACGCGCGGGCGGAGCCGCGCCCAGAAAGCTAGTTTTAACTAAATAAATAACAACAGCAAATTGTTACAACTGCATTGATTGATATTATTATATAGATAGATATAAAAATCTGTATATTATTGTTAAAACTATTTGATTAGGATCGATGAGTATCGCGTCCGTCTGTTGAATCTGCTCTCTCACTCTCGCACACACCGTCATTGGTTGAATACGACACGTTTAGCCAGTGTTGATGTGGGATACATGTAGCACGTATAACTGATAATATTCGATGACGTTCAGTGCAATTTAATTGTACTGAGTTGTGTATAATATTGTTAACATGCCGCCCAAGACTAGTGGTAAAGCCGCCAAGAAATCTGGCAAAGCCCAGAAGAACATCTCCAAGACCGACAAAAAGAAGAAGAAGCACAAGAGGAAGGAGAGCTACGCCATCTACATCTACAAGGTGCTCAAGCAGGTCCACCCGGACACCGGTATATCGAGCAAGGCCATGTCTATCATGAACTCGTTCGTGAACGACATCTTCGAGCGTATCGCTGCCGAGGCGTCCCGTTTGGCCCACTACAACAAGCGTTCCACCATCACCTCAAGGGAGGTGCAAACATCCGTGAGGCTCCTGCTGCCCGGTGAACTGGCGAAGCACGCCGTCAGCGAGGGGACCAAGGCTGTAACCAAATACACCTCGTCCAAGTGATGTGTTGACCCCGACACTGACGGTATACACTGCGACTTCGGTTCGCATATATCACATATAAACAAAAGGCCCTTTTCAGGGCCACAAAATAACTCTTATAAATACACATTGTGTATAATTATTGTTTCTTGACGACACTTAACAACAATCCCTCTCACTTAAACTATACATACACTTACTTTACATACTATAGTTCATATATATCTGTAAGATGATATAACTTATGCATAGGTACCAACTCTGTCTTATATGTATAGGTGGGTATATAAAATATTATTATTATTTCAAACAAAAATACTACCACGTGCAATAAACATTGGTATATTTTTTTTTTTTTTTTTTTTAAATACCACGTGCATGCACATAATTTACTTATTATTTTAGCGTACCGAGCTCTCCTTGAATATAGGTATGAATTGAATTGGATTTTGTTGAAACTATAGTCAAATTTTTTTTTTTTTTTTTTTTTTTTTTTTTCTTTTTCTCCTTATTATAATATTACATATTGTACATGATAAAATATATGATTAAAATAAATATATTTCTTTGCAATAGTCCGTACCTACCTACCTACCTACCTACCTACGGGCTATGGGGCTTGCGAGTGAACGAGATATATTGCGCGCGCGAGCGAGATGCAAAGACAGACGCGGTCAGAAACGAAAGTGTATAAATATTAAAAGGCGAACAGAGCGTCAATTTAACCATTTGCCCTCAGTCTTCTGTTAGCGGAGCACGCGTCTTGTACCGTACTACATATAAAGTTTGACATAAGTGAGTTTCGTGTGTTAGTTTGAAGTCATGGCCCGTACCAAGCAGACCGCACGTAAGTCTACCGGTGGTAAAGCGCCGCGTAAACAGCTCGCCACTAAGGCGGCACGCAAGAGCGCGCCCGCCACAGGTGGTGTAAAGAAGCCCCATCGCTACAGGCCCGGAACGGTCGCCCTTCGTGAGATCCGTCGCTACCAGAAGAGCACAGAGCTGTTGATCCGCAAGCTGCCGTTCCAGCGTCTGGTCCGTGAGATCGCCCAGGACTTCAAGACCGATCTCCGTTTCCAGAGCTCTGCCGTTATGGCGCTCCAGGAGGCTAGCGAGGCTTATCTCGTCGGTCTTTTCGAAGATACCAACCTTTGCGCCATTCACGCTAAGCGTGTCACCATCATGCCCAAGGACATACAGTTGGCGCGAAGAATCAGAGGCGAACGCGCCTAAGCCCTCTCGACTGCGTGTTTACGTTGTGTCTTGTTGTTTGTATGTAGTACCTACCTAGGTATCTACATACATCATCATTACCTACGTCGCGGTTTGAGCAAAACTTTACAAACAAAAGGCCCTTTTCAGGGCCGCATATGTTTCATGGTTTTATAAAAATGGAATGTTTCTTAAGCACATACAACATCAGTAATAGTATCAAACGTAATAAGTATAGCGATATACGTATATATATATATATTATAAGCGACATAAGTATGATCGGGAAATATTATTATTATCTGGTTACTTTATACTATGCTTATATGAGCGTAAATAATAATAATAATAATAATTGTTATGGTATGATACATACATACAATAATACGTAGGTACTTATAATTAAGGAATATAATCACATCTATACCTAGTCACCAATTTAATAATAATAATAATATATCGTAATCATCGAAAAGTTATAATATTACAATTTAATTTACCTACATATTATATTATAGGCAACTGAATTATGACGACGAATCCTCCCCTCCCCCGTACCCCTCTGATCTGACTCCACGGTGCTTCGTCTCGTAAACGTATATCGCGCTCTCTTTTCGACTTCGAACGTGTGTTTGATGGTATAAATATAAGGGGCGTATAAAACGGACATTGCCACCAGTCGTTCGTTCACCGGCGCAGTGGAAACTCGTGTGTCAGTTTAATTTCGATTAAACGTACTTTGTGCTCATTGAAAAATGACCGGTCGCGGTAAGGGAGGAAAGGGTCTGGGGAAAGGTGGCGCTAAGCGTCACAGGAAAGTGCTCCGCGATAACATCCAGGGTATCACGAAGCCAGCGATCCGTCGTCTTGCGCGCAGAGGTGGCGTGAAGCGTATCTCCGGTTTGATATACGAAGAGACCAGAGGCGTGCTGAAGGTGTTCCTCGAGAACGTCATCCGCGACGCAGTCACTTACACTGAGCACGCCAAGAGGAAGACCGTCACCGCCATGGATGTCGTATACGCTCTGAAGCGCCAAGGCCGCACCCTCTACGGTTTCGGAGGTTAAGCTGTGTAGCTTTGTGTCAGTCTTCGTGATGATGCGTGTCGCGATGTGTTTTTTTGTTAACTAATAAATGGTTGACAAAGACTCCACCGCTGCCGCATTTAAAATTTAAAAAAAGGCCCTTTTCAGGGCCGCATAAGTTTCATGAGATCATTTATAGATTATTGTTTCTTTACAACATAACAACATAATGCAAAAATGTCATACGGTACATAAATTGCACACCTACACTAACAAGTTATTATTATATTATATACATACCTACCTACCTAATTGTTGAGGTTGATGATGATGATTATAAATTTATGTAGGTAACAACAATCACAGAAAATTTTTATAAAAAAATATACCAATGTTCATTGCACGTGGTATTTTTGTTTGAAATAATATTTTATATACCTACCTATACATATAAGACAGAGTTGGTACCTATGCATAAGTTATATCATCTTACAGATATATATATGAACTATAGTATGTAAAGTAAGTGTATGTATAGTTTAAGTGAGGGATTGTTGTTAACAACAACAACTAAAGAAAAATTGTATATTAGAGTGTAGTTTTTTTTTTTTTTTTTTTTTTTTTCCCACTGGTAATATTTAGCTTCCTACATACATAGATTATTAGTGTATCTATTATAATTATTTATATATAGGTGTGTATTATCTGATATAAAGTTAAGAATATTATTATATGAAACTAGGTATGTTATAAGAGCGGCGGTGTTGTGTTGTCTTTTCGAACGCGCGCGCCACACACATTGTTTTTATTATTATCGTGTGTGTGTTCTATAATAATACATTAACGTTTGATGCAATTTAATGTAATAAGTGATTTATAACATATTTCGTTAATGCCAATAGATATTTCTTTGAAAAGAAACTTGCACGTCCTGCACTAAGACTATCCATCCTTTGAATACAAAATGTTCAGAGTTGTTTTACGAGCACCAAAACATTTATCGTTTTATACGTTAAAAACTTACATGTTTGCATTTATTTTACTATATGCTATGAAAACGATATCCTAGTGGTTTAATTGTCAAATAAAACTATACGGATGTGTTTGTTTTATAGAGAAAATTCAATTTTAAACATGACGCGACCTATACTGTGCCTTTAGTGGCGCGAATAAATCAATTTATTGTCCAAACGGTGAGTCCTGTGTACATAATGGGTATTTCTATACGTTACCATGTTCAAAATGTTTAAGTTGAAACGTTCTGCGCGTCTAGTGTGCTATAAAAAAATTATAATAAAGCAATTTAACCAGATCAATGTTAGTGAAAAGCAGTGAGCGTTCTTACGAGAAATCGTCTCTCGGCCGTGGTGTTCTCTTTACGGTAAAGGTTGGAATCTAAATACAAATTTTGAAATGTGCTCGCGCCCAAGTTTATACGCTAAATATTGTTATTATAATCTAATTAAATCATCATCAACAATGGCAGATACCGCAGTAGCAGCAGAGGCTCCCGCTCCGGCCACCCCCGCCAAGAAACCAAAGTCTTCCGCCGCCGCCGGTGCCAAGAAACCAAAATCGAAACCGACCCACCCGAAAACTTCGGAAATGGTGAACAGCGCCATCAAAGAGCTCAAAGAGCGCAGCGGATCATCATTGAAGGCGATCAAGAAATACATTGCCGCTCAATACAAGGTTGACGCTGAGAAACTAGCACCGTTCATCAGGAAGTATTTGAAGAGCGCCGTCGAATCCGGTGCATTGATCCAGACCAAAGGCAAGGGTGCCTCCGGTAGTTTCAAGCTCGAGTCTAAGTCTTCCTCTTCGAAGAAGCCGACCGCTTCCAAAGCCTCCGGCAAGTCCGCCGGCGCTAAGGAAAGTGGTGCCGCTTCATCAGCCAAGTCGAAGAAGGCCGCCGCGTCCTCTGCCGCCGCCAGCGGCGGCAGGGGTAGGAAATCCGCCGCTGCTTCTTCGCCCGCCAAGTCGAAGCCTTCCGCCGCTACGAAGGACAAGAAAGCCGCCGCCGCTAAGAAGAAGCCCGCCGCTGCCGCCGCGAAGAAAGCCGCCGCTCCAGCGAAGGCGAAGAGCGCAGCCGCGCCTAAAGCTAAGAAAACCGCCAAGCCGCCCACTAAGAAGCCCAAAGCGCCCAAACCGAAGAGGGCCGCCGCCACACCGACCAAGAAGGCCGCCGCGAAGAAATCATCCGCCGCTAAGAAATAAGCGTGGACACCGCACAAGCATCGGTGTCGTCGTTTGTGCGTGGTGGTGTGTGTACTACGTGCTTGCTTGCGTGCCGTGCTTCGCCCTCGTCGTCGAGTATCTGTGTCCGCTCGTGTGTAGTAGTATTGTGAACGTCAAAGTTCAAACTTCTACCGCGCGCGGACCCGGGAAAGACATGAGCGCGCGTTGCTCGCTGTTGCTAGCACGTTATGCGCTCTCACCTCAATCGCCGACATCACCGGTCGTCGTGGTCTTCCGTGGGACCCGCTTGCGTGGGGTAGGAGGCGATGAGATGAAGAGAAATCTCTCTATCACTCCTCCTCATTTCGCACCAAAAAGCCCTTTTCAGGGCTAACAAAAATATCAAAAAATGGTTGTTAAACCTCTTATGTTTCTGAACGCAACGAACAACAACAACAACAACAACAATAATATCATCACTCATAATTCAATTATGCGTGTACCTATTGAGTACGCAATAGTAATCATTTATCCATACATATCGTTATTACTATATAGGTACACACATTGAACATTAGGACCCCGCCCGACTGCCCGACTCCCGACTCCGACTCCGAGATTTAGAATAATACGTAATTTTGGGGCCCCTATATTTATAGATCAACGAAAATGCATCAAATCGTTTAGGCCAATCACAGCGCTTGATTAAATGCCAATCAAAACGTTTGAGTCAGTGATAGGTCGTCCCCCCCCCACTTCAATAAAGTTTTAAGATCTTGAATCGAGAGAGAGACAGAAACAATAGTCTTTCAACCAATGCAATCAGACAATATGCTAATTGCGTCTTACTATGTATGTTAGTTGAGATGAGTTAATTAAATACATTATATTTTTCCGTTATATTCGATCAATATTAGGTTTGAATAACCTTCTGACAGTGAATCACCAAGCAATAGACTACCTACGCCCGATGCACCGGAAAAACTTGTTTGGAAATTTACTCATAGGCACATCACGAAGCCTGAAGGACCTCCTACTACAATTCCTGGGGCTTTTCTACCACCAGGAGGTTTCAATTTATGACAAAAAAACAGTGTTTGCACAACAAATTGGAAGCAGAAATACCTGCGCTGTACGCGAACGTAAGTTCTTCTGAAACCTGGAGACCCTAGATGCTCCATCACCAGTTATAAGATAAGCAGGGCTGTGGACAATCGCGTAGTACTGGAACTGCACATTGGACAAAGCTAAAACAGCACCAACTATAGAAACTACCGGCACCTTACACTTTATTTGAGCCATGCTGGGAAGAGATGGTTACATGGTGCATTCCTGCAGCACGTCACCATCACCACGACTGTCTAGAAATAAAGCCAGCCTTCGAACATTCTATATATTTGCATTGCGCGCTCTTTTCAAATAGGGAGTGCACAGACAGTCAGATAGATGATAATTATACTGAGGGAAATGTTGTGATAGGTCACTACAGTAATATCGTAATAGCCACCGCATTAGGTACATATTAAGGCACTACAATTTTTTTAGACTCCATACTAACATAGGTGAATTGATAGCGGAAGGGTTGGGTGAGGCAATAGACCGGCCATAGAGCTGAAGTCAAATAGTTTACTTGATATTGTGCAAGATGTTGTTAGCGAAAAACATGTATCTATGCAAACAAAGACCTAACAACACGAAGCAAGGAGTTCCTCATGACCGCTGCCTACAAACCGCCACCTCGCAGCACCGGCCATGAGAAGACGAAGAAGAAAAAGACCAAGAAACCGCGGCAGGGCGCGAATCACCACGTACTCCGGCCGCGAGACAAAGATAGAGACCCATCACTATCTCGCTCCCGCGCGTTAGCGAGACCGCCACGACGAAAACCGCGGCGGTGCTCGAAATTCTCGAGACCACCGAGCCCTCTACACCAACCAGGTACTCCGGGCAGTTAGGAGGGAGTAGACCATATCTCGCTTGTTTTAGTATAGGTGGGAAAGCTCCTTTCCTGTCGCTAGGAAGTAGCTACTGGACACAATTTGCATGCACGACTTGCAGGCTCTAAGTCTCGCCAGGGTGCTGGTTGCTCCAGGTTCACCAGGCTACAATCTGGTCTCCCAAAGGCATGCCGGAAGAAGGACTAAGTGCGATGATGGAGACGACAGAAGATTGCGGATACGACCTTAAACCCTGACTGTGAAGAAGATGTCAGAGCCCTGACATTACAACCCCAAACACCCAGCTGTTCAGAACTGCCGTCACAGGACTACCTTGGGCAAGGGCAAAAAACGCCAGGTATCGCGTCCATACATGACTCGTCCCATCTTGCGCGAAGAAGAAACTCAGGACGAGAAATAGCATCAGGGCAGAGACAGTCAGCGTAACACACCGTTACTCTACCACCCATCATGCTGTGCAGCTCAACCCTACGCGCTGCGGCAGGTTTTAAAGTATGATCCCCTCGGCGGCAGTATATGCCTATTATATTAAAATCAGAGCGAAAGACAGAATCAATATTTTATGGTTAAAATATTACACCTCCGTTCAACTCGTAAACTTAGTGAGGAAAACTTATTTTTCAGAATGCCCTATTTATGAGCTGTTGCCGTACCTATGGAACTCATCGAATTAATCCTAGGGGAATTAATGTCTTGACTAAAATAGGAGGTAAGATAGAGATTTCTCTCTCCTACGCAAGGAATATACATAAGAACAAGGTTGTCAGCTTCATACACGACGTCCGAATTTCAAGGTTTCTCACATACTAGATAAGATAATCTTCGCTTTTCCCAAGCCCGCGCCTGAATACTTTGCAATTTGGTATGAGTATTCTCAGATCAGAACATTCTGTTTTTGTAGGCGCTATAAAATATGTGGAAATATATTTTACACTTAAAAGTAAGAGTTCAATCGCTTGTAAATGGCGTAGTACCTATACTATACTTTTGAATGATGATTTGGAAACTACGGAACAATATTTTAGACAATACTTTGCTTTCATAATATATGTTCCGTTTAAAATTTAAATCTTCAGAGAAAACGTCTTAGAGAATCTGTGACGGGAAATTCAAACATAATTTGTGCTTTTATTAACATTAAACTTTGTGAATTATCCCCAAAATAGTCTAAATATTATTAAAATTACGTATAAACTTAACTAAATTGATCGTTTTTTCTAATTAACATAATAATAAAAAATAGGAGTACATCATAATCCGAAACTCGCGTATCACATAATTACTGAATAATTGTTCCTTATAAAACAACCACTTGTGCTGTGTGCACACTAATTGGTTCATAAGAAACTCCTGTATCCGATATGGCGGCAATTAGTAAAAACTGTGCACTTTTTAATTTTTATGAACAACCTGAATTGGTTGTACACATAGTGACTTATTATCTGTCTTCGATGTTGTAGTTTTCTAGCATGATTAACGCGCCTCCTTATATAAATCTCTAAGCAAATCGGTTAACAAACACTGCCTCTAACATTATAATTTTTACATTAACTGCTGCAACCTGAGCCCTTGGACGGTTAAACTATACGAAGATAAATATGAGGTTGTATCGGGCTCTGTCAATAACTTCTTTGTTAATTATACAGGGTAGAATGTTTCTACAATCTTTCTTTCGTGAATAAGGGCGGACACATTGCAGCAGGAGCACCTGGCGTCGCTACGCTCATACGCTACACGCATGACCCCCCGATAAGAAAGGCTGGAGAGCGAAGCCGCATTCTCGAGATGCCATAATAAACGATGCCATTGAAGAGGAAGATGTAGAGACATGTGAGGGGTGGGCCTTTTTGATGAACAACCTTAATTGGTGGTTCACAAAGTGACTTATCTATCTTCAATGTTGGAGTTTTCAAGCGTGATGAATGATGATCCTTATATAAATCTCTGAGCAAATCGATTAACACTGTTCGCAAATGTCGACATTCTCTTGACACCGAACGAAACTAAGTTTTAGTAAAATTAGATTTAGAAATGTCAAATGAACATTCCTTATTCTGTTGTTACCATTGTATAGTTGATTAATTCTAAATTATTAAAGTTGCCAAACTTAGAAAAAAGTGCAGTTTTGCTATTCTGTTGTACGGTGTACACCAATTTAGTCAGATTAGGTGGAATCATAGACGATTTAACCTAAAATTAATGACCATTGGAATTAGTGTGGATTACAGCTGTAATGTTCTGCAATTATTTTATTTTAATTACAGCTCTAGCATTGCTAGAGAAAAAGGTTTGTAGGCAGTAAACAAACTTAGATATATAAAACAATCTTTATTCAATCTGTATTACTCGGAGAGGTGGCAGGTATGTTTAATTAATTAGGGAATGAACTAATTGTCATGTAGCAGGCATAGTGACAGACTTCAGTTTGCATTGACCCGGGATAAGGGTTGAATTTAATTTTTATATTTTCAATTTTAATTTTCTCTTAATTAATCATATATAGGACCTATTTTTATTACTTAAACGTATATCTAACCTAATTAATTTGCAGATAGAGTAACTATCGAAGGTAATTTCAAAACGTAAGGAACATAATCAGGTTGTAGTAATGCCGTGATTTGAAAGAAACACGTACCACAGACGAAAGTCTTATAAAGCAACCTGAATGGTGCGCCATCTAGCGTTAAGTAGCGGCGAAGTGAATTAAATTCAGGATTGATATTTTACTATTTTAAATTTAGTTCGATGTCACAGCAGAATAACTTTTAGGATTCCTTAAACTAAATATAGATATTTTTAATTCGTATAGTTAGTGAGTGTATATCAGAATTGCTGCCGAGAGCACTGTCGAGAGTATAGAAATATTTGCACGGTGGAACATTTTATGACAGACTCCTAGCTAGCCGCTACCTACAAGTAGAAATATGTCGCCAAGCACCTGACGGTGTGGTGTTTAAGTTGGTATATAGCTAAATGTGTTTGCCTGTTATTAAAGACTACATATAAAAGTGAGAGACAAGATATAGGGAATATAGACTACAACTAGCACTTACAGAATATCTTTCAGGAGATCTGCTAACCGCTACAGCTACCAACTCACTCACATAAACACAGCACAAACAACCCATACTAAATATTGAACACACCCAAACACATACCTAAATCAATAAAAAAACCCCACGAAATGTCTACATCTTTAAAAATTCATTTACAAAGACATAAATATAAAATAATTGATCTCTTAGTAGTACATTTTAAAACTATTTAAAACAGTACACTCACATTTCACAATTTTTTAAATATGTTGAGCGCACAGTAACTTTTCAAATTAATCACTAGGTACATTCACTACACTCGAATTATGGAGCTTTGTTGCATCCACCGGCGCGGCCAAAAGAGAACTGGCATGTGCTACCCCAAACTAGCCACCCCTAGTTAAAACAATAGGAGTAAACGAGACGCACTGCTTGTAAAGCCCTTAGATTGAAAGAGACTACCTAACATGTTAAAACAATACATGCGGCTAACCAAAGGATTATCCCTGGTAACAATACAGATAAACGATTGCCGTGTGCTTGTGAGTGAGCAGGACAGTGGGACGTATTAACCATTACAAGTGAAAGAAAGAAAAAACAGCGCGTGCGCAATCTATCCTATTGTAACATATATTTGGCAAATTTCTTCTTGTAAGAATATAAGATATATGGATAAATAATAGAGCAAACATATTTAAATCTAATTCGGAGATGATCAAGCGTTATTTGAGTAGACATTCTATGTGTATTTAACAAGGGATCAGCTACAGCAACAGATAAGCTATAATATTTACTTCAGATCATTTATATCTTGGCATGGCCGGAGGCTATCATTATAATTTGACATAAAAAGCTAGTGCGATTACAATAATTAGAACAGAAACACAACTTAATCCAACAGTCTAAGATTAACTATATACTTGAGACATTCTTTGTGGTTGTTTTATAGAATTATATAAATTAGGCAAAGAATTTATATTTATTAATCATTAAGTTACATAGAAGATTCGAATATTTAAGCTTCTAATAAGAAGAAAGCTAATTCAACTCAGTCAGTGTGCCGATGTCCTATTGGCTCAGGCATTACACGAGAACGACAAACAAGATGGCCGCCAGTTTTCGTAAGGCGATTAGCTCTTAAGCCAAATTGATGACAATAGATTAACAATGGCTTGCTTGTTAGATTCTTTTCATAGACAACGTAACCATCAAATTAATTGCATTATAAGTCGGTATACAAATATTTGCTCGGTGGCTGAACGAAAAACTTGGCTAGGTCGCTAGGTTATTTATTGGTACTATATTTAATAATGTATGGTATATTTTAATAGTTGCATTTCATCATTATTTCTTCTATATATAATTCTGTTCTATACTAGGCATTGTTAATTTTAAATTCGTTGCACGTGCCAAGATATCGATATATATAAGATTATAACATGGTAAGTGCTCAATTAGATTATAAAATGAGATAATCATAAACATTTAAAATAAAGGGAAGTGCGGTACAATATTTAGAACATACATACAATTTAATTAATACAAGTTTAAGATTTTGAGAGTATGTGTTTGTTTTGTAAAATAATATGAATTACGTAAAGAATCTAATGAATCATGAAGTTACATAAGATTACAATATTAAAACTTCAGATAAGAAGAAAACTAATTTTAATCAGTCACGGTGTCGATGTCTTAATTGCTTAGGCATTTTACACGAGAACGACAAACAAAATGGCCGCCAGTTTTCGTAAGGCGATTAGCTCTTATGCCATGTTGAACATAATAGATTAACAACGGCTTACTTGTTAGATTTGTACTCTAATATCTATTGAATATGATGCAAGTAGTCTGACTTTCGATTAAATAAAAACATAGATGAGAATTTTGTTCCATACATTTCAGCTAAGCATATTAACATCAATTAAAAACTACTGTGCACTAATAATTTTATCGTAAGCCCGTGCCTAGAAGTGTAAATTATTCGCGAATATTTATGGCTTATGTTCAATTTATCATCAGAAATATATAAGAAAATAAAAACTGAACCTACTTCTTACCCTGTAAAGTATGTACCTTATTGAAGTGGATACTATGCTAATAGAAATTCACAAAATCGACTTTCATAAGTTAAATGGGATCATGTGGGGAGTATACCCCCTTTAAAAAAATATGATATCTTGAATCAGTCGACTTTAAAAGGTAGTTGTGCTCACCGCACCAGTAACCTAAGACACTCCTCCTCGCTTTATATGTATGATTTTGTACTATGTATAGCTTAGGGTCTCGTTAAGTATTTTTTGTGATCATTACATCTAATCCTATTATTTATTGGTAATAAATTATTTTTATTCAATAGGCACTTTATGAAGTAGAAATTAACAATGCTTAGTCGTACAACAAAATAATTATTAAAATGCAACAAACATGCAAAATTATGTCTTGCTTAATTATATAATCAATATGCATATTTCTATTTCTTATGATAATGCAAAAAACAACAATACTTTAGTCGGGGAAAATGAGATGCTGTCTGACAATGTTACTCGCCCGAGTCAGATACTCACTGTTACTAAATTGTATATAAGACTGATTATAGATACTTAATGGGAACTTAAATGAAACAATGGTTTATCAAGTCACAGAGTAAATGATGGATATAGTTAAAGACAAAATGCAACAAGTTACACAGGTGACCATCACCATCGGGAAGTTTTTTCACCACAAATAGTACTGTTAATTGTTGAGGTGTGACATAATAGGA
Organism: Plagodis dolabraria; assembly: GCA_963854805.1. Classification (NCBI taxonomy): domain Eukaryota; kingdom Metazoa; phylum Arthropoda; class Insecta; order Lepidoptera; family Geometridae; genus Plagodis; species Plagodis dolabraria. Next base: position 10,538,535 of record OY978467.1, on the reverse strand, counting down.
GCACACATTCTATTATGTGTGTACAAAAGTCTCTCTTGATTCATTAAACTTATATATAAATTCTTCAACGAACCATCTAAATGAATTGTAATATAAGTCAGTATACAAATATTTGCACGGTGGCTGAACATTTTACGTAGACTTGTCTATGTCGCTACTCGCTAGGTCATTTATTGGTACTGTATTTAATAATGTATGGTATATTTTAATATTTGCTTTTCATCATTATTTCTTCTATACATAATTCTTACTTCTATGCTAGTAGGCATTGTTAATTTTAAATTCCTTGCACATGCCAAGATATCCATATATATAAGATTATATTATGGCAAGTGCTCAATTAGATTATTAAATGAGATAATCATAAATATTTAAAATAAAAGGGAAGTGCGATACAATAATTAGACCATATTAATTTAAAAAGTTGTAGATTTCGAGAGTATGTGTGTGTTTTGTAAAGTTATATGAATTACGTAAAGAATCTACATTAATGAATCATGAAGTTACATAAGATTACAATATTTAAGCTTCAAATAAGAAGCAAATTAATTTAAATTAGTCAGAGTGTCGATGTCTTAATTGCTTAGGCATTTTACACGAGAACGACAAACAAAATGGCCGCCAGTTTTTGTAAAGCGATTAGCTCTTAAGCTAAGTTGAACACAATAGATTAACAACGGCTTACTTGTTAGATTCTGATAATAAACAACGTAACCATCTAAATTAATTTGCATTATAAGTCGGTATACATATATTTGCACTGTGGCAGAACATTTTACGAAAAATTCTTGCCTAGCCGCTACCTACAAGTAGAAATATGTCGCCAAGCACCTGACGATGTGGTACTTACGGCAGCTGCCAAAGCCAGTTAATTCTCATCCTAGACTGTGTAACATATTTGACCATTTATCAATCAATGAACAACTATGATTATGGTCAAAGGCAAGGCTATAAACTTTAAAAAGCAAATAGACACCGTACAAGACGTTAAGGTGTAGAGCTACATAATGTGTTTTCCTGTAATGCAAAACATCAGATGCTTTAAAAGTGACACAAGATATGAAAAAGTAGACTACAACTAGCACTTACAGAATATCTTTCAGGAGATCTGCTAACCGCTACAGCTATCCACTCACTCACATAAACACAGCACAAATAACCCATACTTAATATTGAACACACCCAAACACATACCTACATCAATAAAAAACCCCACGAAATGTCTATATATTTAAGAACTCATTTACAAACAAATTTAATATGTTAACTACACTAATTGATCTCTAAGTACTTTTTTAAACTATTTAAAACAGTGCACTAACTATTTTTTAAAAATTTTGAGCGCACAGTAACTTTTCAAATTAATCACTAGGTACACTCGAATTATGGAGCTTTGTTGCATCCACCGGCGCAGCCAAAAGAGAACTGGCATGTGCTACCCCAGACTAGCCGCCCCTACTTAAAACAATAGGAGTAAACGAGACGCACTGCTTGTAAAGCCTTTAGATTGAAAGAGACTACCTAACATGTTAGAACAATAAATGCGGCTTGCCAAAGGATTATCCCCGGTAACAATAAAGATAATCTATTGCCGTGTGCTTGTGAGTGAGCAGGACAGTGTAACGTATTAACCGTAGCAAGTGAAAGGAAGAAAAAACAGCGCGTGCGCAACTTATCCTATTGTTATATATGTTTGGTAAATTTCCTCTTGTATGAATAAGACAAAACATCATGATAACTAATTCGTAGGTTATATTATGATGATTATTAAGAGTTGAGTAGACATTTCACGTGTATGTAAACAAGGGATCAGCTACAGCAACAGATAAGCTATAATATTTACTTTAGATCATTTATATCTTGGCATGTGCTCAATTACATTAATAAACCGGAGGCTATCATTATAATTTCACATAAAAAGCAAATGCGATACAATAATTAAAACAGAAACACAACTAAATCCAACAGTCTAAGATTAACTATATACTTGAGACATTCTTTGTGGTTATTTTGTAGAATTATATGAATTAGGCAAAGAATTTACATTAATTAAGCATTAAGTTACATAGTGTTAGAATATTATAGCTTCAAATAAGAAGAAAGCTAATATAAATCAGTACAGGGTGTCGATGTCCTAATTGCTCAGGCATTACACGAGAACGACAAACAAGATGGCCGCCAGTTTTCGTAAGGCGATTAGCTCTTAAGCCAAGTAGATGACAATAGATTAACAATGGCTTACTTGTTAGATTCTTTTAATAGACAACGTAACCATCTTAATTAATTGTATTTTAAGTCGGTATACAAATATTTGCAGGGTGGCTGAACATTTTACGAAAGACTTGGCTAGGTCGCTAGATCATTTATTGGTACTGTATTTAATAATGTGTGATATATTTTAATACTTGTATTTAATAATTATTTCTTCTGTACTAGTAGGTATTGTTAATTTTAAATTCTTTGTAATTGAGCACGTGCCAAGATATGGCAAGTGCTCAATTAGATTATTAAATGAGATAATCATAAATATTTAAAATAAAGGGGAAGTGCGATACAATAACTAGAACATACATAAAACTTAATTAAACAAGTTTAAGATTTCGAATGTATGTGTTTGTTTTGTATAATTCAATGAAATACGTAAAGAATCTACATTAATGTATCATGAAGTTACATACATAAGATTAGAATATTTAAGCTTCAAAAAAGTAGAAAATTAATTTAAATCAGTCAGGGTGTCGATGTCTTAATTGCTCAGGCATTTTACACGAGAACGACAAACAAAATAGATTAACAACGGCTTACTTGTTAGATTTGTACTCTAATATCTATTGAATATGATGCAAGTAGTCTGAAGTTCGAGTAAATAAAAACAGATGAGAATTTTGTTCCATACATTTCAGCTAAGCATATTAACCTCTATTAAAAACTACTGTGCACTAATAATTTTATCGTAAGCCCGTGCCTATAAGTGTAAAGTATTCGCGAATATTTATGCCGTATGTTCAATTTATCATCAGAAATATATAAAAAATTATACTGAACCTACTTCCTACACTGAAAAGCATATAACATATTGATGTGGATACTATGCTGATCGAAAACCTTACATTTTAATGGTCTGACTTCCACAAGTTAAACGGGACCATGTGGGAAGTATATCTTTTTTAAACAAAAAATGATATCTCGAATCAGTCGAATTTAAAAGGTAGTTGTGCTCTCTGCACCAGTAGCCTAAAACACTCCCCCTCGCTTTATATGTATGATTTTGCTCTATGTATAGCTTAGGGTCTCTTAATTTTTTGTGATCATTACATCTAATCCTATTATTTATTGGTAATAAATTATTTTTATTAAATAGGCACTTAAAGAAGTAAAAATTAACAATGCTTAGTCGTATAACAAAATAATTATTAAAATGCAACAACAATGCTAAATTATGTCTTGCTTTATATTATAATCAATATGTATATTTCTATTTCTTATGATAATGCAAAAAACAACAATACTTTAGTCGGGGAAAATGAGATGCTGTCTGATAATGTTACTTGCCTGAGTCAGATACTGTTACTAAATTGTATATAAGACTGATTATAGATACTTAATGGGAACTTAAATGAAACACTGGTTTATCAAGTCACAGGGTAAATGATGGTTATAATTAAAGACAAAATGCAACAAGTTACACAGGTGACCATCACCATCGAGAAGTCTTTTCACCACAAGTAGTACAGTTACTTGTTGAGGTGTGACATAATAGGAGCACACATTCTATAATGTGTGTACAAAAGTCTTTCTTGATTCAATTAACTAATATATATATTCTTCAACGAACCATCTAAATGAATTGTATTATAAGTCGGTATACAAATATTTGCACGGTGGCTGAACATTTTACGAAGACTTGGCTAGGTCGCTAGGTTATTTATTGGTACTGTATTTAATATGTAATGTATTGTATATTTTAATATTTGCATTTTATTATTATTTCTTCTATACATAATTCTTACTTCTATGCTAGTAGGCATTGTTAATTTTAAATTCTTTGCACGTGCCAAGATATCAATATTTATAAGATTATATTATGATTATTAAATGAGATAATCATAAATATTTAAAGTAAAAGGGAATACGATACAATAATTAGAACATATATACAATTTAATTATACAAGTTTCAGATTTCGAGAGTATGTGTGTGTTTTGTAAAATTATATGAATTACGTAAAGAATCTACATTAATGAATCATAAAGTGACATAAGATTACAATATTAAAGGGTGTCGTTGTCTTAATTGCTTAGGCATTGTGCACGAGAACGACAAACAAAATGGCCGCCAGTTTTCGTAAGGCGATTAGCTCTTAAGCCAAGTTGAACACAATAGATTAACAACGGCTTGCGTGTTAGATTCTGATAATAATCAACATAACCGTCTAAATAAATTGCATTATAAGTCGGTATACAAATATTTGCACGGTGGCAGAACATTTTACAAAAAATTCCTGGCTAGCAGCCGCTACCTACAAGTAGAAATATGTCGCAAAGCACCTGACGATGTGGTACTTACGGCAGCTGCCAAAGCCAGTTAATTCTCATCCTAGACTGTGTAACATATTTGACCATTCATCAATCAATGAACAACTACGATTATGGTCACAGGCTAGACTATAAACTTTAAAAAGCAAATAGACACATGTGTATAGCTACATAATGTGTTTTCCTGTAATGCAAAACATCAGATGCTTTAAAAGTGAGATATGAAAAAATAGACTACAACTAGCACTTACAGAATATCTTTCAGGAGATCTGCTAACCGCTACAGCTACCCACTCACTCACATAAACACAGCACAAATCACCCATACTAAATATTGAACACACCCAAACACATACCTACATCAATAAAAAACCCCACGAAATGTCTATATATTTAAAAAAATATATACAAACGAATTTAAAATGTTGACTACAGTAATTGATCTCTAAGTATATTTTCAAACTATTCAAAACAGTGCACTCACATTTCACTATTTTTTTAAAATTTTGAGCGCACAGTAACTTTTCAAATTAATCACTAGGTACATTCACTACACTCGAATTATGGAGCTTTGTTGCATCCACCGGCGCAGCCAAAAGAGAACTGGCATGTGCTACCCCAGACTAGCCACCCCTAGTTAAAACAATAGATGTAAACGAGACGCACTTCTTGTAAAGCCTTTAGATTGAAAGAGACTACCTAACATGTTAGAACAATACATGCGGCTAGCCAAAGGATTATCCCCGGTAGCAATAAAGATAATCTATTGCCGTGTGCTTGTGAGTGAGCAGGACAGTGTAACGTATTAACCGTAGCAAGTGAAAGGAAGAAAAAACAGCGCGTGCGCAACTTATCCTATTGTTAAATATGTTTGGTAAATTTCCTCTTGTATAAATAAGACAAAACATCATGATAACTAATTCGTAGGTTCTATTATGATGATTATTAAGAGTTGAGTAGACATTTCACGTGTATGTAAACAAGGGATCAGCTACAGCAACAGATAAATTATAATATTTCCTTTAGATAATTTATATCATGGCATGTGCTCAATTACATTAATAAATGGGCGGTTATCATAACAATTTGATATAAAAGGGAAGTGCGTGACAATAATTACAACAGATATTCAACTAAATTGAACATTCTTAAGATTTCTAGCTACATACTAGACATATGCGTTTGTTATGGAGAATTATATGAATTAGGTAAAGAATGAAGATTTTTCATAAGGTTACAATATTTACAGCTTCAAACAAGACGAGAGCTAATTTAAATTAGTCAGGGCTTCGATATCCTAATGGCTCAGGCATTACACGGGAACGACAAACAAGATGGCGGCCAGTTTTCGTAAGGCCATTAGCTCTAAGCCAAGTTGAACACAATAGACGGCTTACTTGTTAGATTTGTACAATAGATATAAGATTATGATGCAACTAGTACAGATGCATATTATAAATAGTAAGGACCAACGGTAAGGCGGCCTGCCTAACGAACGACAAAGCCTGTATAATATGTGTTTTTGAATAGCTTTCATGGTTTAAATTGTTAAGGAAACTAAAATGACTATGGCACTAATATGGAAAGAAGCAAATATTCATTAAAAAACAACAAGAATCTGTACAAGTGGTTACACTTCCTACCTTTATCTCACTTATTTGGGGTAGGCACGATGTTTCCTCTTACATCATAATAGATGACAACATAAGACAAGACATTAATTCCCATATATATATATTACTATTTTTGTAGTTCAACAACCCATCTCTGCACGAGGAGAAAATTACTTGTATAAGTTCATAGAGAGAACCAAACTCTTACTAGGAGCTATTTATTGATTTACATATTCCATCTGTGATACAATTAATACTTACAACACCTATACAGACTCCCTGTAGCTACTGGATACTATAGTACTAATACTAGTACGTGGCAAAGATAAGTGTTTTCACGACTATATAACCGGAAAGTATTATGATCCCATCATAATCAGATAGTCAGCGTATGGATTTCTATTGTGCATTCACACAATGTTCTTGTAGTTGTTTGCCTATTCAAAGGGGAAACAGATGTGACGTTTTATAAATAATTCCTATTAACCTTTCCGAATCTTATACTCATTTTCATATTTCTTAGGGAGAGGGAGGGGTTTTCTATATTTTACTGCTCTCGGTACAGCTGGAATGCTAATAGAATAGATAATAATATACTTAGTGTGGATTAGATGTAAATAGATAATTACAGTAAAACAATATATTGATCTATCAGTTTTATTACAGTAATCAATTATTGATTCTATAATACATTACTATATAGCCGGATTATATGTACATAAGAGAAATAAACAAAAATAAATAAATAAAAAATAATATTTATTACATGAAAATAAATTAACACGTTTCTTTCTTTACTTATATACTGTAATATGGTAATCGTAATCACATTGGGTACTATAATTAGCGTGTGTTGTAACAATTTCAATCAATTCAACTAACATTAGACAACGGCCTTAACGATATAAACACGCGCAAAACGCAAACGACTTAGTCGGTCCCATATAGCCGCACACGAATTCTATCGTGCATTAGTACCTACATCCGACACGGGCAACTTTCGGACAACCTGAAGCCAGGCTAAGCTCTGATGAATCAGGCTGCGTTTTAATTTTACCGGCTTTTAATATCACCCATAAACAATATCACTCAATATCCGATATTTATATAGAATAAATCGATTTTTAAGACGTTATTGACGCTTGCTCCATAGAAATGACATTCTTTTCTATAGTAAGCAAGAACAAGGGAATGTAGTAATAATTAGTAGCAGCATAAATCAACCGTTGTTTAGGGCCGATACGTCAATACATAAAAATCTCTATCATTCAATACAAATAAGCATGTAACCCTAATCAATTCAATGTTAATATCAATCGCAATGGCCGTAGTACAATGTGACAACACTCAAATGTACACAAGCTCGACTGAAACGAACTTATGTACACTTGTTGTGGATAATTCTAAAATTAAATCAAATAACAGTAACTAGGTTCACTTGGTTTTGGCCGCCTCTTCGGCTTCTAGTCGCTTGCGCATAGACTCGGGCATCTCCGCTGGCGGTGGGCGCGGCATTCTGAGCCATACCTGAAACGCGTGATGGGGGCTTAATTAGACGGGGTCCTCCGTTGATACGGAAATGCCATTATCTTGGGACTTTCTCATAATAAATTTATGTCCCCAAGGTGTATCGGTAGGAACAATTGGTAATATTTTGATAATCACTGAGAAAACAAAGATACTATATTAGTGATAGTGAAAATGATACCAGGTGGTAGGGTGTCTGTTTTGTGAGTTAATTTTGGTGGTGGGTATCACCTTAGTGTCAGAAATTCGGCTTGGAACAGTAGTGTGCTGTATACTGTGTTTAGGCGTGAATTGTACTGTGGGAAGTGAAATTACTGGGCAAACGAGATATAAGAACTAACATCTTGGAGTCTCGAACGCAGTGCAGTGTCATGCAGAATGGAGATATTGACAATGCAACTGTCATGGATAGGCGTGACTTACCATCAGGCCGGCGATTTATTCGTCTCGTCACTTCATGACGGTAAAAAAATGATATGTTCAAAGTTATCAGTCTGATATGATGGAAAGTACATGTTGTAACAGAGATGCGAATGTTATGATAGATGTGTTGCGTAATTAAAATGGTCAGTAAAATGTAAAGAAGCGCCTGCGAGGGTATATTTGAAGAGACTAGCATGGCGAGGGCATTTCTCCAGACGGGATATCATATGATTAGAAGAGTATGTAGCGTGAAGATGGATGGATGAATATTGGACAGGATGGCAAAGGTGGTACCGATGGAGTGCGATGTGCCTGTTAGTTTTTATTGTATATGAAAGGTCCGAGTACTGTCATGATGAGCATTTAGCTGTGTAAGAAGTATACTGTACAGCCCCATCGTCCACTGTTGAACACAGCCTCCCCCATTACGGGGTCGTTTGCCAATAGACCATTGGCACAAACAAGTATGCAGACCAGCTATATTTGTAATGTTATTAACTGATAAGATGGTTACGTAGATAACTCTTCAATGTGTAGAAGACCCACATCGCCATTTTGTAAAGTTACTAACTGACACGATGGTTACGTAGATAAGTCTTCAATGTGTAGAACACCCATATCGCCACGTTTTAGATCCTATATATTAGAGGGCACACATATTCACATTGATCGAGTACAGTCCCATGATCCAGACTGCTACTGCTAGATTCTTGAACTCCATGAAAATTTATCGGATCCAGGAGTCGAACTCTTAAACCTTGAGACTTATTTTCCTGATGAAACAGTGCAGAAGATAATGTAATTTTTTGTAAACAAGGCTGCTTGGATACCAATTTAAACCTGGATAAAGCAGACAGCAAAAGCAGGTACAAAGAACACTAACAAGTCAGTTGCTTGAATTTTTCATCGCCTCTTAACACTCTCAGAAGGAGTTATGTGGAAGGGTACAATTCTAGGCAATGCATTAAGCCTTGAGGTATTATACTACATTGCAATCACAAAAATCTGAGAGCAGAAGATATGATAACTCCGTGGTGAGGAGTGCCGGCTACCAATCAGACAAACATTGGTTCAAGTCATACACAGGCTGAGCATTCACTTGTTGGAAGATTGTTTTGTTAAGCCAGGCATGACTATATGAAAGCTACGATATTCAAGTAGAAAATGTGTTTCAACAGTGTATTTCGGCATATTCTTGAGAGCCACATAATCAGCAATGGTCAAAACCTAACCTTATAGAGTACAGTATAAAAAACAGAAATCAGGCAATGCATTTCATCCCTTTGCAGTTTTTTTGGCCCAAATGTTAAAAATAAAATTACCTTGACGGCATCATAGATGAACCATTGCAGTGCAGTGAGGGTACCAATCATCACGATCCTAGGTCCCAGGCCCTTCCACACGCCGGCCATGCCGAGCTTGCCGATGATGGAACCGACGGTCGCAGTTCTATCCTGAAACGCGCACCAAAAACATATATTAGTGCCTTGTCTACATGGACGGCTGAGTGCCTAGCAACATGACCGAAACACCATTAAAAAAATGATATGAGTGTAGGAAACAGAATGACATAGATGTCCTTCTGTTTCCTATACCCATTATATATAAGTGCACACCTGTAGTATTTTTAGATTGTTATCTATACATTCAATGGTCTTTCGGTCACTATTTAATAATAATACTCTTATTTTATTATAAGATATAAGTAGATACATACAATATTACTTAGGTAGATTTATGATTGTTATATATAAATAAAATATTCCACATTCATGCCTCACTGGAATTACTTGTTTTGTGAGAGATATGTACTGTTACACCTAATATATTGCTGACCTATGCCCGAATCCCTCACAAACCTATTTACGCGGTGTCAGCAGTATTTTTCTCTATATAAACGGTGGCTTCCAAAATTAAGTGCTCAGATTGATTGTGATAACTCCAGGAGTCACCAGACTCAGTACCAGTATACCCTTCAGGTGGAACCTCTGCCCAAATTAGCACCAAAAGTGAGTTGCGGGAACTTCTAAGTCAAGTGTAAACTAATAATATTTTTTTTTAAATAAAATAAATGTGTGTGTGTCTATAAGTTGTTTTTTTTAAGACAACTGAATAGATCCACACAACAGTGCGTAACACACCGCACTAGACAGAGTACAGAGAGATTTAAATTAGATATGACTCTAGATACATGCATACATCTCCGACTTAATTTACTTTCATCACACTTTCTATAAATGATAGATAACATATTGTGATTTTACAGTCATATAATATAAATGATACTCATACATACATAAAAATGTATTTAATATAATTAAGAATTAGGTAAATACAACTATATTGAATTTAAAACTAATATGAGAATATTTTTACTTATAATTGAAAATAGAATGACAGAGGAATTGGACCACGTTATCATGTTCTCTATAATAAAATGTTACTTGGGATATTCTTCTACAAATAAATAATTGTAACAGTTTGTCCAACAATGTCATTATTACTACGAATAATTCAATACAAATATTGTATAATAAAAATAATGAAAAGAATACCGGAGGCGAAGCCGCGCGGCCACTCGATGACTTTTCAACTTGGCGACGCGACGACACGTAGGTTCTTGGATCGAGCAAGATCAAGTCTTGATCAATCTTCGAAGATCGTATAGTCTACAGAAAACTTAATAAAGCTTCTTTTGTTTAGTCATACAATACAAAACAATTGTTCTAGAAGACGAGGTCATATCTCGTTGTCCTGCTCAGGATATTATTGATTTTGACGTATTTACAATAGTTTGAGATTTTCATTTGTAATTTTTGCTAAGTATGTGGTTTAGGATATCAATATGCTTTTGCAGCTGTACTCTTAATTAGTTTGTGTATAGCTTAATGAGCTATATAAAATATATTTTTATTTGGAATTGAGCTATATGAAATTTATTTTTCCGTTATGGTTGAATTTAGTGAACTAACAGATTACAGTGTTTTTAAAAATGTTAAAATTTACTCAAGAAATTGTTTTCCAATTAATGTTAACCTTAATCTTTTGGTATCAGAGATAACCAGAAAAATATAATTTAATTCATGAGTGGATGATATCGTCCTTATTCATGCCAATGGTCATATTACCTACGCCCGAAACGTTTCTATGACTTAAGTTAGTCTATTTTTGGTAATTAAAATATTTAAAATGTAGCAATGGCAAAAATGGCTATAGAATGACTTACTTGGGCTTGTGGCTAGGGCAGTTAGCTATATTTATGTACTCACACAATGTAGACCTATTTTAAACAAAAAAACCAAGCACGTGTTGATATGATCCGCCAGGTGGAAAATGGTCCTTTACTCCAGCCATATTTATGCCTAGATATGATAAAGTTTGACAGTACCTTGATATTGAAGAATCGACCGACGACCAGGATCTGATTTTGATGGTATGTACTATATCCCCTCATTTTATCGATCAATTTGGTGCATTGTGAAGATATGCATCAAATGATCTAACATACACTACCTAAATCGACATATTAGGCATATACAACAGGGCTTACCAACCCCAAAATATTGAGTTATGAAAAGCATACTGTGTACCTTGAGAAAGTGACGATGAGTGGGCGTTTACTTTGATGTGATGGTACATCCAATGTTATACTTATGGGAGGTAGCCTGAAAAATTCTATTGACATGGTCCAATAAAAGCAGTTGGATGGCACAACTTTGGTAGTCAAGTGTGAATTAGTCAATCAGAAGTATTTTCTAAACCAGAATATAGTAGCAATATTTGATGTTGTCCAGAAACAAAGCATTCGCACTTAAAAGAGCGGTTTTTTCTTCTTCTTCGATGCAATGGAACTCTTATTTCTTCAGTAGTGTGTACTACATATTTATTGTAGAGCAGAAACAAAGAATTCGCACTTAAAAGAGCGTTTTTTTCTTCTTCTTCGATGCAAGTGAACTCTTATTTCTCCAGTAGTAATATTTGTTGTCGTCCAGAAACAAAGAATTCGCACTTAAAAGAGCGGTTTTTTTCTTCTTTGCAAGGAAGCTTTTATTTCTTCAGTAGTATCGTAACATATTTGCTGTCGACCAGAAACAAAGAATTCGCACTTAAAAGAGAAGTTTTTTTCTTCTTCTTCGATGCAAGTGAACTCTTATTTCTCCAGTAGTAATATTTGTTGTCGTCCAGAAACAAAGAATTCGAACTTAAAAGAGCGGTTTTTTCTTCTTCGATGCAAGGGAACTCTTCTTTCTTCGGTAGTGTAGTAACATATTTTTTGTAAAACAGAAACAAAGAATTCGCACTTAAAAGAGTGGTTTTTTTTTCTTCTTTGCAAGGGAGCTTTTATTTCTTCAGTAGTGTAGTAACATATTTGCTGTCGACCAGAAACAAAGAATTCGCACTTAAAAGAGCGGTTTTTTCTTCTTCGATGCAAGGGAACTCTTCTTTCTTCGGTAGTGTAGTAACATATTTTTTGTAAAACAGAAACAAAGAATTCGCACTTAAAAGAGTGGTTTTTTTTTCTTCTTTGCAAGGGAGCTTTTATTTCTTCAGTAGTGTAGTAACATATTTGTTGTCGACCAGAAACAAAGAATTCGCACTTAAAAGAGAGGTTTTTTTCTTCTTCTCCTTTGCATAGGAACTCTTATTTTTTTCAGTAGTATGGTAACATATTTGCTGTCGGGCAGAAACAAAGAATGAGCGGTTTTTCTACTTCTTTACAAGTGAATTCTTATTTCTCCAGTAGTAATATTTGTTGTCGTCCAGAAAAAAAGAATTCGCACTTCAAAGAGCGGTTTTTCTCTTCTTCTAAAAAATAAGAAACTCTTATTTTACCAGTGCAAACAATGAATTCAAACTGGCCGGGGTTTAGTCATAGATCAATTTTCATAATGACTAATGTATTATCAAAAATAATATTGGATTGTTTACCGTTCGCATATACTTCCGTTTGACTATTTCACCTAACATAACAATTAAAAAATGGTACATTTATTTTTTATACTTCGTCATTTTTCCCTGCCGCTATACGGCAATATCTTGGTTTAAATTCACACATTAACTTATGTTGAAATTAAAAATTAACAAAAGTCTAGAATCTGGTAGTAAATGTGGCGTTGTTCTATTATATATGCTTGTAGTCTTCAGAGTTGCCCTCTACACACTATTCATATCAAAATTTCAAATAAACATTCAGCAATGATGAAATTAGCATTCAAACCTGGACGAAACGCCTACACGAGCCCGCGATGACCAATTATTTAGAATCAAGATAAATACTCGTTAGTCAGTAATATGAGTACTACCTACCTTAAATACTACTGCAGCAACTGCATTCAAGAATTAAAGGAATGGATGGAACACATATAAACCTTGTACCGATAAAAGAAGTACTCCTGATTAAGAAATAAATTATCTTATGTACCTCGGCTTCAACAGTAGTAACTAGTCGTGCAGAATTGATGAAGTATGGTTAGAACACATATAAACCTTGTACTGATCGATGAAGTACTTCTCAGCAGGATCAAATAAATTATTTTATGTACCTTAGTAGCCATAACAGACTTCAGCTTCAGCGTTCAGGTCTTAATTAGAGACAAATACCTGTACATCATGGCGAAATGTCCATAACACCAGACTGATAGTTTCTGGCGAAACCCAACCATGTTGATTGGCAAACAGAAGTATTTTGTCTTTGAGATTGAACTTAATTTCAGAAAACGTCAATATTAACAAAATAAACAAGTATATTAAAGAAACAAATTCGCACTGAAAAGTGCGGTTGGGTAGCACTCAATGTTCTCAATTAGCATTCGTTTCTTCATCTTCGTTACTGCGCTGGAATCTATTTAGTTAGCTTCAAATTTTGAGTGCTGGTACATTTCTGTGCCATCTTAAATTTTCAATTCTGTTTTAACCCTCGCTGGTTACACTGGATCTTTTTTGGTATTTCTATCTTCAGAAGCTTTGCAGTGAGAACACAAAATAGTGCCATTACGTTTGATATTATTCGACAATACATGTTTGACAATTTACTCAAGACTTATTACTTCTGTTTGTCTGTAAAATGCTTTTATTTTCTCCGAACTGAGGAAAACTGTAATAATGACAAGACATTATGAACTTCTAACTTTGCAATTTTTGCCTGTTGAATAAGTTTACAAAATTAGTAGTTCAGTTCAAATATTATAAATTAAACCGGCAAAAAACAGTTCAGTTCAAACGTCACTCCGTCCCCTTAAGAAGGGTAAATGATAAGAGCGAATGGATAAATTTGAGCTATGACTCACTTACTCCGATAGTTCAGTTAGCAGGATATTTTGATAGACAGGCTCTCATTACTGAAATATTTACTTAAGTTATCCAGCGTGCCATCTGATGGCGTAAGCAGAAAGTGAGAGGCATTGAGGTGACAAACAGAAGTATTTAGTCTTTAAGATTGAACTTAATTGTGAAAAAACATCGATACTAACAAAATACATTAATGTTAAGGTAATTTGTTGTTCAAAGAAACAAATTCGCACTGAAAAGTGCGATTGGGTAGCACTAAGTGTTCTCAACTAGCATTGGTCTCTTCCAATATCTTCTTTAGTACGCATGTAAATTTCGTATGCTGGTACATTTCTGGGTCATCTAAAACTGTTTTAGCCTTCTTTGTTGCACTAGAACTCTTGTAATATTCCTTCTTCAGATACTTAGTAATGAGAACGAGAACATGAAAAAGTGCGATTGCGTTTGACATGTTGTTATACGTTTGATAATATTTTACAATATATATTTGATCATTCCCTCAAGACATATTACTTCTGTTTGGTTGTAAAAAAAAACGTTACAGTATAATACATAATATTTTAACTAAAATATTTTAAAATAGTGTATACACTATTTTAAAATGTTATAACATTGCGACATTGGTGTTTTATGTAATGACCATACATTTCTAGTGGCGTAGTTAGTGCAAAATATGTTACGTATATTAAAGTGTAATATAGCATATTAATCATGCTATTTATTGCCAGTCTGTAAATACATAGTAATAACAACTAAATAGAAAATATGGTTGGTGCTTGGCATTATTTACGAAAAATATATATTTTTGTCTAACTGGTCTTTTAATATTTTTATGGTATGATATAATAAACCTACCATGAAAATAATTTGACTTTGATCTTAGTGGAGATTGGCAAGATTTATCTTTCAAGCGTTGATTATGTGTAACGTTTAAAATTTGTGCTCTTATACAAAGTGGAGGTAATACTTACCCAGAACAAATTGGTACGTCGTGATGAAATTGTCATCGCACCTGCCTCGACTATTAATTTAGACCAGAGAAGTCAGGAACATAAGTATGATCTCAGCTTCAACGGTAGCAACTAAAGTTGAGTGGAATGATAAAGATGTATAGAAAACATAATAAACCTTGCACTGCTCGAAGTACTCCCGACAGGATCAAAATAAATTATCTTATGTACCTTAAGTAGCCATAATAGACTTCAGCTTCAGCATTCAGGTCGTAATTAGAGTCAAATACCTTACATACTGGCGACATGTCCATAACACCAGACTGATAGTTTCTGGCGAAACCCAACCACGTCGATTGGAGAACAGAAGTATTTAGTCTTGAAGAACCTAATTTCGAAAAACATCAATATTAACAAAATATATTAGTATATAGGTTGTTTTGTCGTTAAAGAAACAAATTCGCACTGAAAAGTGAGGTTGGGTAGCACTTAATGTTCTCCATTAGCATTGGTTTCTTCATCTTTACTGCACTGGAATCCACTTAGTTATCTTCGAATTTGGCATGCTGTTCATCTCTGGGCCATCTTAAATTTTTGACTTTGCTGGTACATTGGAACTCATTGTATTCTATCTTCAGACGCTTCGCAATGAGAACACAAAATAGTGCCATTACGTTTGATATTATTCGACAATACATGTTTGACAATTTTTTCAAGACTCATTACTTCCATTTGTCTGTAAAAAGCTTACCACTGTTGAAGAGTCCCAATCCTACTGGTTATTTTCTCCGAACTGAGGAAAATTTTATTTGATGTTATACCTACAGTCACATTATTCGATTATAAACCCATCCACTTAGTTTGGAAAACAGAAGTATTTAGTCTTTAAGATTGAACTTAATTTTGGAAAAACATCAATATTAACAAAATAAATAGTATACACTGAGAAAAAAATGAAATGTAGCGAAGTCTTTTCACAATGTATGTGTAGTTTTATCTAAAATACGTAATCTACAGCCGTAAAAATGTTGGATAATACAAAATAATGTTGAAGCGTATCAACACGTCACTAAGTTACAACATGTTGTGTACTGATATTGCCGTTAAATACGTACCCGTCTGTCGGGTCCGTCAACAAGACTCAACATACGTAACCGATATAGGCAGATACATGCTAGGAAGTAGTCCATGGATATGACGTCACAGATAGAACATTACATTATGCTGTCGCGTCTTTATAAATGTACTCCAACATTAACAGGATGACACAAACGTCTTGACTAAAAAAAATAATGTTTCAAGTAGTTTGCGTCGTGACTATAAGTAGATCATCTATTTATTGTAAGTATTAGTCTAGTTATTTGGAAACAGACTCCTACTGTGAGGTAGGCAACAACAAGGTATAAGTAGACAATCTCCTATATGTACGTAGCTTGATGCATGATGTAGGTACGTAGAAAACATTATTAGTTACATTTAAGTAGACTGCGCTAAGACTCCTTACTGTACGTAGGCCGATGCACGATATAAGTAAGCGAATTATGCAAGCTCCTTCCAGTACGTAGGCTGATGCATGATTTGGTAAGAAAGATCTTTACCACAAGTGAGCAGCTTCAAGGTTGACGTAGAAAAACTATTTACCGTACGTGAATTTATGCGCAATAAATTTACGTAAAATTCATTTAAGTAACCTACTTACTGCGCGTAGGCCTATGCGTGATGAACGTAGGGAACATCATTATACGTTTTTAGACATACTGCATTTGTACATTATTTAAATGTTGCGGGCGCAATAATATACTGTTCCCTCGACATTTTAAAGATTGTTTTACGACAGAAGATTAGTGTTGCCAGAAGCCGAATAAAAAAATACGAAAGCAGTGTTTCATAAACGCTGATTTTCGACCATTGCTTATTTCAATATTTCTTCATTTACAATCAATTTTGCGCACGTACTCATGTTCGTATAAATTACAAACAAATCAATTGTTATACGCGTGCAAATAAATAAAAACTAGTTACTCTGCACTGAAACCCCATATTTCGATTTGGTACTTCTTTAGTTATGTCTATTATGTGCATTTGTACTTTTAGTTTGTGCCTCATTTTTTACATCAAATACAACATATATATAACGTTGCTTGTATCGGTATCGTTACGTGGTGTTTTCATCATAATAGTTCAATAAGGACAGAAATAATAAAAAGTAATACATTGATGAGATGATTTATAGTATACTATTGACTATATAGAATAAAAAATTGATATAAGGTTTTTTTTTCTGTTATTTTTAAAAATATATTTGGTATATACCTACTGCATCCCGCAGTATCATTCACGTAGGCAATAATGAAAAGTGATGATAGTCATGATGATTATGATTGTAAGAAGTTTGCGTTGTGTTTATCTAAGACCTAAACTATCTATATTTCTATTTATATTTCAGTTTCATCCAAAGTGGTCCAGCAATTTCAGCGTATATTTATATATACAAATATAACAAATATACATTCTCGTCCTTACTTACAAACCTTAGTATTTCTAATGAATCGATTCAGGCGTTACCTTGCGGAAATATAATAATATCAAATATTTTGAAAATATTTAAAAAAACATTAAATTAATATTTTAACAAAACTCTTAAAAACTATTAAAATATAACTAGTGACGATTTCGCCTAATTTTCGACACAAACGACGTGACGTCACAAACACGTGAGTCGAGAAGGTGAGATCGTGCACTCGTATAGTCAAGACCTCCTGAGGATGCTTCGTGTAGAAGCGACACGCGTCAAACGGTTTGACTGCGTGTTGTTTGTGACGTTACGTCGGCTTAGCAAGAAAATTAGGCGGAATCGTCATTGGATATATTTTTATATTTTTAAGTGTTTTATTAAAACTTAGCATTACTAATGTTACTGTTCTTGACCAGGAAAAAATTACATATTTTTTTATTTATAACAGCATTTAGCCACATTCTCACCTGATGATTTTGGTATTTCCTAATCTAACCATACTAATTGTAAAACAGAGCTTTTGAGGCTGTAAGCAAGTGTTCAGTTTTTTTTATAAATATTTAATCTAATACTACTAAACATGGATTGTTTTGTCTACATGGATAAAACCGCGGGGAGCAATTGTTATTATAATAGTTTTTGAAAAGTCTAAACAATGCATCAATGACATCAAAGTTAATATCTAATTTTATTAATATTAAAATATTTTTTTGTGAATACTCGGCTGATTTTGATTTACACGCTGGCAATACTGGCTGGAGCGTAATGCAACAGCTATAATATTAGTTTTCTGAGAGACCGTGGGAATCGCGTCACGCGCGCATGTAAATGTTTTCAACAGTGATTATTTATAAAAAATCTTTTATTACAAAGTTTCCAAAATCAATTTATCACCAATCAAATTTGAATAAACGAAAAAAGGGGTTCAGTCGCCCCAAAGTGGGTCTGTGTGTATAAAGAAAGGCCAAAGACACAGCCTGGCTATCCGGCAACCAGTGAATTCAAATGCTAAACGGCAACATTCACAGGTAAGCGACTTTGTTGTTTTTTTAAAGTCTTAGTTATAAATGATTTAGTCAAACGTTGAACAAATGCCTCCCTCTATTAAGAAAGGGGGCTATAATTGCAATAATTTTATTTCATTTCATTTGCCATAATGTCCATGCTTGGCAAGCAACTTTGGGAGCTCGTTTGTAAGATGACAGTTCTTCGGAAAAGGCAGCTGTCTAAGTTGTGATATTTTCCCTTTTGTCGCCACTTGCAACTCCCACAGAAAGACATGGATGGTGCAATTTTATCCGGGCATCCCAAGGCCGGTTGAAAACAAATATATTTATGTAAATGAAGTCTACACAATTGTTACAGATGCTACTTTATTAGAAGACAAATTGACTTGGCTAAAAATAATATTGATACCTGACACTGAGTACAAAAATCCTCGAGAAAGACTGCTGATACTGGTGTTAAAGAAATATTATGAGAATAAAGAACACATCCGACTACCTATGACTATCCAACTCTCCGATAACCCCAAGGTATATTTTGGTATGTTAAATTTTCAAACCTACATGATATTTTACTTTCATAATTCATATTTATGTTTCATATTACTTTCAAAGTGGAATTATTCGAATGATCTGTTATTGATTGCAGATTTTACAAGATCTCAACCATATATATCCAAAAAATAATGAGGGGCTTTTCTTATAACTCCAGGGACTAGTGCTAGTGGTAAGTACTTTAAATACCCTTAGAACATACCCGACGACTACAAATAAGCTGGAAACGTAATGCTACAAGTGCAGCACAATTAACTATTGTGGTATAGCGAGTGTAGTCTGACATTAATAAGGTATTGTTTCCTAACTTCTTGGTAATACTTTTTAGGGAGTGTCATTTTTATTTAACAAATTTCGTAAAATATTTATTTATTCCAGATGGTGAATCTGAAACTGTAACTGTGCGCCGCACTGCTTTGATCCTCGCATACATTGTTGATTCCGCATAGAAAAATAAAATGTATATGGAGACCATGTCGAAGATAAATTTTTCAAACTCCGTGAAATGTTGTACGCATGTCTTTTAAGCCTGATATCTGATGTTTGACAGTTTTCCACCACGTCCTTAATAATGTCATGTACCACCTTAGGCTGGCTACGCTCACCTGTCTTTCAACTTAAATTGATAATTGATAATGGACCTAAATATTTATTTTTATTTCAGAACAATTTTGTATATTGTTTTCAATAAAAAGATCACAAATTGATGATAATACATTTTTATTAACCTTATGTATTTATTTATTTAATATGCTTATTTACTGTCTTATTACAGGTGCAGCCTGCATATAGAATAATTACTTAAATCGTGCATCAGCCTCTGTACAGCTAGGTTGTATACGTAAACCTTAGTGCAGTTTACTAATGGTTTGGATCTTTTCTTCGTATAGAATGCATCAATCTATGTAGAGTAGGGTGCACAAATTGTAATCCAATGCGCATAAATAAACCAGGAGCAACCTTCATATAGTAAAGAGGTTTACCTTTGTATATTGCAAATGGTGCTCTTAATAACATCTTAAGCGTAATAATGGTCCAGGTTTATGTACATATGTAATATCCATACTCTACATAGGCGAATGCATGATAAATATATAAAAAATCCTTACTAATAGTAGGTTGTGCCAAAATTGACGTAGGCAACCTCCTTACTATAATACAGCCGATGCATGATACATATGAGGATCATCCCTACAGTAAATGGGCTGTACCACGATTGACGTACGCAACCTCTTTACTGTACGTAGGACGATGCATTATAAATATAAGGAACATCCTTACTATAAGTAGGCTGCATCAAGATTAACGTACGCAATCTCCTTACTGTATGTAGGCCACTACATGACAAACGTATGGAAAATACTTACCATAAGTAGCCTGCATCAAGATTTGTGTACGTAACCTCCTTCCTGTAAGTAGGCTGATACATGAGATACGTAGGGATCATCTTTACTATAAGTAGGCTGCATCAAATTTGACTTACGGTACCTCCTTACTGTACATAGGCCGATACATGACTAACGCAGGGAACATCTTTGCCATAAGTAGGCTGCAACAATATTGACGTAGGCCACCACCTTACTGTACGTAGTTCAATACATGGTAAACGTTGGGAACATCTTTACCATAAATAGGCTGTACCAAAGCTGATGTAGGCAACCTCCTTACAGTACGTAAGCTGACGCATGTTAAACGTCAGAATCACCTTTACCATTAATAGGCTGTAGCAAGTTTGACGTAGACTACCTCCTTATAGTAAACATAATAAACGTAGGAAACATACTTATCGTAAGTAGGCTGCACCAGGATCTACGTAAGTAACATCCTTACTTTGTCAAGATGTTACATACTTATTTGCATGACAGTACATCATTGAATGAATGAATGAACGAATGATTTTCGTACATTATTGTAATGTACAATGCTCTTTACAGCAAGGCCATTATACGTCATGTTGTCTCATCTTTATGTACGCTAGTCACGTTTTAAACAAGAAATACGTATGTTGAGGCTAAAATGACGTATGTCAAAACATGAAATTTTTCTCAGTGTATATGTTGTTATATGTCGTTAAAGAAACAAATTCGCACTGAAAAGTGCGGTTGGGTGGCACTTAATGTTCTCAATTAGCATTGGTTTCTACATCTTTACTACGCTGGAATCCATTTAGTTATCTTCAAATTTCATATGCTGGTACATTTCTGGGTCCTCTTAAATTTTTCGATTATGTTGTAGCCTTGGCGGGCACACTGGAACTCTTTTGGTATTCATTCATCAGACGCTTAGCAATGAGAACACAAACAAGTGCGATTATGTTTGACATGTTGATATACGTTAAATATTATTCGAAAATACATGTTTGACAAGCTCCTCAAGACTCAGTACTTCTGTTTGGCTGAAAAATGCTTACCATTATTGAAGAGTCATACTTACCACTATTGAAGGGATGATTCATCTGGTTATTTTCTCCAGACTTAGGAAATTGTCACAGCCCCTGCAGCTATTGTATTTTACGAGAAGTCAGCAATCTAATTAGTAATTGAGCTGCTACCTACTTACCATAAGGCTCCTTTTCCTAAGTGTCAGGTAAATACTCCAATGGACCATCCATTTAATTGATTTAGTACTTTTTCAATGGATGACTCACAAAATATCTGAACCTTCAGCATGTGAATGTAGATTTACTCAATAATTAATTTACTTAAAATTAATTGTTTGTTAATTAACACTTAATAAACTTAACATACCTCGATTGAAGTTGCCCTTGTGGCAATAACTCTACAGTAAAAATGTATGATATTTGATGAAATACATATTTGAAAATAAATGCCATTGCTACATTCTGCTAGTCTTTTTTGTTTTTACTATTGAATTGATTTTAAAAACTTATTTATTTCACTGAAAGTTTAGTTTTTTCCATATTTCCTCTGATATCCAGAAACCCAAAAAAAGATAATTAGTCAAATGAGATTATGGCTGTCCTCATAAGTGCAAACATTTCTTGCTTATTGGCGTAGTTTTGATTGATTTTATTGAGCGGTGCTAAGTTATGAACGAGTTAAATTATTTTATCTAAAAAGGGAGAACACACAACTTATTAGACATATTGTGTTACATAAAAATAATCCAAGCTTATATTATCAATAAATATTAATATATTAATTTTTATTAATATAATCGTGCATTATTTTTCAAGCACATTTTATAGCACTATCTGGTCATCCAATATGTAACAATAAATAATTTCAATTTGCATAAAAAAATTACTAAGTTGGGAAACACCAAATACGCGTTTCATTCTATGCACTGGATTTCTTTTATATACATAGGGAATATATTTTTTGTCTAACAGAAACAAAGAATTCACACATAAAAGTGCGGTTTGGTCTCTCAGAAAACCTGTTTGATTAGGTCAGAAACAAAGAATTTGCACTGAAAAGTGCAGTTTGGTCTTCAATTTCCTTCTACTGGATCTTTTCTATTTACTTGAGAAGTGCAGTTTGATATTTGTTGTCTACAAGAAACAAAGAATTCACACTGAAAAGTGCGGTTTGTCTTCAGTTTCCTTTATTGTACTGGAACTCTTCTATTTTCTTGAGAAATGCAGTTTGATATTTGTTGTCTACAAAAAACAATGAATTCACGCTAAAAGTACCATTTGATATTATTGTTGTCTAACAGAAACAAAGAATTTGCACTGAAAAGTGCAGTTTGGTCTTCAATTTCCTTCTACTCGAACTCTTCTATTTTCTTCAGATTTATTGTACTGGAACTCTTCTATTTTCTTGAGAAGTGCAGTTTGATATTTGTTGTCTACAAGAAACAATGAATTGACGCTAAAAGTACCATTTGATATTATTGTTGTCTAACAGAAACAAAGAATTTGCACTGAAAAGTGCAGTTTGGTCTTCAATTTCCTTCTACTCGAACTCTTCTATTTTCTTCAGATTTATTGTACTGGAACTCTTCTATTTTCTTGAGAAGTGCAGTTTGATATTTGTTGTCTACAAGAAACAATGAATTCACACTAAAAGTACCATTAGGTATTATTGTCTACCAGAAACAAAGAATTTGCAATGAAAAGTGCAGTTTGCTCTTCAATTTCCTTCTACTGGAACTCTTCTTTTTTCTTCAGAAGTGGAGTTTGATATTATTGTTGTCTACCAGAAACAAAGAATTCGCACTGAAAAGTGCGGTTTGGTCTTCAATTACTTTCTACTGGATCTCTTCTATTTTCTTCAGAAGTGGAGTTTGATATTATTGTTGTCTACCAGAAACAAAGAATTTGCACTGATAAGTGCGGTTTGGTCTTCAGTTTCCTTGTACTGGAACTCTTCAATTTTCTTGAACTTCAACTTTTCTATTTTCTTCGTGCAGTTTGTTACTTGTTGTCTAAAAGAAACAAAGAATTCGCACTAAAAAGTGCGGTTTGGTCTTCAGCTTCGTTCATTGTATTAGAATACTTTAATTTTCTTCAGAAATGCAGTTTTATATTTGTTGTGTACAAGAAACAAAGAATTTGCACAGCAAAGTGCAGATCAGTCCCTAACAAAAGTTTTTGCATGTTTGACACATTTAACATTGTTGTGACATGTTCAGTGGGATTATATGATATAAATTTACAATTATGCTCTATTATTGGATGACCATACCATTCATAACATAATGCAATTTTAACACAAAAAAGCAAAATAATTAGAATAATTGTGGCAAGATGATGAGATAGAGAAAATTCACTTTTGTCAGAACTGCTGTAAATGGCTAGAAATTATGTTACAGTGATGATCAGATTTCACTAAATTAAATTCCTACTCCTAATGCAATTATTCCAACTAAGTGATATAATTTAAACAAAAAATCAATAACCAAACTCAATAATAACTAATTAATTTTCAGCATAGCAGTATTTCTAACAAGTTGAGCAGTTGTGAAATAGGAACAGCGAGCTCTTTCTTTACCTCATAACTAGGGGAATTAACTTCTAGATTATTTAGAGAACTTACTTGAACTTATTACAACTCACTCAGTTTTGATTGAAACCTGTTACGAAGTCTTGTTGCATGTTGGCAGTTTAATACAGTAGTGGCAATTTAAAGAACAGTTCAAATTGTCTGACTACCCTGTAGCCCACCCATTTGATGTCAAAATGGGATATGAAGACAACAACAGTTTTTGATGACAACATATCTCATTTTTCTATTTTAACCGACTGTAGAACCGCTATATAAATGCTACACACAAGTAACTCAAGCCTTCTGAAGAACATAAAAGAACAGATTCACACATCTCTAACTGTCATTATGACCTTTCATCCATCAGCTCAGTATCCATCTACTTACTCATTCCATCCATTCACAATTTTCTCAGAACTTCCTCCACAACATGCATCTTATCAATCATACATACAATATTAAAACAGTTAGGACAAAAGTTATCCATCGGTTACTATGCAATGTTCTTTAGAAGGCTTGAGTTAGCAAGTTGTCACATTTATGTTTAATAAAGTTTCTAATCCACTTAGAATGACATTTTTTGCCAGTGACCTTCATATAGAAATATGTTTGACATGAAATAATAACTTCTTTAAAGGTTGGGAAGGCTTGGTTAGAAGCTAAAACAAAACATGTATCAACTAGCCAGCTTCTCCACAAACCCACTGGAACAAAGGGATGAGTTTCCCATATTGTCCAGCGAAGCATATTCTACCAAATAAATAACATCAAATTCATGGCTGCAATCTGTGACCGGTATTTAATGCAATAGTGATGGTTGATACTGCACTGTCTACTTCTCTTCGCTCCAATGGATGAGCAGCCTTAGTTGTGAGATGCATTTTCTTCTTGTCCCTGTAAATACAATGTGTAAGTGTTACCTGGTTAAGTTTGGAGACGACGGTGTCGGCGGGATGCGAGACGATGGCGCAGAAGACGCCGGCGATGTATCCAGCAGCGAATGTCACCACCAGCTGCTCGCCCTTCGAGCACTGTTCGCGGGGCTTCGGCACCACGTACTGAAATAATAGTACAAAGATTAGAGGTCAGCATGAGATGAGCCATAAAGATTTCTTAAGAAGTTTCCCTCCTGACGAAAACATGTGTACGGGGACCACAACCAACTTGTCAAAAACTGGTGGCTATAACAGCAGTATTTCTGATTGATGGATAGGGTAGCCAGTGAAGTCATGTCACATAAAATGTAATATCTTAGATTGTGAACATTTTCACAATTCAAAACTTCTTACGCATGCAGGAGCCAAAGCTATCACACAGGGCAATTTAGACATAATTGAAAAAGTAACCTGTGTATAATCATTGCAAGCAAACAGTTGAATACAAGTTTAGAAATTAACCTCTGTGATTGTATTGTTGAAATGTTAGAAAGTAAAATAAAAAGGAATCCTAAACTACCAGTCACATGAGGCATTTTAGTATTCTTGGTAAGGAAGATGTCCGGCCAGATACCATCACCACGTCGTTGAGTTCAGCTATAGCAAGGATTAATATCTTGGTTAGTGAACATAATGCAATTCTGAGGAGAAAATTTTAACAGCGGTTATAAATAGCTGAAGAACAGGCCTTTTTCTTTTGTCCCTTAATAAGAGTAGAAACTCACCTTGTAGAGCAGTTCAAGAGTCTTTTCGAAGCAGGCGAACTTCATCATGGTGTATGGAATCTGCCTGCCCCACAGTGGTACGATGCCCTTGTAGAATGTGCCGTAGCCCTCACTCTGCACCATCTTCGGCCACGCCTCACGGAGTGTGCTCGCGAATCCGGGCATAGTCTGGATGCGCACCTGATAGTAGAGAAAACTGGTGTTAGAATGTTACATTAATCCATTTTTATTAGCTTTACCTGAGCTTTACCGACTCTTATATTAATATTTTGAAAAAAGCCAAATTTTCACATAATCCTTGTTATTTTTATCAATATATATTGATATGTGATTATGTGATATCATTGTTCTAACAATCCAAAATAAACTGGACTGGAGTGGTGTTACTCCTTTTGGGTTGCACCTTATTCTATGTAAACTAGGTGATGTTTAATATATAAGCAGCCCTCAGATCTCATAATCTATAAGTCACAGGGCACCACTACCGCTTTCGGCCGGACACACTGCACTAAATAGAATAACAATAATTTCCGTTTAGTACAGAGCAACGGACATCCATTGCCGTCTAGCCGTCTACGCCTGCCCTCCAGTCGCTTTTTTTCGTCATCGGGCGCTACTATCTACTAACCTATTTACTATCTAATTTATTAGGATTTTTTGTTTTGATTAACGGTTAGTTCAGCAAGACTATCCTTAATCACACAGTTTTCTAGTAATCATGTGGTGTTGGTGTGACCAGTTTAGAAAATTATTTTAATATTTTACCTTTGCAGCTTCAAGAGGTGACAAGGCAATATCAGCGAAGAATTCCGCAGACGCCGACGCAGCGAGGTACACAAACGTCCGGTATGAGTATGCAGTCTCTTCGTCCAACAGGCCATTGTAGCTTACTTTGAACACTTCATAAAGACCGAACTTGCACAGACCCTGCGAGATAATAAATGTTTAGTTTGTGGTGCAAAGAGAAGTAAGAAGGCTTATATTATAACACAGTTATCTCATTTAAAATGCGTCTACATAATAATTCAGTAGGAACAATTGGTATTTTGAATTTAATCATTGTAATTGAATGTAACTAAATGACAACACAAGGCATCTTTAGTCGTAATTCGGCAATCAAATTGCAATTTTGCCATGTTCCAGATTGAAGGAAAGGATATTTACAATATAAACCACAAACATTGTAATTTCTATTAAAAAGAAAGGGATTACACATAGTTTGATGTTTATATGCCTTCATCTTTCAATGTAAAATATTTTATTTTATTTATAGTTGATAGGCTGACCACTATCTCACCTGATGGTAAGTGTTGATGTGGTTGAAGATGTTGTTCAGGCTAACCGCTAACATTGATTGCAATAATACCAGCAAATTTGTTATTATTGCAATCAAGAAACATGTGTGTGTTAATCATAGTTAAAAAGAATTAACATCTTCTGGCTCTCTATGGCATTATTAATACTAAGTAGACATTTTATTTCCATATACCTGTAGTGAATAACCAATGAAGGTAGGCGCCCATCCTTTAGCGAGACCGCGCATGCCCTCCTCGCGAACCGAAACTCTGAATCCGTTGACAACATTCTTGTACTTGTCAGGGTCTACCTGCAGACGGCACTTGACCAAATCCAGGGGCACGACAGCTGTGTGTGTGATACCTGGGAATCAAAGAAATTAGTAGTATGTATATCTTTTAAATAGGTTTAGTTATGTTGACCAAGTCTTCATAATGCTGGGAATGTTGTCCGCAATGAAAATCAGCAATAATGAGCACAATTATTTTATAATCATATAATTTTGAGGCTGTAGTTTCCCTAAACAGAAATCTGAAGTTGATTGATAAATATAGTAGGTTCTGGAAGAGGTGGAATTGTTGTAGAGATAGAGAACTCTGAAAAAAATCTAAAATTTTGATTACCTATATTTTAATGTATGGTTTAATTAAACCATTTCACCTGCTATGTCTTTTAACTGACTGCTATGCAGTTAAGGTTAAACTGGCCAGTCACTTCTACATACAAAGGCTGTAGGGGTATCATTCCTTTATTTGAGATTTTAGGTCCAGAATCTAGATTTGTAATAAAACTGTAACAGGTCCAATTCTGTGCATTGAAGATATTTTGAAAATAATCCCATTTCAATCATCCTTTTCGTGTAAGAATGGTGGACTGGACATCCCTCACGGGCATCCATAAGAACATTCGCCACAATCAGTTTTTTTAACCATTTATCTTTTGCCGGATACATTTTGGAGACTGCGCAATGGAAGTGCACAATCTAATATGTTTTTGTTCTATAGCCACAAAAAGCCATTTTCAAATCCAAATTTTAAATAAACGCACGTACTTTTATTGCATTTACATTTATTGCGCGAACCGAGAAGGAACTATCTGAGTTATATCATGAATACTGTCTTCTGGAAAATAAAACCCAGAAGTTTTCAAATCCAAAGTAAACAGCTCCTTTCTGAGCTATGCTTTACTAAGAGTGCTTCACCGCAGACCACAGCGTTGTGAGATAAACAGTGATCAAATGTGAATAATTAGTCTGCAGGTAGGGCAATCGTGAACGAAGTCGCAGGTACAGTTAAGAATAATACCAATTGTACTCGTCATTATCTAGTTAAGTTGAAAGTTATGAGCCTCAAAAACTTTATATGAAAATGTTTCATCTTAAGTGAATTATCATTTTAAAATATCGGTCATACAAGCCTAGATAATGACGAGATCAATCAGTATTATGCTTAATTCTGGACCTAGTTTTAAATAAGGGAGTGATCACCCTATAACGTTTGTATGGAGAACTGACCAGCCAGGTCACCCTTAACTGACAAGCCTGCAGCGCAAATACCGAACTTACCGATCGCTAAATTTGACATTACAATCGTCTAAATTCGATAAAACGGGTTTAAACGATTGTAAAGTCAAATTTAGGGATCGGTAAGTTCGGTACTTGCGCTGCTGATGATGTCGTATTAGTTAGTAGTAGGTAGTTGTAGTAAAGTCTATTTAGTTGTGTAGTGTGAAATGTTGCTTTGGATTTTCAAGGATATAGAACCTTAAAGTATTAGATATCAGAGTCAGATATTTATTGTTGATCTTTCAAAGAAATGTTCAGTAGCTCCCTCAAGTCTGAAACTGTACTCAGTAGAAGGCAATAGGCTCACCCTCTATAATTTGAGACCAACAGTATCTGGTTAAAAGTGGATACTCAGACTCCTCTGCCTATTCATTTATAAATGCATAGGGATAATGACGTTTTTGTATGCATATTACAGAAACTTATTATGTAATTCTAAATAGGTAATTAAGTATGAAGCCTATCTGTCCTTGTGACAGTGATTGAAGACATTTTCACTAACACCGTGGTTCAAGTCACGCAAATATGCGCTATTTGCGCTGTATGCACGCAAACGGTCGGTTCATAACTTGCTAAACAGACACCACGATAGCGTAAGGACGTCATCTATGACGTCACCTCCGGCCGCAAACAACGCTCACAGAAAAGTGGTAGTGCAATGTATGCACAAACGTCAAACTCAAATCTTGACAGATAGATGAGGAGATTTTTATTGTTGTGGTTAGAATGTTGAACGTACAAATATCTGTTCACAAAAGAATGCCTTGAAATGCAATACTTCTATTATCAATAATTAGATTTTGGGTCAATTGCGAAAAAGCAAATTGACAGTTAGCAGATGTTATTAGCGCGGCTACATATCGGTTCACATCGTTTGCGCGCAAACAATGCATATTCTCGTATTTCAGTTATGAACCAAGCTTTTGCAATGTATGCAGTGACAGCAGTGTTTGCGTGATTTAAACCGTAGTGTAAGATAAGCCCAAAATGTATTACAGAGATATACCAACATAATCCCTTAAAATATCACTGCAGTTTGAACACTACAAATACTATCAGTGATAGCATAATCTTAGCTGTGACCCACCTTGTGATATAAAATTGTAAATCGGACATGTTCTTTGGACTTTTCTAGACATATGAAATAACCGAGCCTTTATTAAATTTGACTATGTGGCAAGAAAACCCTAGTTGTAACAAAGAGTAGGATAATTAACAACTGTTAACATTTATATTGTAGCAACAGTATATTATAAACGTGTGACGATTTAAGAACTTACCACAAGATAGGATGCCACCAAGACCGCACAAGGCGAAGTATTTGGGCGAGGCGAACTCACAGGAGTCGCCTGAGGGCACTACTGCGGCCGCAGCCATTCCCTATGAAAACAAAACAATGGTTAGTTTTTAAGTGATCAAGAACTGTAAAATGTGCTGCATTTCTTGTTCTAGATCAGCCTTTCCCAACGTGGGCGATAACGACCCCTAGCGGGCGCTGCAGGCCTAACAAGGGCAGTGAGCGACCCAGAAAATTAAATTTGTAGTTATAGTGGTTTTTAGGTAGGTGAAAAAATAGGGGTGCTAAAAAATAATTTATTCTCAAAGTGGGCAGTAGACAGAATAAGTTTGGGAACCCCTGTTCTAGATGTTTGTTATGCATTTTTACATATTTATCTAACCAGTGCTTATTATGGCAAAAAAAACTAGAGGTTTTTCTTATTGCTGATAGGCTAGACTTGGACTACAATACTATCTATATATGTTGTTAAGTAGTGATGTATTTTTTTTATTGCTTATAGCGTATATAGTCTTAGGCCACTATCTCGCCTGATGGTAAGTGATGATGTGGTCAAAGATGTTGTTCAGGCAAACCTAGAATTATGGCTCATAAGGACAGCTGCCGGTACACTAGGTGCTTGGCGACAGATTTTCAACTTGATGATGGTAGCTAGCCAGGCTTTCGCAAAATGCTCTACCACCATGCAAAAGGTTGAAGATGTTTAACATTTTAGAACTATATTGTGAACTTGTGCACAAGGACAGCTGTTGGTGGTAGCCAGGAGAACATTTGCAAAATGCCTTACTACGGTGAAGTTCACACCTATGGCCAGATTCAAACCTTGGACCTCTTGAATAGCAGTTCATACTCACTGCCACTGAGTAATCATAGTCTCAAATACCTACATTGTAAAAAGAACTAACTATTACATAACCAATGTGCAAAATTGTTGGCGCGGTCGTAAGGACAATGACTGTGTTCCAGTTTACGTATCATTGTATAGAAAAGTAGTAGGTAAATAGGGCAATTGGACAGCTGCCAAGATTGTATGTACTATGTAAGTACATATGTATTTATTTTGATATTAATGGCTTAACATACAGTTGTATCAAAAACGTTGACACCCAATAATTTTGTGAAAAGAAAAATTGCAGCTTCAGTTCATATCTCATCAAATTAGTCTGGGCAGAGGAGACACCCACAACTTGCTTTGCATGGATATTTGACATTTAATAGGTAATTGAATTAAATAATTTATTTAGAGCTAAAACACCTTAAGATTGGGATATCTCAAGGGTACAACCCGTTAGTTAAACTGTTAAATAGTAAAAAAAAACCCAGTATTTCAACTGCCTATAATCTTTTTCAAGACGAATCTTGTGACTTTTTTGTTCCAGTGGTTTAAGTACTGTGCCCCAAATATGCAGAAGCACCCTACTCACATTAACGTCAGTTGGAAGCGACTTTTTGCAACGCTATAAAGCTGTTGCCTTCATATTACTATTCATTTGCAAAATAAGTTACATTTTATGATTATGTAAGAATTCTTACAGAGTCGGTGTGTGTGGGTGCGGTGGCCTGGCACTGGGCAGGGGAGAGCGGCCCGCGGAAGGGCGAGCTCCGGGCCACGTCCATAAGGGATGAGAACATTATTCTGAAACAAATTATATTTGTTAATACTTGTAGTACACTACAAGAGCTTTGAGAAGTATTTTGTTGATTTATAGTTTATAGGCTAGCCTTTGAGCACTGTCACTTGATGGTAAGTGATAATGTGGTCAAAGATATTGTTATCAGACTAACCTAGAATTATTCATTTTCTATTTGAGGATGGTAGCTAGTCAAGTGGACTTTCACAAAATTTACAACCTAGTTAAGGTTGCTCTAAGTAGCTCAGTTAAGATTAAGTAAGACTCTACTAGTGTTAACAAGAAGCATATTACAAGAAAATTAATGTGGAGTGAATTCATGCAGTGATGTGAGTCGGCAAAAGTGAGCGAAGATGGTTAAGAAGAAAGGGTTAATGCGGGGATATGTACAAAACTGGTATTAACAGCAAGCCATAACAATACAATTCAAAGGAATGTTGTACTAAATGCAGTCATGAGTTCCCTGAGCAGACTGGTTTACGAAGAAATTGATAGTGAACAAGCGCAGTTTGGCAGAATCCACTACATACCTATACTTGATATGAAAAACAACAAATAGAAAAACTATTTGACTAAAGCATTATAGATGATGACAGATTAACAAATAAATCTACATGAATACTAATAGATTTAGAGTTACTTTGCAAAAATATTTATTTAACAATAATAAAATCTTTTGAGAACACATTCTATAAATATTAAAAGTTTATCCCGCACATTCCATAAAAATTAGTAAAATAATCAAACTTCTAAATTAAAGCTAAGCAATGTCCGCCGCGGTCATGATTTGGATGGGTGACTGCTGTTGACATTACTACTGAGCACTTCTGTGCTTCGGAGGGCACAATAAGTCACCAACCCGGTTGTTGAATTAGGATGGCAGTGGTAAGGCAAATAGGAATGCCCGCCTGGCACCACCCTCAAGCAGAAAATCGGTTGTTAAGCACCTAAAGGTGTGTTCTGGCAGCAGTCCTTGAGAACCGGTAATTCTAGGTTAGCCTGAACATATTTGACCACATCATCACTTACCATCAGGTGAGATAGTGGTCAAAGGCTAAACTATAAGGCATAAAAAAAAACAATACTCATATATGTAATTTATTAGATTATTTTTATAATTTGATAGCACATTAGATTTATACACTAGGTGCCAGAAGTACTTTAGCATCTTTGTAAGTTCAGAAAGCATTAGGTATTTAGGTATTTATTTCATTTGATATTACTCTCATGTAGGTTTTTATTGTACCTGACTCAACTAGACTATAAATATTTATCCCATTTAGGTTTTTATTGCACTTGACTCAACAAGACTATAGATATTTATCATCCTATTTAGGTTTTTATTGCACTTGACTTTAGACAGGGACAACAAAGATGATAGAGTGTAAAAAATATTAACAAGAAAATGAGAAGTTTTTACAATAAGCAGTGGTTAAACATACATTTATTTATTATTATTTAGATCAGACCTTTATATCTATATATCACACAGGGTTGAAGGATATCACAGGAAGCAAAACGCGACATAATTTCCTTCCTACGTATAAATTATTACTTTATAAATAATTATATAAATTTCGAGGTAAAATGATCTTGAAATAATGTGAAGAGTGGATGAGGAAAACTTTTCAAATCAATTTAAATACTAAAAAGGCAAACAATGATTTAAGGATCAAAGAGAAGAAATACTGTTAGTATTGTGGAACACAGCAATCAATGAGCAAGCATGAAGAAGACAATTAGTCAGACAGGCAACAGTGCTGCATGACGACAATAAAATATCATTATGAAAGGATCCACTAACCACTTTATCCTAATCGAAATTATCTAAACTTGCTCTAAATACGCGTTAGTAGGTACGTAACGTGTCGTTGCACTGACCTCTCGAACAGGAATAGACGAAAATCAATGCCACTGTCGCACGTCAAAGAGACGCTAGGATAAAGGTTAGGTAACAAAAGATAACGAAATTTTGCGTATTTTACGATATGGGCGTCAATTGTTTCAATTACAGAAGTAATTTATGCCAAGTTCAATATTGCGAGCTGTACAACACACGCGCGTCAAAAATGCGAACGAAAAGCGGCCATATTAAAAATGAATAGGTACAAACGGAACCGGCCCGCGTCAGTTAACACTATCAATTTAGACCGACCAGATTATTAATGAATTACAAGCCACAAATCTTACTATAAATGTGGATCCCAATTTTTCATGAATCAGTAATTATATTATGGCAAGGTCACGTGAAAACATAATTTCATTAGGTTACGTAAGGTAAATTCAAGGGTAAACTCAAATAGCGACGCTTTTCTGACAGATAAAACTTAAATTATATTGTTTATAATTAAAATGTCGCAAGTAAAGATTTAATTTTAGGTACAATGTTCTAACTTACATGTTTTAAATCCGATGGAAATTTTGACACACCGTGAACACACCACACCGCGCCTGACGCACAGTGATAAAGGAAATGGCTTCGTTGATGACAGCGCCATTACGGAAGTTACATAACCGAATCACGTGGTCTTAAATTACTTTAAATGACGTTGTAACTGACATATTAGTTCTATAGATAAAAATAAAATTAATTTCAAATTATCTACACAACTTTATACTAAAATATGTAATTGTTATGCTTTTAAAAATAATATATTAATTCAGTCAAATGATTTAATCAATATAACTA
This sequence comes from Plagodis dolabraria, assembly GCA_963854805.1. Classification (NCBI taxonomy): domain Eukaryota; kingdom Metazoa; phylum Arthropoda; class Insecta; order Lepidoptera; family Geometridae; genus Plagodis; species Plagodis dolabraria. Next base: position 10,504,036 of record OY978467.1, on the reverse strand, counting down.
GTAGTGCTATCTATTGGCGAGTAGCAATATTACGATTTTTTTTAATTCTGGCTATGTACAAATTGTGCATTCAGGCACAGATTCTATATATTGAGGTCCATTTTGAAAACCAATAGTATCTGTTCGTGTACGCGTTAGGGTTCAAGCACAGCCTAGATACCATTACCCACACTCCAACACCTACACGAACTTAAAAAAGTAATACTTCAGATGGTGTCGAAGAACTCTACACACTACATTCAGTTAAAAAAGTAACGGGAATGGATAATTTGTTTATGGTTCCAAAATCAATTTGTTACATTGGCACAACTGTTTTAATAATTTCCATCTTGGCGCGGGGTTTGAGCACATGAATATTTTATGTATGAGTTTTTAGCAGTGATGGCTTAAATCGCTTTTCATATTTCTTTTAGTTTCGATGCGTACATATACAGGGCTATTGGTAATATGCTAACAACCTCTTGGGGTTAACATCAGCTAGTCCTAACATACATCTTGAAATTTTTTTGTTCGTGTTTTATGTGTTTTTGACGGAATAAGTACCAGGCCCATCTAATGTTAAATTATAAATGATAATACTGATATATAAATTATAATGAAATACTTATTAAAACAATTGGTACCATGTCTATTTTTATCGGATCATATTTACACAAATCAAAATAGTATACCTATCTTAAAACCAACTACCTACTTACTTTTTATTATTTATCTTTGCAAAAGTCATTTATTGAGTATGAGTAATATTGTAACAACATTTTTAATAACTCTTAACAACACATTGCAAAAAATATAATTTGAGACATCATACAAAATAAATATACCTAAACTATACTAGTTTCTGCTTGCGTCTTCGCCTGCGTTTACTAGGTCACTATCAATACAAATCAAAGAAGACCTATCTGACACAGTTAAATAAGACTAACCACTAGGTTAGTTATCCTTCCGGCAAGAATTCCGAGTGCATAACACTGCGATAGTTAAAGAAACCAGTCAACATGATCATTGATGAATTTGGCGTGGATTTTTCGGTTTCGGTACCTACAGTTGAAAGGCGCCACTCCGAAGCTTGTTGACTAGCTTGTATGTCAAACTCGTAAACCCACGTCTCTTCACCAGTAACAATACGTTCCATGAATGTTACGTCGGAATTGGCTGTTTCTAGCATGTCCTCAGCGACTCAAATGCGATTCAGTTATTGGTGAAAATTCAGGTCTTATGGTATTGTTCAGCCGAGCGGCAACATGTTTCATACCCAAAAGTGATTATTAAAAATGGTACGGATCGCCTCGTGAGACACAGAAAGATCTTATATTCAAACAATTAGGAGATAATTTAACAACTTTTAAATCCCGTATATTTATCATTATTTTTGTCCCGAGCGACGACGTTTCAAACAGTTCACAGTTGTTTAGGTAATTACTATGTGCAATAATCGCGAAAACAACATTGAACCAACAACATTGAACCAGGATTTACAGTCGTTTGTGGTCTGTGACTTCAGTCACTGATGTTAACTTCACTTGCAGAAGTTGATGGGCTACCAGAGCGAGGTAAATCTTCTATCTCATCTCGACTGCTTTTGAACGCTTTCCACAACTCATAAGCACATGTTATTGAAAAAGTAAGTCAACGTACGCCTTGTGTAACATGTTCAATTACGCCGAACACGAAATTCCATTGGTGATTCAAGATTTAGGTAAGACAAACCACGAACTCACGAATTGTTATATTTATATTCGATTTTCATATAAATATTCTTCGACGTAGCTATCAACAGCTTAATATATTAGTTCCTCGAAGGCTATAACAAGATCAAGGATTCAAGGATCAAAAATAAAACCATCAGCTGAATCACAATCAACATTTATTAATGTAAATATTATACATATACTATATCAAACAGAACAGAAATAATCACATATTGCCCCTTGAATGGCATGGGTTATTGTGTATACTGCGAATCCTTTCGTTGGGTGCAAAAACGGTTTAGTACTGTGGTGAATCCTTAATTCAAGGTAATTCATGGCGATTGCTTTCAATAGCATTATCCTATGATTTCCAATCAATGTTTGGGCATCATTATTCTGCAGATTTTCAAGTATATAAATATCACGTACACAGCCCATAAAACGAAGTGAATAGGTAACTTCTGGGTAAGCGCGCTCCATCATCGATCGCATCATCACTTAACATCAGGTGAGATAGTGGTCAAGTGCTATCCAGTTCGGAGTAAAAAAAAATCATGAAAGTATTAAATTCTGCATTAAGTTTTTCTCATTGTAAAACCTTCATGTGAACGCAATCTAAATATTTTTTCAGCACGTTCGCATATTTTGATTACGCCCCTCGATGGATACAGCAACCCTCCTTTATCTTGGCCTGCGCTGAGAGATAGAAATAGTATAGCTTTGTCCTTTTCTGTTACATAAAATAACTCAATAATGTATCCCTTTCTTGTGGGAATGAAATGTATCTACACGCATTCTATACTTTTCTTTGGCTAAGATAAAAACGCACCCCTGGGCCAATGGGAATAAAGAGAATATAACCGCAGTCCCTCTGTGAGTTCCTCTTTGAACCACTGCTTAGTACACCACATAGAGAAAAGTAATATACCGGATATATCATTTATTAATCTGAGCCGCTGCTTAGAGCACAAAATCATGTTTACAAATAATCATAAACAATGTTTACTTTCCGTAACAATATGAATAAAAACAAATATAATAGCTCAACTTGAAAAATACAAATGTAGATAGAGTATTATATCTCTACGTTATACCTGTAAGCCATCAAAAAATGTCACCAAACGATTCCAGTAGGTGCGGTCGTGGTGGACGCAAAATTTTACTACGACCTTGCGTTTCCAGTGATATAATACCGCAAAATGTACTAGATTCACAACGCGCAAGATTAATAGTGCATCAGGTACCACTACAGCCTATTTCATATAGCCAACCTCCACACAACATCTCTCAGCCACCAAGACCTTGTGAATGCGAGACGTGGTGCACTCAACAAGATCCATGCATATGCTGTACTGAAGACAATTTTGATTTACTAAATAACTACAAAAATAGAGGTAATTTTCAAAATGCAATGGAAGAATGTGAACTATGCCCAGACTGTTACGAAAGGAATACTAATGCACATACAACGGAAAATGTTCCAGCTCCTGCGGTAACCAGTCAAACGGAAGACGACGTTGAATATCAACCGTGTGCAACTACATGCCGAGGATGTTGCGCAAAATACGTACCTCCAGTTCGCAAAAATCAAAATAATACATACAAGACTCCACATATACAGACAGACCCGTGTTCGGAATCTTGTCCAATTCGTTTACCGACTACTACACCTTGTGATGAATGTTCCAGAGTTCCAGGTTCAGACACACAATACACACATTTAGAAAAAAGTCCAGCTTTTAGAAAAACTGGTGTACAGGATACGGTTGGCCAAGAAGTAAGAAAAAGACCGTCAAATTCACCTTTTATAACATCTACTGATGAATTTTCAAATATTCAAGATTTAAGTAATCAGAACAGGTCAACTTCAAATATGGCGAATTTACACAACGTTGCAACTCCAGATACAGTGGAGAGTCCAACACCAAGGATGTCACTAACACAGAAAGTTCCAACTTCAAATAGAGAAAATAATCTACAGTCAGCTAATGTAAAAGATGACTTAGTTTTCGCTACAGAAAAGCGCCCAAATTTAAGCAATTCAGATACCCATACTGGTCTTACATCAGCTCAAGAAAATGTTCAGAGGCCGACTAAAGTATGGGATGGCTTAGTTCCATCTACAGAAAAGAGTGCAACTTTGAGAACTCCTGATTTACGGAAAGGCCAAGCTGCAGACGAAGAAAATTATCTGACACCAGGAAATGTTATTGACGGCTTAGTTCCGGCTATAGAAAAGACATTAACGTTAAGAACTTCAGATTCACAGAATGGTCTTCCTTCAAATAAAGAAAATAATCTGAAAAAAGCCAAAGTGTGGGAAGGCTTAGTTCCATCTATAGAAAAGCATCCAACTTTAAGAACTTCTGATGCACGAGATGGTCTAGCTTCAACTAAAGAAAAGAATCTGAAGCAAACAAAAGTATGGCATGACTTAGTTCCATCTACAGTAAAGGAGCCATTTTTTAGAAATGATTCTGCTTCAGGTGAAAAAAAGAATCTAAAGCCAGCAACTGTTTGGAAAGGTTTAGTTCCAGAATCAGAAAAGGATACAGGGTTGAGAACTTCAGAGTCAAAAAATGGCCAAGATTCAAATAGAAAACAGAGTCTGGATTCAGGTACTTTAAAAATTAAGGATTCTTCAGGTCCAGATATAGATAAAAATACAATTTCACGTACAGTATATTCCCCTAATGAACCAGTTTCCGATAAAAACAAGAATTTACCTTCAAGAATGTTATATTCACAGAAAGGTTCAACACCAGATACTGAAGCAGGTCAAACTTTAAGGTTGTCAAATTCACAAGTTTTAGCTACCGGAAAGGGTCCAATTTCAAAAATGTACTCGCGGAAAGACCAAGCTCCACTTATAGAAAAAAGTCCTAATTTGAGGTCACCGTCCGTTCAAGATACATCTACAAAAATAGGAAAGAGTCCCATTTCAAGAACGTCATATTTAAGGAATGCTCCAACTTCAGATGATGAAAAGAGGCCCACTTCAGTTTTGGCGACTGAACAAAATGGCTTGCCTTTAGATACAGAAAAGAGTCATATTTCAAGAACATCGCGTTCGTGGAATGGTCAACCTTCAGATAAAGAAAAAAGTCCTTTAGAGTTGGCAAATGAACGTGACGGTTCACCTTCAGACGCAGGAAAGAGTACGACATCAAGAGTATCGTATTCACGGAATGGCCCATATTCTGATGAAAAAGATAAGACTTCTTTAATTTTGTTAGAAGATACCGCTTTAGATACAGAAAAGAGTGCGCATTCACGGGAAGTTTTAGCCTCTGATAAAGAAAGGAGGTCTACTTCAGTTTTATCGAACGAAAAAAATAGCGCCACTTTAGATAAAGACAAGAAACTGATTTTAAAGCCATCATATTTGCGGAAAGACCAACTCATTGACAAAGAAAACATACCACATAAACGAGATGGTTTAACCTATGATACAGAAAATGCTGAAATTTCAAAGGTATCGTATTCGCGGAATGGTCAAGCTTCAGAAAAAAAACCATACTCACGGACGTTGTATTCGAGGAATGTACCATCAGATAAAAGAAAGACTACTGCTTTAGGTGTCTCTAATAAACAGGATGATTTAGTTCCCAGCTCAGAAAAGCATACAACGTCAAAAATTTCACATTCAAAAAATGTCCCAGTATCAGATACTATAAGGACATATAAACGGAATGGTTCAGGTTCAGATACTGAAAAAGGGCTACCGATTTCACGGACCGGCCCAACTCCAGACAAAATAAAAAATTTGACTTCGGAAACATCACAAGTTCAGAATCACTTAAAATGGGTAGAAAAAGATCCAATGGCAAAGAAATTGTTTACACAAAATCTCCCAACTACAGACACGAAAAATAGTCCTACATCTAAGACGTCGTATGGAAACAATGGAACGACCAATTTAGATACAGGTAAAACTTCAACTTCAAAGACCTCGGATTTACAGCTTGGCTCGGTTCCAAATGCAAAAGAAAGTCCAACTTCCAGAAAGAAAAAAAATGTGATAGGTTCAACAGAGCCAGATTTTAGTCCGATTTTATTAAAAACCTCAGATGCACAAACTCACTCAGTTTCACTAAATAAAAACAAGCCATCACAGCTGCAAGCCAGGTCAGCTGAATCAATCAGTCCAGACTTGACAACGTCGAAAATTCAACACAACAAGTCAACTTCAAAACAACTGTGTCCAGAGCCTTGTCCATTTAAACAACCAACTTCACCATTTAACGAAAAAACTTTAAAAGATTCAGATGCTACAGAAATAAATGAACAAGAATTAGGAGTACCTATGCAATCCGACAATATTGTGATTAGTCCAGATTTAACACAAAGACAAGTTAAGATATTGTGTTGTGATAAAGATGAGTGCCAAGATGGAAAACCAACAGAACGAAGTGTTCCAATTGTAGTAGAGGTAGCTGATGAGACAACAAGCATTTCCCTCGTACCTAATTTATATTTATGTGATTTATGTTCTAAAACCGACATTCAAACTAGGGCTGATGCCAATGGTACGCCACATTCAGATACAATTAAAGAGTCGGGTGTGGCAGCCCATAATATTAAGAATCAGAAACGTCACACAATGCCTTCTAACACGCCGTCAAGCAATAACACAATGTCTCAGAGTTTTGGTGAAGCTTTACCTGCAAGTTTGAAAGAAGGAGAGGTGGACCTTAATTGTGCATCTACGGTGTGTCCATCGAAGCGGAGCAAGGATTGCCCTTGTCAGTTTCCACCAGCATTTAGCATGTTTGGATGCTCTGGTAGAATTACCGGCAAATGTGATTGCGATGCTAAAGACTGAAGTGCTCCAGTGCGTTTTTAATCAATGGATGATGAACATCCACACAAATTCTGGGATTGTTTTGGCTCAAAAGCAGAAAAACTTTTTATTACAATTTGTGGAATTAGCCAGTATATTTTGATGATACCATTCAAACATTACGCCTTATGATGCTTTCGAGGCACATAAGTTCATAAATAAATGAAAAAGTTTATATTACATACTTTATTATGTTATAATGGTGCTACATTATCGTAATAAATTATTTATTTTAGCAGTTTCAATAAGTTACAATGCGGCCGCTGAGAGAATGCGTTTAACAGTTGGATATATCAATAATTTTATCTAATTACATAATAATGTGTCTCTCAAAGTCATAACGATGATACAAACACGAGTGTCAACGTGTTCTATCGGGCGACCGTATTTTTAATTTATTAGCTTGTGCCTTGGGGATTTATTGCGACACGGAATTAGACAGTTCATTAAACTGTCATATTAGCGTAGTACAACAAAAATTGTGTCATCAGAGCAAAATAATTATAGAGAGGAAGTCGTCCTAGATGGGTACCGCCATCTGTTCACACTAAACAGCAGTTAGTGAATTCCAATGTCCCATGTTGAAGGATAAGGTAGCCAGAACTTCTCCAGGCTCAATGATTATAGGTAAATATACCTTAACTCGTGAAATACCCATACTGGAGCATGAAATATTGGAACTCTCGTGGTCTCTTAAGCTTGCACCGAGGCAGCGATACGTAATTGTGGTTCGTTTGATCCCTTGATGTATCTTTATTTCTTAATTTTGAGTTATGTAATTAATATTATATATTATATTTAAGGATTCATTCTATAAAACATACACATTGGAAACACGATTACTTAACATTTTCTGGATAGAAAAAATAAAACCAAAGTTACATCTAAATAACGAAATAAACCCTTCGTACGGCGAAAATACTTAACGGAGAGTCATCCGTATTTGAATAATAATAAAAACAACATGTTTTCTATAACGTATACACTATACATTTTTCAAATAGGTATTTGTTTTTATTATACGGAGGAAATACTCAAATTCACGCATGTTCCGCCCATTTTTGTCAGAGCCGCGATGCTTTGTCCCTATCCAATTTAGTAATTTTTCGGCCGTCGGACGGGGACGGATGCTATTGGCGTGCCTTACTTACGCACACATACGCGGCGTGCCTAAAAAGCTCGGTGCGGCCTTAAGGAAGTTTGAAAGTTCAGTTCAAGGAAATTATTGTAAAACAGATTTTGCTTCGGTTTCATCCGGCTTGCGCCGCGCCGGCCAGACCGTATATATCCATCGCCGTAGTCCTATTACTGTCTACAAAATAGCCAGGTAGCAAATTCCGATGAATTTCCATGAAAATACTGTTAATGCTCTCTTACTAAGACAATTAACTAACTAAAGAAACTATTAAACCAACATATTATTTTTAGCACGTTATTCGTAAACTTTAGTTCCTCCGTGAGCAGGGCCTGATTAACCCTTAGGCTAATTAGGCTGTAGCCTAGGGCGCGAGGATCGGGGGGACGCTGAAATCGTGTCTTCGTATGCACTATCATTGCATCTACCCTACATATTTCAACAAGACCGAGACAAAACTCTAAAACTGAATGCACTGTCAACTCATTTATGATAAAGCGTGAGAGTCCCCGATGGTAACAATAAATTTGATAATTATAAAAGCGCTTATAAAGCAAACAGTGACTTGTCACTCGAATCAGTCAGTGGTCGAGCGAGTAGTGAGTGAGCTGGCAACAGTGCAGCAATCGTTAGTGCACAGGTACAAGCAAAGTCTGTTAATTTATCTAACGTTGTTACTCTTTATGAGACATTACAAGCATATCTTGATAGTTTGAAAATTTTGAGATCCAAAGCTATCACATACAATAGAGATGTAAGAAGAAGAAATATTTTTTTTTATGGAAACTGCATGAACTAGACGACAGCGAATTTATTAGAAACAAAGGAGTTAAAAATTCTATATATGACTGATTTAGAAGAAACCTTTGCAGAAAAATGCGTCCATTTGGCGCAGTTTTAAATCTGACACCGAGGCCGAGGACATGATATTTGTGCCAGAAGTCCAAAGAGTTTGTTGCAGTTAATTTTTTTTTAATGTGCAGTATTCGATTATCGACTTTCAGTCGTTGTTTTTATTCATCGTAGACAAGAAAGATGGCTACTTAGAAAATTCGAGTGATATTAAAAAAATCCACAAGTTCCGCAGAACTAACGTGGCAGAAACAGCTCGTAATATCAATGTTGCGTTTGGAGAGGGGACTTCTAATGAACGCACTGTGCGATTTTGGTTTAAGCGCTTTCGTGATGGAAACTTTAATTTGAAGAACGAACCACGTGGAAGATAGCCCACACGGTGAATAACAATGAATTGAAAGAGATTGTGGAAGCCGATCCGAGCCAAACTACCCAGGAATTAGCGGTTTAACTTTACCTCACCAACAACACTGACTCACTTGCGTCAAACCAAAAAAATATTAAAAATGCGTGCCTCATGAATTGACTGATCAGCAGAAAGAAACGCGTGTTGAAACTTGTGTTGCCTTTTTAAATTGATAAGGAAATGACGGAATATTGGATCGAGTTGTGACATGTGATGAAAAGTGAATTCTTTAACGATAACCGAAAAATGCAATGGCTGACCCCAGGTTAAACGCCGCAACAGTGACCTAAAGCATACCATACCAATAGAAAGGTAATGGTTACTGTTTGGTGATCTCAGCATGGTGTTATTCACTATAGCTTTCTCCGATGTGGTCAAGCAATAACGGCTGCTGTCTACTGTGCCGAACTCCGAACAATGATAGCAAAACTAGCAGTGAAACAGCCCTGACTCATGAACAGATTTTCAATATTATTGCTCCATGATAACGTGTGATCTCCCATACAGCACGAGAAACCGTTTTAAATCTACAGGAACTGCAATTAGAAACCATTAGTCACCCTCTGTATTCGCCAGACCTTGCTCCAGCTTTTTGTGATTCAGACAATTTTCTACGTGATAAAAAGTTTTCTTCACAGGCGGCGGCAGTACAAAATGCTTTCACACAGTTTGTCGAATGTAGATCACCACATTTATATCGCAAAGGAATAAATGACCTTCCTATTAGATGGCAGAGTTGTATAGATAATAATGGTAATTATTTTGATTAAAGACTTAAATAAAAAATAAAAAATTTCAGTACTAGTTCAATTTCATACTTTAACCCCGAATACTAAAATTTTCAAATATATCATTAATCTAATGCAAAAATGTTTCACTTGTATGATGCCTCTAGTCATTTATAAATGACTAGAGGCATTATACAATGCCTCTATTAAAAAAATAAATAAAATACTTTAAATAAGTATTTTTTTGTAAATATTACATACTTAAAAAATAAAAGTTATAGAAGTTATTAAGTATATTGTTATATACTTAATAACTTCTAAAAATTAAAAAAATACTTAAAGTCGAAGCAACTTCACACACTGGATGACCACGCTCATGGTCAATGGCCGCAACAACTAAATTGTCTATAGGAACTAAGCCAATACAAGTCATGCGGCCAAAAAACGACATGGATTTGCTTTTCTACTTGGTAGCCTGCAGTCACTTTTCATGATTTTGGTCGTATATGTAGTAGAAGTATGTAGGTACAGTTACGGGACAGCTAAAAAAATGGTTACCACCCTAAGGTCGAATGTCGTGCAGATTAAAGTAACGTTAATTGCGCTTGCAGATCGATCTGAAAACTTTTAGAGGTACTATGAACCAAGTTAAAATTTTCACACTAGTAAACAAAGTCGAAACTAACGTAAGTACTACTTTTTAGGCCGACGGTAACAACCTGGTGGGGGCGCGCCCTAATAAGCCTTGAGCGGTCAGAACTCTTGATCAGTCGCTGTCCGTGAGATCTAAATATCATCATGTTATTTCTAACACTTTTTTTGGATTCGATTTTTATTTAGTGTTTAGTGTTTAGTACAATTGTATATTAGGTACAATGGATTATGGAAGTCAAGTGAACTCAGAATCATCATCAGACCAGTCGAAGTGTGTTTCGAACCAGCATGGTACTTACTTCTACAAGTTATTTCACACTTTCCAGAACAAGAGGCCCGTCACGAATTGAATAAAAATGATTCTCCTCAATTCACTTTTTTTTTTTTTTATGCCTGATAGGTATGCCTTTGGCCACTATCTCACCTGATGATAAGTGATGATGTGGTCGAAGATGTTGTTCAGAAGACAGTTAGAATTACTGGCTCTCAAGGACAGCTGTCGGAACACACCGTTAGGTGCTTGGCGACAGATTTTCTACTTAAGGGTGGTAGCTAGCCAGGCGGGCATTCGCAAAATGCCCTACCACCATGCTATAACGACTGCCATCCTAAGACAAAAACCGGGACCGACGGCTTAACGTGCCCTCCGAAGCACGTGCACGCTCAGTAGTAATGTCACCAGCGGTCACCCATCCAACTCCTGACCGCGGCGGACGTTGCTTAACTTTGCTGATCGTTTCAGAATGGCTAAGCAAACTCCGCTACGAGCGCTTCAAAACTTTTATTTAATTGACGTACCAATTTGTTACCGCTATTACCGTTGTTACCGTTTCAATGTGTAACTCTTTTTACACGTCTGCCCAAAAAAAGGAGAGTTATGTTTTCAAGGTTCATCTATGTGTGTATGTTTGTGAGTTTCTTTATTCCACCGTTACTTCATAACGGCTTAACCGATTTTTATATAGGCTAGAAAACGTTTTAACAGACTTAAAGAGAGAGCCATGGTTCATAAAAAAAACAGATAACAAAAAATGTTTTCATGAATATTATACATCGTGTTCTTTCACCGTCTAGAGCTCGCTTAGTACATAAAAAATATATATTACAGTAGTATGCAATATGCATTCGTTTACTAATAACAAAAGAAATAAATATTGTCTTATCCGTTTCTACGTTTGCTTCTTGTAGACAAATAAGTAATACAAATAAATAAAACACCAGCATGCGGCAGGACAGAGACCATGCGTCTCTTGACCGGAGACCACATTCAGAGAGAAAGGCAAAAGTTAAATAGTATCATATGGCATAATTTTTAGTTCATAGTTAGTTTTAAGTTCTAACATAATGTCCGTTTGTCTGTTTGCACTGGATGAAAATGACACAAACTGGGTTTGCACACTACGCAGGCTATCTTAGATACGATGCCATTATATTTTTAAACTTTAAAATAATATTGGAAGGTTTGATTTGAATCAAACAAATTAGCCACAAATCATTGAATTGCTGAAAATGCAAGTGACAGATGTGGCACAAAACGCAATAATAAGCTTTATAGGTACGACTGTATCCATATGCAAGAAATTAGCAACTTTAGAATTTTTTTAACTTATGACCCTAAAATAGCCTAGCGCTATCGGACTAAAAGTTAAAAAGCTTACAATTTGCAGGCTCTGCTCTTTGTGAAACCAAACTGATCCTCATTTAATATATTATGCTCATTAAAATGGGATAAGAGTTGTTTGAGCATATTTTTTTCGAATAGGTACTTTACTCAGAACAGTTAGTTGGTGGAACTCATTGCCCGCGTCTTTGTTTCCTGAACAGTATAATTTGCGAGCCTTTAAGTCTAGAGTGAATAGGTATCTTCTAGGCGAGCATGCTACATCTTCGGCCACTTCATCGCTTTCCATCAGGTGAGATAGCGGCCAAATACTTGCCTAAATCGCATTAAAAAAAAGTTGGTTTGGGTGTCAAAATTGAGCCTAGAACTGTTGAATTTGATGCGTTACAGGCTCATGGTAAAGTCGAGCGGCTCATGCAACCACCGATGTTATGTTTGGCTATGACAGTGTACAAGCTGCAAGATATGACACTAGACAGAGCTGTCGTGGATCTAAGTGCTAAAATTTTTGCCAAGGGCCAAGCTTAGGTTTTTTTTTATGCCTGGTTAGCATTTGACCACTATCTCACCTGATGGTAAGTGATTTTGCGGTCGAAGATGTTGTTCAGGCTAACCTAGAATTACTGGCTCTCAAGGACAACTGTCGGAACACAGTGTTAGGTGCTTGGCGACAGATTTTCTACTTGATTGGCAGCTAGCCAGGCAGGCATTCGCAAAATGCCCTACCACCATGCTATAACGACTGCCATCCTAAGACAACAGAGGGCACGTTAAGCCATCGGTCCCGAACTGACGGCTTAACGTGCCCTCCGAAGCACGGAAGCGATCAGTAGTAATGTCACCAGCGGTCACTCATACAACTCCTGACCGAGGCGGACGTTGCTTAACTTTGCTGATCGATTCAGAATGGCTAAGCAAACTTCGCTACGAGCGCTTCGGTTTATGTCGCTCTTAGTTGCGTCAGACAGCTAGAAGGATCGGCAGTTGCTGTTTTAGATCCACGATAGCTTATCAACGAGCCTCATGTCAAGAAGTCTGCAAGAAATGAAACACCTCAGATTATTATTAATGATCAATTAACATTCGCGTTATTTTTTACACGATATTGATTACCAAAAAACTTTAAATTATCGTTCGTGGCACATTGTGCGTTTGCAAAAATATTGTTTTATTACTAAAAGATATTAAATGAAAACAAATAATTTAAAAATTAAAAAACACGCCTGCCGCCTTACCAAATATGAGCTAAAAAATTGGACCTCTAAAGAACTTTTCCAAGGAATCGTCCCCCGACTGCAATGAAAAGATTGGTTATCAGTTATCCATTCGTTATTTCGTATCTACCTTGTGACCATTCAACATTCAAATCATGTAGCTTGTTTGTAATTTTTTAGTTTATATTTGGTACGGCGGCAGGCGAGTTTTTTTTAATTATTTGTTTTTAAGACCTGCTTTTTTATGAGCCCGACTAATAAAGTGTGTTCTCAATTTCAACTCGTTATTATTACGTATATTAGACCAGCGTGAAGAATGAATTCAGAAGGGCGAAAGGCGCTATTTTATATTATTGAAAAAATGGTTATGCATATTAGAGTCTGTTCAGAAAGAGAGTGGACTAGAAAAGTGTGTGCGCAACTGTGAAAAATTGCTTTTTTGTGCAGCGAGCAGCGCAATAGCTCCTTTTATCATTATTTTTAGTTCATAATCAAGACTCCGACAGAAAGAAAGCGACTCCCCATTGTAATTCCAATACTATAGGGTTTATTAATATTATATGTTGTTCAGGTTATAATTAGATAAGCAAAAAAACAAAACAATCAAATTTTCTATAATTATACTATATAGTAATAAATTTATATAAGTACCTACTTATGTTCATTAATAGCCACAGACTTGAAAATTTTAGTGCCGACGGCACAAATTTGGCTCTAAATTTTGACATATTAAACAAAGTCGTAGGCCCATTCGTTCAGAAGATACAGATGAGCAGCTGTACACGTGGTCTCCAGCTTACACGTTGTAATCGGGTCATTACTACTACAGTTTTCAAGTAGGGCGTTTCAATTTTTTTGTGCCACTGGCACAAATTATGCGCTAAATCCCTGGCTATAGTATATAATCACATCTTCAGCCGTTTCGTATATACAGCATGTGTCAGCTGGAGACCATAACGCCAGCTAACACACGAATTTATTTGGTACCTAAATTTTGAGTTGGTTTTCATAAATGCACTAAATCTGATAATAACAAATATTCTTTAAATATTTTAAGAAAACATAAAAATTAATATTTTAATACAACACTTAAAAAATATAAAAATATATCTAGTGACAATTCCGCCTAATTTTCCTGGTAACCCGACGTGACGTCACAAACGCCACGCAGCCAAACAGGAAGAATTTTTTCGACGCGTTTCGCTTCTACACGAAGCATCCTCAGGAGGTCTTGACTCTTCGAGCACACGATCGAGAATTTACGATAGAGATGCACGATAGAGATTTATTATCGAATCGCCTTCGCCTGAATCTATTCATTATTGCACTAAATCTGCTCTAAATATTGGCATATTCAGAATTAAGAAATTTCATTTGAGTAAGCTGGAGACATACACATCCCAATTGAATATCATGTCTCATTTTCAAGAAAGAACCCAAGATCTTAGATTTCCTTTTTCCGAATATTAAAGTCGAAGGGACTGTCTATTTGTTCAACATCCTCTTAATGGTGCCTCCATATAAATCAGCAAGGACTGCAAACATATTTTATTATTGAAATGATTTTTACTAGTTACAATATTCAATAGATTTCATACCTTAATTACTTAAGCAATAAAAAAAGAGAGGCCTGACTCGCAGTTATATTTAAAGTACAGCTGCCGGAACACACTGTCAGGTGCTTGGCGACAGATTTTCTACTTGAACGTGGTAGCTAGCCAGGCGGGCATTCGCAAAATGCCGTACCACCATGCTATAACGACTACCATCTTAAGACAACCGGGACCGACGGCTTAACGTGCCCTCCGAAGCACGGAAGCGCTCAGTAGCATAATGTCACCCCTCCAACTCAAGACCGCAGCGGACGTTGCTTAACTTTGCTAATCGGTTAAGAACAGCTAAGCAAACTTCGCTACGAGCGGTTCATATATTTTTTTAAATCAATTTTATTATTGATATAGGTACCACCAAAATCTTTTATCTTCAATCTTTATCTTATAATTCTTTATCTTTATACCACAATATTTAATATAGGTAGCATTCATCACTTAACATTATGAGAGATAGTGTTCAAGGGGAAGCTTATCAGCTATATTTAAAAAAAAGGTCTGTATAAAATGAATTAATTACGCGAATAATTTTTTTTTCAAAACACTTGTTAATAAAGTGGCTCTAATTTCACCGCAATTAGGCATCTTGTAATCAAACTGTGACCTTGCTATTATTCACAAATATTATTTTGAATACGTAATAACTTAAACTAAATAGCCAGATTTATTATCAGTCGGGCACTCTTGACAGAGTGGTCGTGGTTGTTAAGGTGGTGGTACATGGTGGGTCTTCAACGTCATCACTACTCTTGTTGGCGATCACTGATCTGGCAATGCTTCTCCATTTTTGTTAGTTTTTTAAATTAAAATATAAAATCAGTTTATTAAATTAAAATATTTGTATCTCGGTAATTTTTGATTCGATTAAAAAACTTAAATTATGGGCAAGGTCTTATCTCCTTATTGTGTTGATTGCGGAACAATAGAGGACGTGCAACATGTTTTTTGTGGGAATGTGTGCGGAACGCAGTTCTTAGATTTACATATTTTGGTGCAGCGAGAGAGATGGATGTAGGCCTAGGTAACAGTATTTTAGTTCATCCAATGTCAGAGCAAGCAAAAATGTTGTATAAGCTAGCGGACATGGCACTACCTAGTAGATATTAAGTAATATTTGTATAATAGATTATAATATATTTGTATGTAAGATATTTGTATATTTTGTTATTACAGGGCGGTGTGGTCGCTCAGCGACAAAGCCCTTCAAATAAATAAAAAAAAAAAAACATATATAGTATTTATTGTTGTTTTATAACTAAAAATCTGCATAAGTACTTAACGAAATATGTGAATGATCTCATTGCGGAAAACAGCAACCCATATCAATAATTCATAAATTCTTTGTTCCTGTTTCTCTGGAAGAAATCGGTATAAGCTATAAGGCCGCCAATTTGCACAAGTGTTGTTTAAATAAGTTTTTTAATTACTTGTTGAAGGACCTGCGTCAGTCAAAGGGTCATCAGATTCGTATTAATTCGTGTTCTGAGTGACAATTTCTGCACCAGCCAAAAGTTGTCTGCGTGTCAAATTTTCTATCAACTCACCTGAATCTTCATCAGCAGAATCCTCATCAGTATGTTCTGCCACTTCAGGAGGTTCAATATATATATTTTGCAACTCATCATCAAGTTCTTGTTCTAATAAATCTGCAATTTCATGCAATTTCAATCTATACAGACAAAATAAACACTTTTAGAAAAAATTACATGTAACGGTCTAGCGTTGCCATATGGCAACAGACAAAATATCATCTGTGACGTCAAATACTCAGACCAAATAAAAAGTCAAGACAGAATGTTGAGAACAGAGAAGTGAGGCCGGTTTTCCAAACATGTGTGCGTGTTTCTGTGTTGCCATGATAATCAAATTACCTTATAATGACGTTAGCAATTTAATAACGTAACTAGTATTAATACAACAATGGGGTTCCGATGTAACGTGTCGGCAAAAGTAGTGTCGTTAAGTAGGGGAAGGGAATGGAAAAAGTGTTTCAAAAATAACATTACTGGGTATTTAATTTACATGCATTTATTTCTTGTAACTAATTAGTTACGGGTTTTTTATGCAATCGAGGAAAAAAGCACAAAGCCCACCTGGTGTTAAGCTGTAACCTCTGACGATACAGTTCGCCACAAGTGGCATAAAGATGTTAAGTCTCATGTGCCTGTAATTTCACCGGAACATAGGAAGGTGAACATTAATGCTTGGCGGTAGAAATAGGTATAAATAAATATAAGTCGCCGATTTTAAAATATTCCCATGACAGTTCCTTCTTACTTTTCCGAATGATTTCGATGCAATTTTGTTTAATTTTTGGACTCAATTCGGAAAATGAAAAAATAATTAAATAGTAACACTGGTAAGTGACCAGTAAAGCGTGAACAATTAAGAGGGAACTTAAATTTGAATATGAGGTATCAGCAATTACAATTAAAGGTATCAGCTTTCCAACAAAAAATAAAATGACGGAGTTATGAAGTAACAAAGATTTAATCAAATAAATTAAATTTAAAAAATACAACTGAATTGAAAACCTGGTCCTTTTTGAAGTCAGTTGAAAATGGACTGAATGAATGAAATCCATCTTTTAAATTTGCAATTGCAAATTTAAAAGATGGATTTCATTCCACTGAACCGATTTTGATAATGATATTGCGTCGTAGGCTACGATGCAATATCTGTATTTAAAAAATATACAGTCCAATTGAGAAACCTTCTCTTTTTTTTAAGTCGGTTAAAACACATTGATCAACTATTAAAAAAAAACTAATAGCAATACGTTGTGTATTATCACCCAATAATAGGGTAAACCTTATAGGCTTAATAACGGCAACACCAATGCCACCACGCCGCAATAGTTCGTTTGACGAGTCAAGGCGTAGTTTCGTTGTACATATGTGTGTGTAATCGTGTTTGTACACGGCGAGGCGTTTTACTGGCCTCACTGCTCTCTACACAACATTCTGTCTTGACTTTTTATTCGGTCTGAGGTCAAATATATATAAAAAAATATTTGCTATTTAGTGTTATTGTAAACCTAAGATATGTCTGAACACGTATTATGCAAAGAAAAATAAAAAACTACACAGAATAAAAATATATAAGACTTTTGATACATGATCTGTTAATTAAATCGATTACTCTTGTTGCCATATGGCAACGCTAGTACTTAATGGGTTATCATATTATTTTGTTCAGGTTATAATTAGATAAGAAAATAAATCTTATATTATACGAGTAGTTATAAATTTATTTACCAACTTATGTTCAGTAATTACCTTTTTGTAAATATATGATTAAGTACTTCTTATTTTATTGGATCACACAAGTGTCCGTTCGATACTCTTTGTTTTTGCTGAATGCACATCTGTTTATATTACAATCCAGTTCAAAACTAAATATTATGTATACATATTGTACACTTAGTTGATGTACCTAAAGTTTTTCAGTGGTATTGTGCATCTAAATAAATAAAAACGTGTATTTAAACACTTTTTTTTTATATCTGATAGGTTAGCCTTTGACCACTATCTCACCTGATGGTAAGTGATGATGTGGTCTAAGATGTTGTTCAGACTAACCTAGAATTACTGGCTCTCAAGGACAGCTGCCGGAACACACCGTTAGGTACTTGGGGATAGATTTTCTACTTGAGGGTGGTAGCTAGCCAGGTGGGCATTCGCAAAATGCCCTACCACCATGTAAATGCCCTACCACCATGCCACTTCAATACCACTTCAAATTATAACGAGTCTCATAAGACTCTGTTGTAATCGAAATCAGATTTTAAATATTCCATCATGTCCGAGAGTTCAGCATCATTTAAATGCACGTGTCTATCTACGTCGGAACAAGCTATATCAGAATCGATTACATTTATATTGAACTAGCATTACGGGCGCGGCTCCGCCCGCGCGTATGTCGGTTATCGCGCAAAAACATTAACCTCTTTTTGCGCAGTTGGATAAAAACTATCCTATGTTTTTTCCCGGTCTCAAACTATTTCCATACCAAATTTCATTCAAATCGGTCCGGTAGTTTTGGCCTGAAAGCGTAACAGACAGACAGAGTTACTTTCGCATTTATAATATAAGTACTGATATCATCATTTACACGATCCTCTTCCCCATAGAATTATTATTCACTGCAGAACAGTATTTTTGTTGACTCTTCTATTTATTCATTGATATAAATTATTATTCATATAAGTATAAAAGCTTTGATTTCTACTGAATTGAGTTTTGGTTTCGGTTCAAGTTCAAAATCATCGAAATTTGAAAATATCTTGATTGTTTTAGCTGTAGGCAGTGGTCAGAAATGAACTCGCAAAAGATTTTTTTTTATAATCGGCCGTATGGCTTTATTTAAAAAATACTACGAACTATGTATATACAACACTACAGCTACTACAATAAAAGCATTTGACAGCCTATAATTCATTGCAGACTCACAAGCAGTCCAAATGCTCCAGCTGGCAGTTGGCAGCGTGCCCAGCATGCTGGCAGCATTGCCGTGAATTGCAATCGTTGAGCCAGCATTTTGATCAGGCGTCGCGTCGACCAAGCGTTCTGATAAGCTTAGGAAAAAACGATGAGCTTCCGGTCCCCAGGGACCCAACGTCTCTATACCAAACGGCTCAAATATGCCGAGAGATACCCATACCGAGCTTAGCATACTTGCGCCGCTTAAGTTGCTTCGCCGAAATAGCCGCGGCACTAACCCTCATCACGGTAATATTATCTCTACAGTATTTTAACTCGGCTCTATCCTTGACGCTTGTCCCTATCGCATGTTTACCTACAGCCGCGCTGTACGTAGACATGCGATAGGGCTGCCCGCCTCCAGCATTTTAATTACATTTGCCTACTTTGTGTCTCCATTTAGTTTTGTGATTGTAAATATACTTTTTTAGGGTTTCGTACCCAAAGGGTAAAAACGGGACCCTATTACTGATTCTTCGCTGTCCGTCCGACCGCCCGTCTGTCACCAGGCTGTATCTCAAGAACGGTGATAGCTAGACAGTTGAAATTTTCACAGATGATGTATATTTGAAAGAGATAATTTGAGATCTATTTAAAAATTGGCCATGTGCGAGACGGATTCGCGCACGTTAAAACAAAAGAAGGATAAAATATGAATTCTTATGTTGTATAGCTAATGGTACGGACCGTTCGTGCGTGAGTCCGACTCGCACTTGGCTGATTTTCATATAGACAAATAAAATTCTATGTGAATTGAACAGGAAGTGTTCACTTAAAATGCGTGTTGTTTTTTGACTAGTAGGTGGATTTAACTAACCTAGAATTGGGTTTTTGAAAAAAAAAAAATTATTGATTTTGTATTTTAAAACTTTGTTATTAATAATATTGATATTTAATGCAAAAAACTTAATTTTTTTTTTTCAATTAATTGTAAACAATTAAAGATTGATGAAATTTAAATAAAAATCACGTGACTATAAACGCGCCATGATTGGTCACCATAGTTGTGACGTCATAATGTTATAGCTCTAGGAGGAAGAAATTCTTCCTCCTAGTTATAGCTATTTAATAACAGTACAGCGTTAACGGCTATTACACACTAGTCGCACAACTCAATTTTGACATAATAGCGCCCACTGAGCCCACCCACTACCCTTATATGGAAAACTACCGACCTGACTTACTTGACATGGCATTACTCAGAGGCGTAACACTCCAGTTACGCTCAATAGAAGTGGTTCACGAGCTTCACTCTGACCACCGACCCATTATACTGCGACTAGGCCCCGACCCAACGACAAACCTCCCCCGCCCCACTAAGACGATAGTGAACTGGAAGCAAGTAGGCGATCCCCTTAAGGCTATCAGTTCACCGGACCTTACAAAATCCCTGACGACATCCTGACTAAAGATGACGTAACCCGTGCGATCGATTCGTTCACTAATCACCTCTCCACCGTAGTAGGTGCATCCGCAAAGGAGGTCATAGTGCCGGACGACCGGCGCCTTGTCATTCCAGCGGATGTGAGACGATTAGTGACGGAAAGTAAAGCAGTGACCCGACATTACGACTCTTACCCCAGCAAAGAGAACAAAACTAAGAAACGCCACTTTGAACGCATGGTTCAAAGTCGCATGTCTGAGTTGCGTGATCAGCAATGGGGTGACAAACTTTCAAACCTCGTGCCAAGCCACCATGCTTATTGGGACTTGGCGCGAGGTATGAAAGGTAGTAAACAGAACGATATGCCTCCCTTATACAGACCAGTCCCACTAGTCCCAGCGTTCTTTGACGAAGACAAAGCTGAGTGCCTAGCTGATAGCCTAGAGGCTCAGTGTTCCCCTAACGTAGATCACGTCGAACAAGCACACCTCGATTCGGTGGACGCTGAAGTCGAACGTAAAAGCTCTGTGGTCATCTCTGAACTCCCCCCAATCACCTTAGCGACTTACGCTGAGGTGGCGAGACTGATTAAGGCACTCCGACCGCGCAAATCCCCCGGTGCCGATGGCATCTCCAACAGGGTTCTTAAAACCCTCTCTCCTCCCCTCATCCATCTCCTAGTCAGCATCTTCAATGCTGCTATGAGCCACTGCCTATTCCCGGACACCTGGAAATGTGCAAATGTCATTGGCATTCACAAACCAGGCAAAAGCTCTTCTGACCATACCAGTTACCCATCAGCCTCCTTAGTGCCCTAGGCAAGCTTTACGAGCGGTTACTTGCAAACCGTCTCCAGTCCCATGCAAAGGAACACCACCTTATTCCCGATGAGCAGTTTGGTTTCAGACCCAGACACTCATGCGTCCAACAGGTGCACCGCCTCACGGAGCACATCATTGAGGGCTTTAATAAGTACCCCAAACCCCAGACAACGCTAGCAGTCTTCCTCGACGTAGCGAAAGCATTGACAAAGTCTGGCACAATGGCTTGATTTTCAAGCTATACCAATTTGGCGTGCCAGAACGTCTTGTGCTCATCCTACAAGACTTCCTTAAAGCCAGAAGCTTTCGCTATCGCGTGGAAGGCACTCTCTCCTCCCCCCACCCAGTCAGAGCCGGAGTCCCTCAGGGCTCCGTGCTATCACCCATTCTCTTCGCGCTGTATACCAGCGACATCCCACGCTCTCAGCCTAACGTCCTATTAGCCCAATACGCGGATGATACCGCTATTTACACCACTGGGTGGCATATCAGTAGAGTGTCCATGCACGCCCTTCAACGGGCCATCACCGAGATCGGTGACTGGTTCCGTAAATGGCGCATCGCGGTCAATCCAGTCAAAAGTACAGCTATGTACTTTACTGAGAAGACACGCCCCCGTTATCCGTAACCTTTAACTTTGTTCGACCAACCCATTCCCTGGGTTAGTAAAACAAAATATCTCGGAGTCACCCTTGATCGGAATCTCACCTTTAACGATCATATCACTACTGTCCGTAACAAAGCGGCTTTTGTTATGGGTCGCCTTGGTCCCCTGATTCGCAAAGAGAGTAAAATGTCTCTTAGTAATAAGAAGACACTTTACACTGCCTGCATCCGCCCCATCATGACTTACGCATCAGTAGTGTTTAGTCATGCTAGTGAGGCCCACCTCCATAAACTTCAAGTCATTCAAAACCGTTTTCTTCGCAATGCAACCGGCGCCCCGTGGTATGTCCGGAACAGCGAGTTGCATTGCGACCTAAACCTTCCCTCTTTAGCACAGTTCAATAAGGACTGCGCCCGCCGATACTTTGATCGAGCGCCACACCACCCGAACCCTTTGGTTGTCCAGGCGTCGAACTACTCGACTGCCTCCTCCATCCCATTTTTCAAACCCCCCCGTCACCGACCACGGCAGCTTTAGCGTTATCCGCAAGTCGTCGAGGTAAAATCCCCAGGTTTGAGGTAATCAGAGGTCACACTATCAAACACCGAGCTCGCCGGCGAGCTCGAGGCAAAAACAAGGTCACGATAAAGGTCTGTCCAAATAATCAAACTGAGTTATTCAGTAGGGCCCAATTGTGCAACATTGCAGTTGCACAGAGCCATTTTGCTCCGATCCCCCCCATGTCTCTCGACAGCGAGACAAGCCGAGGTCCGAACCACAGTGGTGCCCTTGAGCTCGCTGTCAACCCCTCCTATAGTAGCGGCACGTTTTCGGCGTCCGCAGGAGACGGAGGTATAAGGCGCTTTTCGCCTTCTACGCCCGTCTGCCTTCGGCACTTCTCCCTCCCGGGCTATTGTAGGGCCAGGCCCTCGCCCAAAACCCGGTGGAGCTGGACGACCGCACAGGTGGTAGCCAGAATCTCTGTCCTCCCTAAAAAAAAAAAAATTACGGCTATTACACGTGTCTAGACAATAATATTGAAAATTTATTGCTAAAATACGAGTTTTTAGTTGGTTTCGATTAGCTATGTGTGATAAAGGATTTATTAAGGCAAAGTCTGATAATATTCCTGATGTTGATATATTTATGAACACCGATTTTTAAAAAATGACGTTCGGTTTAATTCTGCTGAAGTTCGAGGTGCCAAGGCATCAAGGTAAGTTTGTTAAAAAATAATATAATAAATGAAAATATTTAATTATTTATTCTCCATTACATTAAATATAATTATTTATTTCATAAATTGCAGAGCATCGCGTGAGAGTTACGGCGACAAAGCTATAGGTTATGTTCAACTAAGTCGTAAAAATAATATTTGTATTGTGAAAGGACGGGTATGTCAAGAACACTGAGTTCGGAGTAAAGCTTATTCAGTTACTTTAACTATTAATGAAAAGTCAAAAAAATTCAGGATGTTCAATGCCATGACTGTGCAGCTTCAGCAGGTAATTTATACTCCTATTAAATTTAAGTTTTTTGATGTTGTAAGCAATAATAATCTTTTATATTGTGTCTACAGGTGGTTGCAAACATGCGTTAGCATTACTTATGTGGACCCATCGTAAAGTGAAGATCCGACACCAACAGAAGTCGCTTGCTATTGGAAAAAATCTCGATTATCAGGCATTGGTACAGTTATAAAATATATTAAAGCAGAAAAACTGCCAAAAAAAACCTCTACTACTCCTGTTGAAAATTTTCCGGATAATAGTACATTTTTACAAGAAGTTGTCGAATTTGCCAAAAATCAACAAATAAATTCTCAAATTGGGCAATTAAATTTTGATTTAGAATCCAAAAAATCTTACAATTTATCGTTACATCGATTAATTTTGGATTTTAATCAAAATATTGATTTGCGAGTAGAGAAATTTTTGGAATTTGCTAAAACTGAAATGGCAGAAGATGTGTGTGAAGAAGCTGAACAACTAACCAAGCAGCAAAGTGAATGTGCAATTTGGCATGAACTTCGTTATGGACGCATTACTGCATCAAAATTTTATGAAGCTGCTCATTGTAAAAGTAATAATGGTTCGCTAGTTCAACAAATTATTGGCGCAAGTAAAGTTCATGAGACGAGCGCTATGACACGAGGAAAAGAGTTAGAAAAAGATGTAAGGTAAAGGCACCTATTTCCGAGGTATTTTCAACAAAACTCGAAATATCATCAAAAAATAAGCAATTCCTGTTCATTTATGCAGGTTTTAATGTTTTTATCACGTGTGTTATTGTTTTTACTTTTATACTATACTAAATATTTGTTAATAAAGTCTTACATTGTGTTCAAAATTAAACTAAATATGAAATAAGTCCAAGACACCTTGATCCGATGCAAAAATCCTTATTCCGATGTATTTGGTTCCTAATTCCGTGTGTTCAAAATGCAATGCTTTCTCACTTTATGTAAAAAGGACTGCCTATAATAAATTTTGACTACATCAAAAGGCGTGGTATTATAATAAAAAAAATGCTGTTGCTTAAGCCTTACATATGTCTACTTAAACCAAATTAAAGTCTAACCCGTACATTATGTATGGCGTAATTCAGTAACAATAATCTAACCCTCCACCCATGTATCAAATCAGGGCAAATAAATCGAACCCAGGCCCATAAGAGGCTCGCCTATGATTTCGTATACGTTCTTTATTTGAGGATTAGGCATAAAGTTTGTAAAATAAGTTGGTAATTATTATAAAAGTCAGATAGTGATATTTTTATTTTTTGCATTATCATAAACTGCGTAACAATTTGCATACAATTGTGAACACTATGTATATTACATGTGCTTATGCCGCGTATTATGGTGCATTAAGAATCTTATTGCGCCCACTGTACATCGGAATAACGTTTAATACAAAAAAAATAAAGTTTCCTGATTCCGAGTATTAAAATATACGAGATTTTTACATAGTATAGAAACAGACAAAATATTAATTGCAATGTTGTCCTAAATATATATAATGCCTGATAACAATTAGGATAGATTGTGTATAAACTTGCATTTTCTCATTAAACTATCCCATAGAACGAATCAACAAAATACCTAAATATACCAGGCTGTAGTTAGGTAATGCGACGTTTTATTGTACCTCGTAAATAGATTTCAATATATTATAAATATTTAGGTTGCCAAATTCAAAGTGAGAAATGCTTTATCATAAAAACAATACTGAAAATAAAAAAATAAACCGACTCTGTGAAATCACTATTCCGTGGCATACATCGGAATAAAGAACTGAGTTATATATTTGGCACCTAATGCCGCCGCATTTTCAAACTGTATTTTTCCTACATATTACTACGAAAAACTCTCAGAAGTTAACTATTTTTGATTGAAGACATATTTTTTGAAACATTTCTATTAAAGAAATAAATGCACTGTACAATATTAACGAATAAAACATTATTTAAATAAACATGATACTCCCGTGCCCACTGTCCAAAATGTATGGAGCGTGCGTTCGGGTCAGCCGCTGACGCAATACTTACCGTTTATTTCAAAATGCTTCCACAGAACAGCGCTCTTTCGATGACTACGCAAAGATATATTATTTAATAGATAAAGGGTCTAGCAGCAAAAATAAATTTATAGGCATCATAATATGACCGTTTTTCGAAATACCTCGGAATATAGTGCCAATATTAGAACCCCTCGGAATAAGGTGCCTTTACCTTAATCGAAGTTCTTGAGAAAGAATTAAGAGTAAAAATAACGCGTCCGGGGATGTATCTTGTACCTAGTTATCCCCGATTTTTGCAGCATCTCCTGATGGAATGACAAGCAATGCCATTTTTGAAGTAAAATGTCCCACCTGTCATAAATCATTGGATATTTTTCTACCATAAGGTAAAGTCAGCTTGAAGTGTAATGCCCAAATGCAACTACAAATGTTATTGACTGGTAAAAAAGAAGGTATCTTTTGTGTTGCTGATTCACATTTTGAAGAAAATAAAACTATTTACATTAAAAAAATAAAATATGATTATGCACATACACAAGTTCTAATTAAAAATAGTCAAGTATTTTGGTCCAAAAATATATTTCCAAAATTATTAAAATCTGTACAAAGTTAATGAATGTTATTAATTATATTTTGATGTATTTTTACAATAAATAATAAATATATTAGCTTAAATAGAACAGACACCTAGTAATTTATTTTATAATACAAATACTCTTAAACTCAAGTAGAAATTATAGGCGCTTGTAAATTTACAAGTGCTGCAGCAATGACAACAATATTATCTGTTAAAGGTAACATATTATAATTAACAACCGCATCAGGTTTTAGAAAATCAAACTCTCTTATTCTTCCAATAACGCGTTCTATATGAATACGTAGAGCAGCGATTCTTTTGCCTTGTAACACGTCAGATTGTGATAATTTTACTCCAGAATTAACTGAAGGTGGTCGAATTAATTCAATATTTTTATCGTCAAGAAGTACTATGAACTATATACAACACTACAGCTACTACAATAAAAGCATTTAGACACCCATAAGTCATAGCAGACTCATAGGCAGTCCAAATGCTCCAGCCCACTCCCAGTTGGCAGCGTGCCCAGCATGCTGGCAGCATTGCCCCGTTGAATTGCAATGCAATTGAACAATGTTTTTGAATCCTCGATCGGCCATGACAGCACAAGCCTCGGGTAGCTCTTCCAATAATCCGCTTTCTTGGAATAATAGTTCATCTGAAATTCGACCTCCAAATCCTTTTGATATAAAGTTTATAAAGCCATCTGGTGTACAAGATATTAAATATTTTAAAGTATTACATTTTTATACTCTGACCAAGTTAAAAACTGGTACTCTGGATCACTTGGTTTTTCAATTTGTATCTCAAATGGCAATCACATGATTATATTATGAAGTTCTAAATGGTATCGGTAGTATTTTTTTTATAATACTAGACTCCGGCATATAAACGAGTTTTTTTAATAAATGTGCCAATACAGGGACTGTTTTAATAAAAACTAGCTTTCCGGGCGCGGCTCCGCGCGCGCGTATGTCGGTTATCGCGCGAAAACATTAACCTCTTTTTGCGCAGTCGGATAAAAACTATCCTATGTTTTTTCCCGGGTCTCAAACTATCTCCATACCAAATTTCATTCAAATCGGTCCAGTAGTTTTGGCGTGAAAGCGTAACAGACAGACAGACAGATAGACAGACCGAGTTACTTTCGCATTTATAATATTAAGTACTGATAATACTAGCATTGCTGACACTCATTCCAAACTGTTCACTTAATCTTTCCAAAGTATCTTGGCGTCGTATTTTCATCAACGATAATTTTATATTAGTAATATCAATATTAGATATTACACTAATACGTTCTAGCACCACATTCCATTCTTGAGGAACACCAGTATACGCTTTTAAATTATCGTTAATTAAGTAATTTGTGACTTTCAAAATTTCAAATTTTTTTACAGGAGATTGAAGGCTGCTAGTATCCATATTCACCGCATGTACAGCGGGAAGGACCGCAGTCCATATGACCTAGTACTCGTAGTACTAGACCGCACACCAGAAGGCAAGGCCATTTTTAACTTAAAAAAGGTCTGCGGCCTCTCTGGTTTAGATGTCCAAGCCCCATTTAAAAATGGAAGTCCCTCGCAGTGCCATAACTGCCAATTATACGGTCACGCCTCCCGTTTCTGTTTCGCTCGCGCTAGGTGCGTTAAGTGCCTAGGCGATCACGCGACAGCACAGTGCACTCGCACTCGGGACTCGCCGGACCCACCCAGCTGCGTTCTGTGCGGTGCCCAAGAGCATACCGCGAATTACCGTGGCTGCCCTAAAGCACCACGCGTGAACCACAGTGTGGCAAGGCATAGGCCGACCCGTCCCTCCTACGACCGTTACCCGCGCCGCTCCCAGCCCGTAACGCATGGTCTAAACCACCTAGCATGGTTAAGACCGTCGCTCCCGCCCGCGCCCCGGCCCGCGCGCCCGCACCCGTTCCCGCCTGCGCCCCGGCCCCTGCCCGCGCACCGTCCCCGGCTCACGCCGCACCCCCGGCACCTCCTGCCAACTCCGCTCGCGCCCCTCCTCCCCGCGCCATTTCTCGGCCACAAGCCCCACCCATGCCGCTGATGGATGCCTCTCTTCAAGAGGACATCAATCTAGTCAGCGACCTGGCGATGTCTATCGACATCAACGAAGTCCGCGAGCTAGCGCACAAGATGCACTTCGCTCAATCCCCAGCGGACGTGATCCAATACACATTGGAACACGCGAACTTACTAAGCGCCCTTAAGCGCTTCGTTCCCCAGGCCCCTCCCCAGTACAACCACTATGGGTAGTACAACCGAACGCACGAAACCGCACTCAGTTTCGTTAGCGTCATTTAACGCTAGAAGAAAGAAACTTTTTTTATGTGAATCAAAAGTAAGTAACAAATTTACATTTTGACGGGCTCAAGATCTTTTTACTTTATAAAATTACAAATATACGAGATGGAAATACAGTCAGTACATTTAACTTATTTGGAGCATATATAGATATATAGACCAATCAAAATGGTTATTTTGATAACGAATGAAAAATCGATTGGTCTTCATATCGCAGGTCCAATTATTTCTGTACAATAGTTATGTATTCTCCTCGGATTACGAAGGATAGGTCAACTTTTATTTTCTCTGTCTCTGTCATGTTTACTAACAGTAGGTAAATCATCCGAGTGATTATCGACATCATCAACAGTTATTTCTAAAAGTTCATTGCCACGACAAGCTCCATGTAGTCGGAAAATTAAAGCCACCAGTAACAAAACCGAATGTGAATGTGTAAGACAAGTATCTATCGAAGTACAGTTACAGTAAAATGCACATTTTAAAACACTTTGGCACGGTAATATTATTTATATTACCTTGACTTTAGTTATACAACAGTTAAACAACCTTAAACGATTCAAAAGGCGTATATTTATCATATAATTTGTCCCCACGTTTCAAACACTTTGCCATGATCGTGGTCATGGGGTGACTGACGGGGTACTTTGGTTATACTTTACTAATCCACCATATACATATCTAGTTAGTTATTTTTACGGCAACAAGGAAATTCTCCACGTTTTTGGCTGAGAACACTTTGGATTTTTTAGGTTTAAATCCATCAGACATCCTCTTCAGATAGGTACGCTATTAATTTCGAATAGGTACATTACCTATTCGAAATTAATCCAGTTTTTTGTCGTCATTAGAACTGACTGTTGATTTTAGGCACTTCAAAGAGTGGAAGGATTGTTTCTTTAGATTCTTTAGATTTGGCTAAGTACTGGAAGTAGGCCAAACTGAAAAATTCTTGGTGCCTCTTGAATTTCTCCATTCAATCAAATAGGCTTTCATATATTTCTCCCGGGATTTTGCAGGTAATATCGTACATTTCTTGCGTCATTTCTAATACCTTCAGGAGTTAATTCTATACTTTCACTGTCACTTGAAGAACTCATTTTTCAAAACAAAACCGTGAATTTCTAACAAACAGTGAAAAATTACGAAATCGTGGGCTGTAGTTCGCGCGTTTTTAATTTGATTTCTTTTTTTATTCAGCCGGTGCGCGGTGCGCGGTGGCGCGACTATGGTGAGCCGTCAAACCAACCAATCTTTATTCCAACAATATTTGTGTTCGATTTCTTTGGCGCCGAACACTAAGATGTTCCAAATTCAAAAAAGTGCGCAGCATAATTAATTGCGGCGCACTAATAAAGAGGATTAAAAACGCATTACTGCCCGCTAAAAGATTCTTTGAGAAAACACCACCTTTGAGTGCACTTAAGGCGAGGCTTTCCACGGACTTTATGTATTTTATGCGAGCGCGACGTATTCATTTACGCGACACAGAGTTGTGTGCGATGCGCCGCGTGCACGCTTTTAGCTCTCCAGGTAAGGTACAGTACAGTCCTACCTACGTAGCGGAGATCACGTCAGTATGACATTTTATGGAATTAACATTTGTCGTGTATTGGTACATACGCCGGAAAAATAATCGGGTCTTGTAGGGGTTCGATCAGTACAGTAGTGTTTATATATCTATACAGTTTATTGTGTACCTACGGTTATTTTAGATGGGTAAATTATCATTCTTAAGAAAAACATTTTTATTTGTGAGAACTACATTAAATTAATATATTAAGGTTCTATTATATTTTTACTAGCTTTCCAGGCGCGGCTCCGCCCGCGCGTTTGTCGGTTATCGCGCAAAAACATTAACCTCTTTTTGCGCAGTTGGATACAAACTATCCCATGTTTTTCCCGGGTCTCAAACTATTTCCATACCAAATTTCATTCAAATAGAGACAAGAGTTACTTTCGCATTTATAATATTAGTACTGATTATAGAGAAAGCCGTTTAATGCACCTATTCATAAATGGTAATTTGGTAATATTATAATATTTTAAATAAATATATATATATACATAAACTTCATTAAAAGAACACATTAAATGTCACAACCATGTCATGTGAGATTCCCAGAATTAAGTAACAAGTCTGTCTGTCACAGTTGTCCTATTAATTAATGGCGTCGAGTGATATAGCTGCGTAAAAATAAGTTTGATATTAGTTATTTTGTAAAACGAGTACCCTTATGCTGTCAAGACCGTGGCTCTTAAAATATGTATTTATGAATATGTCTTCGCAGATTTTTATTAATTTGGTGTGTTTAATAACAATTAATCTAGTGATTGTTTTAAGATGGCTACTTTTGTTTAATCTTTGTAGTGCGCACGGTGCGAACATTTCACATCCATGGACGTCACAACCGTGGTTTCCATAGAACCACGGTTGTGGCGAGTGGCCCATGGTCGAGACAGAATCGTTTAGTTTTAGTTAAGTTTTTTTAAATTATTATTTTCAGACCATGTATTCAACATAATAACAAATCTCAAAGAATTATATCTCGCGTTTAAAATAAAACCAAATTTCACAATATTTTTGATATAATTTAAGCTCATTCCAATGAACTGTTTTGCAAGTTTAATAAAAAAGATATTATCCAAAACGATACTTGTTAAGTTGAGCGCTTATAGAGAGCATTTTTGAAACTAAAAATATGTATCAATTGTCTTGGTTGTGACAGGAGCCCCATTGTAATAAATTTCATAAAGCTGTCCTGTACTGCTAGTGCTCAATTCAAAGTCAATGAGTACAAATCTTACTTCATAATCATCGCTCATTAAGGCAATCATCTTCAGGCAGATATTTGCCTTCTAGCAAAATTGGCCAGAAATAAAAATAAAATTTGCCAGATAGTGTCCATTATTGAAGATACAGTAGAGCCATATCCCGTAAAACTAAAAAAAATTAAGTCATAAAACAGGGCAACAGATACTATATTTAGATATAATGTGTCTATTCGTGCACTGTTATAAATCAAAATGTTATTTGGAATTAAAAATTAATAAATGAATTTTAAGTTACTATATAAAAGTAGTTTATGAAAATTGTAAGATAAGGTTTTTAACATATTTATAATAAACTCAGTTAGTTAGTATGTGTGTTAGCTTCTGAACCGACTTCAAAAAGTAGGAGGTTCGCAATTAGTCTATATTTTTTATTATGTGTGTTACCTCAGAACTGTTGACTGGATGAACCGATTTTGATAATTCTTTTTTTATTAAAGCTGATACTTGTCGTTTGATTTTTAAATGAAATTGAACGACAAGTATCATGAATGACACTCCAATAACTGAAAAATATTTTCCTATCTTGATGATATTATAGTCTTTGACAGTGAATGACAATCGATCCAGTAAGTAGCAAGAATCACTAAAAAGAGTTTAATTTTTTTTTAACAAAAAATGGAACCAATTTCAACACTCAAGTGTGAAATAACTTGTCGAAGTCGGTTTCATGCGCAAAATATTGTTATACTAGGTACTTTTGAACTATTATGGCACCGACTTCAACAAGTTATTTCACACTTTTCGGTAAACATTTTTTTATATTGAGAAATTGCATTAGTATTGGATTTGTTAGTAAATTTAAGTAGTATTTTTTTATAACTATAGAAGTAATATGTAACATTAAGTGATTTTTAATACTAGATGGATATAAATTGAATTATAAGTAAAAACGTAAATCTGGCTGTATGGAAACTCATGTTACGTCACGACTATGGTACTTAATGTCACACCCGAGACTTTGAACTAGTATTTTAATATTTTTCTAGGTTCAATGAGCTTGCGAAAATGTAAAGAGTTTTTATGTGTGATATACATAAAAAAAATCTAAATATATATTTTATTACAGTTGAGTTGAGGATTCCCCAGATAACAAGTATAAAGAGATACAACAGAATAAATTGAACTCATATTTTTTGGCATTGGACCTAACAATAGTGATAACAATTTACTAACCTTAATTTAACCATTGTGTACATATTAATAGTATATGGTTCGCAAATTGCGTTAAAAACTACACGAGTTAGATATAGTTTCAAACAATCAATTACAACATATCTAGATTCCATTCATCAAAATTGGTTTTCCTGATCCTTCAGGAACCGTTCGGAAAATCGAGATAAAAATTAGAATACGTTTTATGATATATTATCTAAATCCATTCAGCGGTGTTAAGCAAATTTTTGGCGAAAAATGGGCTTGAATTCAGCACTCAAAGGTGCAAAATAACTTGTTGAAGTCGGTACCATGATAGGTCAAAAGTACATATTATTACAATATTGTGCGCATGGTCCCGACTTCAACAAGTTATTTCACACCCTTGAGTGTTAAAGTCGGTTCAATTTTTGGGGTAAAAAAAATTCCCCCATTTTAGTGTCCCTTGCTACTTGCGGATTCGATTGTCATTAATTAGCAATAACTATATCATCAAGATAGGAAAAAACCTTTCAGTTATTGGAGTGTAACTAAAAAACAGATAAGAGTACAACTACACCGCGGTTTCCACAGACGAGTGAAACTAATTCTACACGGTCGTGAACTACAAATATTTGTTAAAGAAGTTGGAGTTGGTTACCCCTCACTATGCTTAAGTTGGTGGGGTGGGCACCTAAAACGTGTTCGCTAAAATAGAGCAAAATTTTTGAGTTCGTCAGTACCTTACTAATAGGCGTGCGCCTAGAGCGCTTGTTATGACTAGTAGTATCCTAATAGATGCAGTGTTCATTATGGCAGACTAAGGGCATCTCGTTTGTGACTGAGGTTAATTAATTATCAGTAATATATAATTAATGATCGATTAAGTGGCTACTGCGGGCTTGCCACAAAGGTGCTAAAATGAATGTTGATGATTTCATTTAATCATAGTCACTGACAACTTTGTGTATCATTCTACTACGAGTATTAATAAATGCATGTTTTTTTTATAATTATTGATAGGCTAGCCTTGGACTACTATCTCACTTGATGGTTATTAAAGATGTGGTCTAGGATGTTGTTCAGGTTACCCTAGAATTACTCCTAGAACTCTCAAGGACAGCTGCCGGAACACACCGTTAGGTGCTTGGCGACAGATTTTCTTCTTAAGGGTGGTAGCTAGCCAGGCGGGCATTCAAAATGCAAAACGCCCTACTACCATGCTGATACTACTGCCATCGTGAGACAACAACCGGGGCCGACGGCTTAAAAAACGGCTTGACCAATTTTGATGAAAATTAAATAGGACCATACGACAAACATTCAAATATAAAAAGAATCATATAAATCGGTTTATCAGTAAAAAGTTCTGAGGTAACAAACATTTAAAATAAATAGACGAATTGAAAACCTCCTCCTATTTTGAAGTCGGTTAAGAAGCTAAAACACATACTAACTTTTGAATTTATAATATATATATTATTATTATCATATAATAATTAAAAAAGGGTGGAGTAAATCTATACTAAAAATTATAAAGTACAGATTTGATTATATATGGTAATGAAGTTAATACTCAAAGCCCAGTGTATACCCATACACTGGGCTTTGATTATTAACTTCATTATCTTAGACCCTGGGTACGAAATACTAGGCATTTGGCTAAAACTAGATATAAAAACAATAATTTCATTGCATTTTAGCAAGCTTATTGAACCTAGAAAGTTATCAAAAAACTAGTTCAAGTCACGGGTGTGACATCGCATATCATGGTCGTGACGTGACATGAGTTTCCATACAGCCAGATTTATGTTTTTACTTATAATTTAATTTATATCCATCCAGTTTTAAAAATCGCTTAATGTCACTTATTATTTCTATAATCATAAAAAAGACGACTCAAATTTACTAACAAATTCAATACTAAATTCAATATTTTTTTTTACCGAAAAATGGGCTTGACTTCAACACTCAAAAGTGCGAAATAACTTGTTGAAGTCGGTACTGTGATAGTTCAAAAGTACCTATTATCACAATATTGTGCACATGGTCCCGACTTCGAAGAGTTATTTCACACTTTTGGGGGTTGAAGTAGGTTTGATAAATAAAAATACTCACCCGTTTTAGTGTCCGTTGCTACTTGCGGGACCGATTGTCATTCATTGGCAATGACTATATCATCAAGATAGGAAAAAACCTTTCAGTTATTGGAGTGTAACTCAAAAAACGGCTAGATCGATTTTGATGAAATTTAAATAAAATCACACGACAATCATCAACATTCAAATCAAATAAATCATCAAAATCGGTTCGGTAAAAAAAAACGGACAAATTGAGGACCTCCCCCTTTTTTAACTGACTTCCAAAAAAGGAGGAGGTTCTCAATTCGTCTGTTTTTTTTACGTTTGTTACCTCCGCAACTCTTGACTGTGTGAACCGATTTCAAAAATTCTTTTCGTTTGAAAGCTGATGCTTGTCGTCTAGTCTCATTTAAATTTTATCAAAATCGTTCAAGTCGTTTTTGAGTAACACTCCAATAACTGAAACATATTGACCTATCTTGATGATATAGTCGTTGACAATGAATGACAATCGATCCCGTAAGTAGCAAGGGTAACTAAAAAGATTCAAAAATATTTTTTTTTACCAAAAAATGGAACCGACTTCAACACCCAAAAGTACAAAATAACCTTTCGAAGAATATTTTGCGCTACTGTGATAATAGGTACTTTGGAACTATCACAGTACCGAGTTCGATAAGTTATTTCAAAGTTCCATTTATTTGTAAAAAAAAACAGCCTTTTTCTTAATATTAACACACATATTAACCTTCACGATACTAACTTTCACTACTTACGAAATCAATTGTCATTCACCGTCAATCAGGAAGTCATCAAGATAAGCGTAACGAGTCGAAAGTTAGCCCAGAGCATGTTTTATTTTGTTGTTTGATATTCATTTTGATCCTGTTCTGTGTGGCTCTGCGTAGATCGAAAAAATTGACACAGGTCCTACGTCGACGAGCTCTGCGAGCGCACTGGCGGTCAAGTGAGCGAGCTCTGATGCCATGAATTCATGTTAAAAAATCATATAAAATTAACATGATAACTTTTTTACATTTTTATTTATGATTTAATTACTTTTATTGATAAGTAATGTATAAAAAAATAATTTAAAATTAAAGATTGGTAAAAAGGGAGTCAAAAATCGTTTTTAAATTCGAAATAGAGGTAACTTTAGGATTTTTTTCTATCGAGTGAAGTTATTTATTATGTGGATCAGATTTATGAATTAACTCAAGAATATGCTTAAAAATAACATATATTTTTTTCAGTTTAATAACCGAGTTTTTTCTTTGAGAAAAGTTAATTCTTGTATGGCGTTTTTTGGCCAGGATCGCCTTAAAGGCGAACCTAGTCGTCCTTTTCGAATAATAGGTATATGTATATCTATATCAAATATACTGGTTTATGTAATATCAGTTTTAATATTCTATGCAATAGACAACACTTACCTACGTAATAGGACCTTCTTCGATATTGTAATCACATTATAAAGTATAATTAACCTTAACTATATAATTATACTTCGAAGTTTACCCAATTAACTGAATTGTTTATTTGTCAAAATTGTTTCATTGCACCATAATCGGCATCGATTGCAAGGACTGCAAACATAGGTTTAATTATTAAGTATAATAAACATTTTTAACCAAAAATTGGAACCGACTTAAACACCTTATAGTGTAAAATAACTTGTTGAAGTCGGTACCATGATAGTTCAAAATTTATAACCAAAAAATGGAGCCGACTTCAACTCCCAAAAGTGAAATAACTTGTTTAAGTCGGTTCTATTTTTTGGTAAAAAAAAATATCTCTTTTTAGGTACCCTTGCTACTTATGGGATCGATTGTCATTCATTGTCAACGACTATAGTCATCAAAATAGGTAAATATTTTTCAGTTATTAGAGTGTTACTCAAAAACGGCTTGAATGATTTTGATAAAATTTACCAAACGACAAGCATCAGATTTCAAACAAAAAATAATTTTCAAAATCAGTTCACCCAATCAAAAGTTCTGAGGTAAAAACAAAAAAACTACAGACGAATTGAGAACCTCCTTCTTTTTTGTAATTCGGTTAAAAATAATAATGGAATAAATGTAGACGGGTAGATAGAAATCTCTTTATATGCACAATAAATTAAATATAACATTACAATAAAAAACTTATATAGACAACACTTGAGCAAATTTGCGGCCTTATAGCTTATACCGATTTCTTCCAGAGAAACAGGAACAAATAATTGATATGGGTGGCTGTTTTCCGCAATGGGATCATTCACATATTTCGTTAAGTACTTATGCAGATTTATAGTTATAAAACAACATTAAATACTATATTTAAGTTTTTTAATCGAATCAAAAATGACCGAGATACAGAGATTTTAATTTAATAAAATGATTTTAACTAACAAGCATTGCCAGATCAGTGATCGCCAACAAGAGTACTGATGACGTTGAAGACCCACCATGTACCACCACCTTAACAACCACGACCACTCTGTCAAGAGTGCCCGACTGATAATAAATCTGGCTATTTAGTTAAGTTATTACGTATTCAAAATAATATTTGAATGGTATATTAACGATTGTAGTACAAAGATAAAGAATTATAATATAAATATTTAAGATAAAAGATTTTGGTGGAACCTATATTAATAATTTTTTTTTTTTTTAAATTATGAACCGCTCGTAGCGAAGTTTGCTTAACTATTCTTAACCGATTAGCAAAGTTAAGCAACGTCCGCCGGGTCATGCATGAATTGGAGGGGTGGCATTACTACTGAGCGCTTCCGTGCTTCGGAGGGCACGTTAAGCTGTCGGTCCCGGTTGTCTTAAAATA
This sequence comes from Plagodis dolabraria, assembly GCA_963854805.1. Taxonomy (NCBI): domain Eukaryota; kingdom Metazoa; phylum Arthropoda; class Insecta; order Lepidoptera; family Geometridae; genus Plagodis; species Plagodis dolabraria. The sequence goes on along the minus strand of OY978467.1, from coordinate 10,466,697 downwards.
GTAGTCGTTATAGCATGGTGGTAGGGCATTTTGCGAATGCCCGCCTGGCTAGCTACCACGTTTAAGTAGAAAATCTGTCGCCAAGCACCTGACAGTGTGTTCCAGCAGCTGTACTTTAAATATAACTGCGAGTCAGGCCTCTCTTTTTTTATTGCTTAAGTAATTAAGGTATGAAATCTATTGAATATTGTAACCAGTAAAAATCATTTCAAAAATAAAATATGTTTGCAGTCCTTGCTGATTTATATGGAGGCACCATTAAGAGGATGTTGAACAAATAGACAGTCCCTTCGACTTTAATATTCGGAAAAAGGAAATCCAAGATCTTGTGTTCTTTCTTAAAAATGAGACATGATATTCAATTGGGATGTGTATGTCTCCAGCTTACTCAAATGAAATTTCTTAATTCTGAATATGCCAATATTTAGAGCAGATTTAGTGCATTTATGAAAACCAACTCAAAATTTAGGTACCAAATAAACTTCGATGCTACATGTGATTATTAGTGTGTTCGCTGGCGTTATGGTCTCCAGCTGACACATGCTGTATATACAAAACGGCTGAAGATGTGATTTTATACTATAACCAGGGATTTAGAGCATAATTTGTGCAAGTAAAAAATTGAAACGCCCAACTTGAAAGCTGTGGTAGTAATGACCCGATTACAACGTGTAAGCTGGAGACCTCGTGTCTACAGCTGCTCATCTGTATCTTCTGAACGAATAGGCCTACGAATTTGTTTAATATGTCAAAATTTAGAGCCAAATTTGTGCCATCGGCACAAAAATGTTCAAGTCTGTGGCTATTAAGGTTTTGGAGCTACAAGTTCAAATAAACGTGTAAGCTGGAGACACATGTCCCCAGCTAGCACATGCTGTACAGCTCAAACGGGAAAGGTTAGACTACTGTTAGCTTAAAATGTTGGGTAAAATTGTGCCATCGGCACCAAAATTTTCAAAACAATGGGCCTCATAGTTTTTGCGTGATAAGGAAAAACATTTCTTCCCGCCTAAATATTTAAATATTTCGTTAAAAACGTTACTGAATGCGGCGTTGCCGTCCGTTCGCTGTAACTGCAATCTGTTTTGAACCTTATTTCTATAGCGTTTGAACTTACTTATTGCTTTAACTTTAAGGATATGTGGAAGAAGTTACAAAGTAACAGTAAATGTATAGACTAGGAGAAGGTGTTGTGTATTTTGACAACAATATAATGCCAATATTTACAAAATATGTTGGTAGGTATTTTTTATCTCAGAATGTTGACCTATTTACTAGATCTTTATTACATGCTCTTTGTTTGACCAAGATATTGCATCCTAATCTAATCCTACACTCGACATCTATCAGTGATAACTGGTTACGAATATACTGTAATTTTATAATTAGAAAAAAAGATAATTGTTCGTAATTTTGCTATCGAAAACCAGCTAAAATGAAGCGATATATAAAAGTTCTTAGTTTGTTTGCAAAAGTCCAAATTGGTATAGCATTTACAAATCATGATCTAGAAACACAGTAGTTCTGCAATCGCAACCAAAATAACAGGCAACGTTTTGAAATGATTGTATGTGTATCACGCACACGGTATGCGAAGCTACTATTGTTTTTATAAGCCAAGTGCATCACTGATGGTAAAGACGTGCTTAGTGATACCAGTTTTTAAAAGCTTTTTCATAAAAGTAGGTGGAATATATGTTTTGATTTTGGGGTACCAATGAATTATCTTAAATTGATTTAAACATCTTCTTTACAAAGTAGCTTTTACAATTTTTTTTTATACCTGATAAGTTAGCCTTTTACCACTATCGCATCTGATGGTAAGTGACGATTTGATCGAAGATGTTGTTCAGGCTTACCCAGAATTACTGGCTCTCGAGGACAGCTACCGGAACACACCGTTAGCTACTTGGTGACAGATTTTCTACTTGAGGGTGGTAGCTAGCCAGGCGAACATTCGCAAATTGCCCTACCACCAAGCTATAACGACTACCATCCTAAGACAACAACCGAGACCGATGGCTTAACGTGCTCTCCGAAGCACGGAAGCGCTCGGTAGTAATGTCACCAGCGGTCAACATTTTATTAGTTCACATTAACAAAATACACTACGACCTTCCCTAACTAAATTTAAAAACAGACTGAAAAAACATCGCGCTCTATGAAATAATACAAAGATAGGTATATACCTGCTATACATACGAGAAACAAAGAAAAATAAATTTATTTGACACACAAAGAAAAAGTTACAAAGAAATAAGATAGTTAAGAGCAGCATTGAGCCAAATAGGCCCTACCTCAGCGCAAATGTCAGATGCTTGTAAGCAACTGACGCTGATTTTCAGGCAAAGCCTTGCAGGTGACGAAAAAATCAACTTGTTATTATACTACTTAATAATATTAATACACACAAGTAAATTAAGGGAAGAGGTATAAGAATGTAAGACTATTTCCTCAATTTACCTCAATCACACTAAAGTATTTAAAATCAAACCACCATATAAGCTACTTACGAATAAAATATACATAAAAATAACATATCTAATATATATATATATATATAATATACATATATTTGTATATATCATAAAATTACATAAAGGCAAAAAATACAAGACAAAATTAACTGAATAAATATAAAATACTCAATACTCAATTATTTATTGCAACATATGTAGTTACATGCAGGTCTTATATAACATGTTTGTTTGTACATGTATGTATTTTACATGTTTGTTTACATATGACTATATGACCCTATAAGGGTATGGCAATAGGCGGAACGGAACGATCTATTTCTAAGTCATCAAATTTATCGTTGAAAAATTCGTCTATGGTATAATAACATTTAGATTCAAGTAAGGATTTAAGATTTTTCATAAAACATTCTAACTTTTCTATATCTTTTAGCGTAGTAGGCAGCTTATTATATATATCTACAGCCATTGAGTTAGGGCCAGATCTGTACATCTCAAGATTTGACTTTGGTTTTATAAGTTTATGTCTATACTGTGATCTAATATCACGTGATTGATCGGCATATTTTTGGAATAGAGATGGGTACTTTTTTACAAATTTGCAAATTTCTAAAATATAAATAGATATTAAGGACAGAATTTTAAATTTGATAAAATATTGTTTATGAAAATTTGGTATAAGTATATTAGGTGCCTTTATATTGGCAAGTATCCAAATGCATTTTTTTTGAGCGACAAAGAGGTCACTGGCTTCTACACTATTGCCCCACATTATGATGCCATAACTAAGCCACGAAAACGCGAATCCATAATAAGCAGATGAAGCTGTTTTTAGATCAGTGTCTCGCCTTAGTTCCCTCAATGCATATGAGAAACTAGACATTTTGTTTTTAATTTTATTTACATGTTTTTTCCAGTTAAAGTGCGTATCAAGTTCTAGGCCTAGAAGAGTCGCTGCATCAACACACGCTAATTTATTATTGTTGTATGTAAAATTAATGTCAAGGGGGGGTTTTTGATATGGTCTAAATTGTATTATTTTTGTTTTTGATAAATTTAAGTCGAGATAATGGTTAGTCATCCAATTTATTACTTTGTTTAAAATGTCAGTTAATTGATTATATAAATTCAAATTATTTTTAAATGATGTCAGTATCGAAATATCATCCGCAAAAAGTATACAGGAATCGTCAATAACTTTTGGAAGGTCATTTATGTAAATTAAAAAAATTGTACACCCAATGACACTACCTTGGGGTATCGCGTGGTTCATTTCCGTAATCGTCGATTTTATTTGTTTTATAGTTTTTTCGTCATGGTCAAAATGTTCTATTTCAACATACATATTTCGATTACTTAAATAAGATTTAAACCGCTCGTGAGATTTTCCACGTATTCCAATGTCGTATAATTTCTGTAGTAATATGTTATATTGAACTTTATCGTATGTTTTTTTCATATCCAGTAAAATACCTACTGCGTATTCTTTTTTATCACATATATCTAAAGCTTGTTGGATATATTTATAGACAGCCAAGATAGTCGATCGATACAAATACATACTTGTTTACTCAGCCAAATGTTTTCACCACATCCAGACGGCTTATTAATTCCATATAAACTATGAAAAATAAATTACAACTATGAAATTATCTATATAAAAGAAAAATCTATATTGATGTTTCCGTGCTTAATCTGTTCGCTAATCAAAATTTTTTTTAAGTGAAGTTTAAATGTCTGAATTGTTTTTTGTTCTCGAATGGGTGGTGGCAGATTATTCCAGCACTTCGTAGCCGCATATCGGAATCCACCTTTAAAGCCAACAGTTCGATGCCGTGGTATGGAGAGTTGGAGAGTTCCATGCCTACGGGGGCGTGGCTGACATGAGAAACCCAGCTGAGCTTAGCAAATAGATACGAGGGATTCCGATAATTGATTACTCCAAAGAGAAGGCATGTTAAGTGGATTTTGCGACGGGACTTCATTTTTAAAGCATAATGTTTATTTAAAAAAGATGTTACATGGCTTCTAGGAGGAATTGGAAAACAAAACCTAGCGCAAGCGTTTTGCAACCGCTGAATCAGGCGTTGAGTTCGACAGAGCAGCCTAGGTCCGAAAACAGTATCAACATAGGTCTTCGTTCATCTTTCCAATAGCGTTATCCAGATCTTCTGGGTCAAAATGTATGTATATTTGAATGTAATCTGCGTAGATATGATAACTACAGTTTTTAATGCACTTTACGATGTCAGGACTGTAAAGAGTAAACAAGATAGGACCCAAAATGGACCCCTGAGGAACACCTCTAGTAACCTCTGCATGGCGAGATGCACATAACACACCAGCATCCCGACGCAGTTCTACGTATTGTTGACGATTACTGAGGTAACTATTGAATTCAGAATAATTCAGAGCAGCAGCGTCGAAACTATAATAACTAAGTTTGGAAAGGAGTAAATCGATGTTGATAGCGTCAAATGCTCGGGAAAAGTCCAATAGTACCAGCAATGTGCACATACCATCATCTTGTGCTTTAATAATACTGCCGTGACATCAAGCAATGCAGAAGTAGTGCTTCTAAATTTTCTAAATCCCGATTGAACATCAGGGAGTATATTGTTCCTTTCAAGAAATTCGGTTAATTGATGGGATACAACCTTTTTTAAGATTTTTGATAAGCACGGTAAAATACTTATAGGCCTGAGGTCCTTGACCTCAGTAGGATTATTTAATTTAGGTAATGGGCGGACTATAGCAATCTTCCAAATATCTGGAAAAATTGAATAATTGATCGATGAATTAATAATTACAGTAAGAGCTTCAAAAGAAAATGGCAAAGTCATGAGATCTTTAAAGAAATTTTGTCTAATCCTTCTGCATTTGATTTAAGATTTATTATGATTTTACATATATTATTTGAATTTGTTGTTTTTATACTGAATGTGTCGTTACACGGGAACCGATCAAACTCAAAATAGGTAAGTTGAGATATAGAAACTTGAGTTTCACCTGGTACATTTAAGAAATGTACATTTATGATATCAGGGTTATTAAAACAAGCAGGTAGTTCTATGTCACTTTTATAAGGTAACAAAGTTGATTTATATTTTTCCAAAGTACTTTAGGTTCATTAAGTTTATTATTGATATTATATTTATAATACGCAGATTTTTCAAAAAACATTGATTTATTTACCAAACCATTAAGACTTTTGTAATATGCAAATTTTGGATCTAGTTTAGTTTCCCTATAAGCTGCCAAGGCCTCATCCCTTAAACGCATCATAAGTTTAATATTGTCAGTTATCCAAGGATAGCTTCTCTCTCTAAAAATTAATGTTTTAAGTGGAGCATGGATGTCAAATAACCGTGTTATACTACCACTAAAAACACAAACCATCTCGTTAACGTTACTAAGTGATGTTACGAAATCCCATGGCACTAAAACCAAGTGTTTGTTAAAAGTTTTTAAGCAAATGTCTTTAATCGGCCTGTAAACGACAGTGCGTGGAACGTTTTTTTCTCTTTTAATGTTGAACTCGCAAATCACAAATGAATGACCATGCAATGAGCCTATAGCTTCAACGGAAACACATCTTGGGTGCAAATCTGTACACACAATATCGATGAGAGTCTGGCTGTGATCTGTTAGTTAGTTAGGCTGTGAAGTGCGTTGGTGACGTCACTATTTGCGACAAATTTACACATCTAAACGCAGTACTAAGATGCTTCGCATTTGGGTCACTTAGTTTAGGCATGTTAACACTAAAGTCACCCAAAACTATTATATTATCATAATATGCAACAGAATTGATGGAATCTGTCAAGGCATCTAAAAATAGCTCAAGCTTTACCCATTGTGGACGGTGCGCAGTACCTATAGCAATTTTTTTGCCATTAATTGAAAGTGTGAGCCACATTTGTTCAACGGACTTATATTGTGGGTCAGCAGGGTGTTGATACACTCGCGCGTTTATTCCACACTTAATATAGAAACCTACACCACCACCGACGCCTCTTCGAAATTCAGATGACCTAGGGATGAAACGAAAACGGTAGTCAGGGACGCAAGGAGCGCGATAACCTTCACCAGTTCGAATCCAAGTCTCATTGATTGCCATTATAATATCTACATCGTGATGAAGCATACCAACAACGAAGTCGTCCTGATCAGTGTTAAGTGATCCTGCGTTATATAGACCAACTTTAAGAAATATTTTATATACCATTATGCTTTGAAACAACTATGTATGTATTCATTATCTAAATGTGGAGACTTGTAAATGACTTTTTCGTTGTATATATTTCTTTACCTTATTTAAGCTATGTAGTTGATAGTCTTCCTAAGATATAATAAATAAACAAATAAATAAATATTCATAAACTTACTTATTATAATATATTACTTGAAATATAAATGTTTTACTATAGAAATAAAATATGGATAATAAAAAAATAAAAGTACAAATAATTAAAATTTACCAAGTATATATGATTAGTGATTACCTACTTACAATATGGATAAAATATTATTATATTCAATATTATATAATATAGTGACACGCTTATTGGTTTGACTTTAGATAATTTAAAGTAATAGTTACAAACAAAAATTCAGAGATTACCTAATAGTAATTTAAATGTATGTATCAATTCAATTACAATTACCCACCAACTAATCTCCTTACAATGGTTGTCTGGAAGAGATCGCTTTCAACGATAAGACCGCCAATTGTTACAATATTTTAAATTGTGTTTCTGCTTAAACTAATTTTAAGGTGTTTCAATAAAGTGTTTATCTATCTATCTATCTATCTAATAAATAGAGCTTGTCAAGCACCATTGCACCTCCTGCTAGCTATATAAGTAGTTACTTTATTAGATACACTAAGCTCAACATACTGATTATAAAAACAAAGCAAAGAAAAATAAACGCAAATCCTGTGGCTAATTTTTATAGTATACCATAAGCAAAATGTGTATCTATCGATTTCATTTTGCATTTTATGTGGGAGCGTCTCACATAATTAATTGAACTATTTTCGAAGCACACAATTTGTCAGTGCCAATATTAAATTGACATCTGACGGAAACAACAAAACGTTTAAATAACCTAAAACTTAGTATATAGTACACAATATATAATAGGTGTCCCGCTATCAATACATTTTATGAGTGAAGTGAATGAACAAATACAAAAATATTAAGTTCAGTCCTAAGTACCCACGTTTCAGCTGTGTATAGAAGTGTAAACAAACATTACTACTTGTTGGATTTGCTTTTTATTGAAGCATTTCTGCGAGTTGTTCGAGGTTTTGGAATAACTTTAGTCGTTAGTATGGATCCCGGTTGAGGCCGAGGAAATGCCACTATCGGCTCCGATGCTCCACTCGTATTCCTCGAAGGATATAACGCCATCAGTTGACTGAGGTCCTCCATAGCTACTACTCTCTTACGATCATCGTTTGGAAGCTTTATCATAATGATATCATCTCGAGTCCAACAACAATTAATCCCGAAGTGTTTGTGGGCTGTAGTAAAAATTTCCTGTCTGGATTTTGTAAGGAACTCACATATAACTGTTGCTGTTGACTTCAGACGCATTTTTTCCCCTCCAAATCAGATTTCGAGTATTAATGTCAGCAAACCGAACCAGAATAGGACGAGTCCGGTTGTTGTTTCTGATACCCAAGCGATGGCAGATATAGAAAGTAGATGCCTTTACCTCAGTTAATTTCATGGTGGAGTTGATCACACTTAGAATTATTGCATGGCAGTCTTAATTTTCCTGTTCTTTGATGCCATTAAATAACAGAGCATTGCGTCTATTATAGCAATCTATGTCTTCAACACGTAAAGTTAGAGCCTGGATCTGTACCCTCAAAAGTTGCATTGTGGACATAACAATATCTTTGAAAGCCCTATATTCCTGGGCCAAACTATCTATGCTTGGCTTACTTTGCAAAGAAGCTGCTGCTTGCAGAGATTTTTCCATCTCTGCCATTTTTGAGGTTAAAGATTCCTCTATACGCCTTTGGTTTTCTAACACATCTTGAACTGATGTCATCATTGGACCCAAGTAGCAAATTGATCACAGGTGAATAGCTTACAGGTTAGTGCAGCACACTTTATGACATTGAAGCACCAAAATCACAGTTTTACTAGATAAACAAATTAAATAACACAGAGTAAATTTTTTAGGTGTTGACAGTGTAAACGCCTACCCGCGTTCTTTTAGTTCGAGTCTCGCTACATGCATCGCATGCATGTAGCGAGTAGCGGCTAGCGAGTTAGCGACCGACGAAACTCGAGTGTGTCCGAGTACTATGTAGCGAATGTTTCCGAAATCGATGGTAGCTTTTTAAACCTATACAGCCGAATGCAATTGGCGCTAACTAGCTACAAACGTGGACTTCCGCGGATTTTCGTATTTTCAAAACTCAGAATATCTAAATAGTTTCATTTCAGAACGAAAACTGAAAAACCGCTATTGGCACGATAGGAAGACAGTTTTCGTAACCAGTAACGTTATAAAACGACCACTCGTAAGAAGTGACGGCTTCAATACCTTTAAAATCCGGAAAGCATGCATAGTATAAAAAATTGTTTAGATTACATTTAAACTTTCATGCTCCTAGCCTATGTCTCAACGGCGTTTATTTTGTATGAAAGCGATAATAGGTTCCAAGTCTATAGAAATAAGGTTCAAGACAGATTGTAGCTACAGTCATCGGAACGGCAACGCCGCACTCAGAAATGTTTTTGCACATATATTTGAATATTTAGGCGGGAAGAAATGTTTTTGCTTATTACGCAAAAACTATGAGGCCCATTGTTTTGAAAATTTTGGTGCCGATGGCACAAATTCTACCCAACATTTTAAGCTATTAAACAGTAGTCTAGTTGTCGTTTGAGCTGTACAGCATATGCTAGCTGGGGACATGTGTCTCCAGCTTACACGTTTATTTGAGCTTGTAGCTCCAAAACCTTAATAGCCACAGACTTGAACATTTTTGTGCCGATGGCACAAATTTGGCTCTAAATTTTGACATATTAAACAAAGTCGTAGGCCTATTTGTTCAGAAGATACAGATGAGCAGCTGTAGACACGTGGTCTCCAGCTTACACGTTGTTATCGGGTCATTACTACCACAGCTTTCAAGTTGGGCGTTTACATTTTTTTGTGCCACTTGCACAAATTATTCTCTAAATCCCTGGCTATAGGTTAAAATCACATCTTCAGCCGTTTCGTATATACAGCATGTGTCAGCTGGAGACCATAACGCCAGCTTACACATTAATAATCATATGTAGCATCGAAGTTTGTTTGGCACCTAAATTTTGAGTTGGTATTCATAATTGCACTAAATCTGCTCTAAATATTGGCATATTCAGAATTAAGAAATTTCAATTGAGTAAGCTGGAGACATACACATTCAATTGGGTGATATTGAAAAACTGGTTCTTCATTAATGGTTTCTTCTTCAAAATAAAATCATTTGGACGATAAAGGTAAAGAACAGCTTCATCTTATACTAAGGGCCTGTTTCAGAATGTTCGAGTAAGTTCCGGTTTTACTACCCAGATTATCAGTACTAATCAGTACTATCAGCACTGGATAGATTCAGGCGTTACTTTGCGGAAATCCATATTTAATAATAACAAATACTTTTAAAAGTATCCTAAAAAATATTAAATAATATTTAAATAAAACACTTAAAAAAGCATAAAATTATATATCTAGTGACAATTCCGCCTAATTTTCCTGTTATCTACGTGACGTCACAAACATCACGCAGCCTAACCGGAAGAATACCCGACTAGTTTCGCTTCTAAACGAAGCATCTTCAGGAGGTCTTGACTTACCGAGCGCACGATCGAGACACACTATATGTCTCGTAGGCGGAATTGTCACTAGATATATAATTTTATGCTTTTTTAAGTGTTTTATTTAAATATTATTTAATATTTTTTAGGATACTTTTAAAAGTATTTGTTATTACTATCAGTACTAATATTATAAATGCGAAAGTAACTCTGTCTGTCTGTCTGTTACGCTTTCACGCCAAAACTACTGGACCGATTTGGATGAAATTTGGTATGGAGATAGTTAGAGACCCGGGAAAAAACATAGGATAGTTTTTATCCAACTGCGCAAAAAGAGGTTAATGTTTTCGCGCGATAACCGACATACGCGCGGGCGTAGCCGCGCCCGGAAAGCTAGTATCAGTACTAATATTATAAATGCGAAAGTAACTCTGTCTGTCTGTCTGTCTGTCTGTCTGTCTGTCTGTCTGTCTGTTACGCTTTCACGCCAAAACTACTGGACCGATTTGAATGAAATTTGGTATGGAGATAGTTTGAGACCCGGGAAAAAACATAGAATAGTTTTTATCCGACTGCGCAAAAAGAGGTTAATGTTTTCGCGCGATAACCGACATACGCGCGGGCGGAGCCGCGCCCGGAAAGCTAGTAATATTATAAATGCGAAAGTAACTCTGTATGTCTGTCTGTTACGCTTTCACGCCATAACTACTGGACCGATTTGAATTAAATTTGGTATGGAAATAGTTTGAGACCCGGGCAAAAACATAGGATAGTTTTTATCCAACTGTGCAAAGAGGTTAATGTTTTTGCGCAATAACCGAAATACGCGCGGGCGGAGCCGCGCCTGGAAAGCTAGTATTTAATAAATAATAACACTATCTTTGCGTTTCACAGTCATCGGTTTAGCCTATCCATCGGTTAAAGCTTGAAACGCGCTGCATGTTAACTGTCATTTTTATCATTCAGTTATTTTATGTGTTGCATAGCAACCGGAAACTTAATTAGGACATTCTGAAACGGGCCCAGTTATATACTTACAGTTGCATCTTTACTATATAGTCTCATAGCTTTCTTCTGTTTCCTTGGTCTAACTATTACATTAGTCTGAGACAGCAAACATAATGCATGCTTCTTCCTTTAGCATTTTTTGATCTAACTCTTTTCTTGCTCTCTTCATACTATTGATTTTTCTAGAAGTCTATCCTTTTCAGGCGTATTCGTTTAAATTCTTTAATTATTTAAATTATTTAGTTATTTAAATTTGCTTGTCGCTATCTAGTTGAATGGTTTTATGCCGTACTTAGCTGACGATTTTCTAAATAATGGATAGTGTTTTTTCCACGGCTTCTTTTATAGCACACTTCATAGTGATTTAATCTACAGGCCCCGTCCTTGTGTTTTTTCTTATATGTATATTAGCGGTATGGTGCTTAAATAAATTAAGAAAAATTAAAATAAAATCTGAGTACGTTGTAATACGTCGCCATGGGGTAGGTGCATTCGTACGGTACTAATGTTCCCCATGTTGATGTGTAGGTACTAAGGTATACAAACCCACGCTACCGGCAATATTTTTGAAAATAAAATAAAGTCTATTTGAATTTATATAAATTAACAAATAAATGTATATACACAACTACGTAAAATTATTGTTTCAGTTATAGCTTAAATCACCTTGACTCAGAATATTTGAAAAAGTTACAAAGATTTACTTACACACAGTAATATGATCACACATGTCCCGACTCTCTTCGACGAACGTACTGTCTTCACATTCAGTGCGGGATACGGCCCGTGACCCATGTAATGTGCACTCATACTCCCCGTAACATATGGGGAGTAAGAGTGCACACACAAATCGCTGCAAACGTATTTACAACTTTATTTATGAATACTGTACGAAAGGAAGGTGGCACTTTTCCCCTATACCTCAGACCGAATAAAAAGTCAAGACAAAATGTTGTGAAAAGAGCAGTGAGGCCGGTAAAACTACGCCTCGCCGTGTGCAAACACACACACGTACAATGAAACTACGCCTTGACTCGTCAGTCGAACTATCGCGGCGTGTGGATGCTACACGTAAAAGACTTCGATAAATTTGCTAGTCAAAATGCCGCATTGTGTTGTAACATGGTGTATAAAACAAACTTCAAAACATAAAAAGCCGGATGGAATCACATTTCACACGTAACTAACGTGGAAACCAATATTTTTAATAAATCAAAATATAAACAGATGTTATTGCTCGACACACAGCAAGTGTTGCCGTTGTAAAGCTTATCAGGTTTATCCTAGTATTGGGTAATACTACACAACGTTATGCTATTAGTTTTTTTATAATCAATGTGTTTTAACCGACTTCAAAAAGGAGAATGTTCTCATTAAACTGTTTTTTTATATGTGTATGTTGCGACGCAATATCTTTATAAAAATCGGTTCAGTGGTTTAATCGCAAATTAAATAGATGGAACAAAATTTTTACCCATTTTCAACCAACTTCAAAAGTGACCAGGTTCACAATACAGTGTATTTTTTTAAATTTTATTTAATAAATTTGAATAAATGTTTATTACCTCATATATGAACCGATTAAAAGCTTAAACTCATAAAAACTTAATTTCTTTTGTTCAGGCTAACCTCGAATTACTCTCAAGGACAGCTGCGGGAATACACCGTTAGGTGCTTGGCGACAGTTTTTGTACATGAGGGTGGTAGCTAGCCAGACGGGCATTTGCAAAATGCCCTACTATCATGCATATTGAAGCCGGTAATGATTTGTTTGTTTAAAAAAAGCATATTATCGTTGAATTCTATTGTTTTTAACGCGTATAGCGTTGTTGTGTATAGGGTTGAATTATAACCATTATTATAAAACAAAGAACAATGGCGAACTCCCATACATGGTTTTAGTTGATAGAAAAATATTGCGAATTAAGATGAAATATATATAAATAATATATCTGTAAATTTCTGATTCCAATGGTAATAGAATTTTTGACAGAGAAAGCCTACGTTTTAAGATATTATGATTTGAATGTTCTTAAGGTTATACAGGGTTACTGGTAACTTACGCAAAACCTCTTAAGAGCAATATCAGTACATCACAAGGAACAAGTTCTGATATTTTTTTTTTCTGAAAACTCAATTTAAAAAATCATCAAGATTTTCTTGCACTCTCTAATAAATTTTAAATCTATTTCGTCGCAAATGTTGAAGCAACAACGCAGCACGTGTGGCTCTGGCTACGTTACTCAGAGAGCTACGAATGTAGCTACACACGTGTGTGGACACGTAAGCGTAGTCAACCAAGACGCACCGTAGATACTATTAGTTATTCTGTAACACAGCGCGATCTACGCGGTATCTCCATATGCGGTATGGATATCTTTCTGCCTACCTACCTACACCATACTTACATTTACCGTCCACCGGATGTTTCTTATTACATGTACACTGAGTCCACAATCCCTTCATACTTGACTGGCTTGATTAAAAAATAAAAGTTGATAAAAATACAAACAATCTATTAGGTACAAGTAATTCAGCAACAAATAGCATCAAAGAAGGCGCGCGGTCGCACATGTGATGTATAATTGTCTACCTGTCGCGTAAGTAGCATTCAGGCACGATTGCGTACTTTTAGGGTACACAAAAACTTCCCACGTTTTTTTTAATCTATAAAAATGCCACTAGGGGGCACCCATCCAACTCATGACCGCAGCGGACGTTGCTTAACATAGTTGATCGGTTAAGAACGGCTAAGTTAGTACCTACGCTACGAACGCTTCAAACTTAAACCTAAGTTCGAAGAAATTAATTGTAGATTATTTAAATATTATAAATAAAACCGGCAAAAAATAAAAAGTAGATTATTTTTTTATGTAGGCGTATTTAAAGAGTGGAATCATTCTTATTTACAATCATTGAACTATTTACAAAATATTTACATACCATTTTACAAATTATCACCCCTCAAACTCAAGTCCCGGGGGTGACGAAGTCTATCACGTGCAAATTGTTCAAAATAATCACCGGTACAACCCACACACAGTCCACATCTGAAATACAATTGTTCTTGAACCCAGGAGAGTACGGGTTCATGGGGGTTTTCGTGACACCACAAATGTTCGTTTCTAGTATTAAACAGTCCCACTCTCCCAAAGTAGCCTCATCGGTCCACAACACAGTCGGCCTCTCGGCAAGCAGCATGTTGCAGAATGTGACGCGATGAAGGTGGAACGGATATTTTCCTTCACTGTCCATGCGAACCATTGAGACACATCGAAGCGTTGAGCTGCATCATTTGTGTCCGCTGCGGGGTAAGCCTCAAAGAAATGTAGGATTGCGTCGTGAGTAGCGTAACACTAACACAAACACACACACAAACACAAACTCACGGCAAGCTTCAGACACGTTGTCTCTACACCTAGCATAAACACGCACCGTTTCGGTGCATTCAATATTGGTAGGTAGGTATATCGATATGCCATGTGCATCGATCGCGATACGTCACAACCGGCGCGCGCGCGGCGAAATTCGCGACTGTTGAGTGTCGGCTCGGCTTGCCTAACTAGCTCAAAGAAAAAAGGACAAGTGACCGCCCCCTTCCGAACTCTGTCTTAAACTGTGACTGCCTCGTATTCTCGTACCTCGTAGGTACTATGAGGTAGTCACAGATTATGCCAGTGTTACGTGTCTGTAACTGACAAAGAGATTTTAATGGTAACTGATGCAGAAAGCTTGTGAACCTAATACCTATAAGAACTTCATACTAAACCAGGCTTAGGAATGTCTACATTAAAAAAGTAATTATTACTCCTCGCTTATGCTAGAACATATGATATGAACAACATAGGTAGGTATCCATCGTAATATTATGTTTGACTTTTATGTTTTTACAAAACTATACGTAGGTAGGTAGGTATCACAGATTATGCCAGTGTTACGTGTCTGTAACTGACAAAGAGATTTTAATGGTAACTGATACAGAAAGCTTGTGAACCTAATACCTATAAGAACTTCATACTTAACCAGGCTTAGGAATGTCTACATTAAAAAAGTAATTATTACTTCTTTGCTTATGCTAGAACATATGATATGAACATCATAGGTAGGTATCCATCGTAATATTATGTTTGACTTTTATGTTTTTACAAAACTATACGAAGGTAGGTAGGTACCTACCTACCTATTATTGGTTTAAATCTTACAGCCTATTGTTCACGCTGTTTATCTCTAATCTAAAAATACTTCTACAGTACCTACCTAAGTCCTAAGTAGGTAAGTAACTAGCTAACTATCATTTCACATACCTACATAAATCGAAGGGTGTTATTTCAATAAAGGCCTAGGTAAATTAAGTGCCTACCTGACGATAAAGACGTCTGCCTGATAAGAATCCTAACGCCTAGTGATCGGGTTGTTGAACCTCAAACGGGTCCAAAAACAGACTAAATATCAGTATTTTCACTAAAGATGGTGTAGTAGGTACCTACCTAGCCAGACATCTATCGATGACAGATGTATACCTGATAAGAATCCATTCCAGTGAGTAAAGGTCAGTAAAAGCGGTGGCACTACAATTAAATGATTATTTTGCCCACCTAGACGTCTGCCTGATAAGGATCCTACCAAGCAGGGAACGCGAAATGACTTTAACAATTTAGCCCTAAACGAGTTCAAAATCATGCAACTAATTTCACCAAAAGAAAGGCCAGACGCGGCGGCGCCGGCGTCAAGAGTCGGGCGGCGCGTGGCGGCTGCCACCTAAACTTTTGATTTTGATCTGCGTGCCGCATGCCGCGCCGTGGTATTACTAAGTTAGTATTATTATTAATTCTACGGTACCTATTGCTACTATTTACTGTATTTTAAAGAAAAACTCCAAAAAACAATGTTTTAAGGTCTTATCAGTCTACTCTGCTGGTAAAGTCGAATTTTACAGATATTTATTGAATAAAATCCGCCGGTCAAGTGGTAAAAGGCGCCGCCCGTGCCGCCACCCGCGTGCTGGTGGCGCGGCGGCGGCGCCATGCGAAAGGAAGATCAAAGTCAAAACAATAGCGGCGGCGCGGCTTTTGTTCCGGGAAATCCCACCCGTTTTTTATCTTAGCCGCGCGCCTGGCGCGACAGCGGCAATCGATCAGTCAGTCGCGCTCGCGAGTTAGGTACGAATTGAGATGCGTCGGGGCATAGTTATTCACGATTTCGCGAATAATAAGACGATGTCATTTCAGTAGGTGCTTAATTTCGAGTATTAGTTCGAGTGACAGTGAGATGTGGTGTAATGATATGTGCCTGAAACCTGCCGCCACAGAGGACAGAATACTGAGGATATTCCCGAACATGCCTACATCACCAAGCCGTATGACAATGCATTGGCATTGTCACACGGCAAAAGTGGCTGGCAACATAGCAACTTTTATCCAAGATCGTGTTCGGCAACAACAGTTTCGGTCGTTAGCAACAGATTTTCTGATTGTGAGGAAATCTGTCGTTTAACAACGCCATCATTATGCGGTAGAATTTCTAATAGACAGACGTCTAGGTTGGTACTACTTACTGCCTTTATTGACGTTATTTTAAGTTAGGTTGTAACCGTTAACGTAAACGAGCCGAAACTGTAGGTACTCTAAAGATGTTATAATATTAAATAAAAGTTGAGTTGATAATTAGGGTTTAATAACGCAACCCTTACTTGGTAGGATTCCCATCAGGTACACGTCTGGGTGGGTACTACCACCTTGATTAAAATAATGCAGTTTTTAATCTGTTTAGGGTCAACAACGATATCACTAGGCGATGGGATTCCTATCACCTCTGCCTATAACAGTCGCAATTTGTCTCAAGTGACGAACTGAACTGCGCCCGTAACCCTGAGACATACAGTTGTGAGACATAGTCTCATGTGCCTGTAATTTTTACTGGCTCTCAAGAAACACACACAAGTACCTAATGTGCTTGGCGACAGATTTTCTACTTGAGGCTGGTAGCTAGGCGGGCTAATGCAAAAAAGGTGCCCTTCCACCGTGCGGTGTTGCTCAAGCCGGTGGCGCGGCGGTGGTGATCGAACCAGGGACCTGAGACATTGCAAGCTATGGCTATTACCACTCGGTCATCATTGCTTCAATACATACACATTACTACACCATTTGAAATCACGGTCATTTTATGTGCCCTGAACCCATTTAGAGTTTAGCGACGCAATCACTAGGCGTTAGGATTCTTATCAAGAAGACGTATGTGTGTGTAGTGTGTACCGACTTTATTGAAGTTACTGACTTCTTATGTGACTGAACCAAATAACAAATGAAAGTTGGGTGCCACGAGTACTAGTAGGTATTGTATGGGTTACGTGCGCAGGAGATCGCTGTGCCGCGCCGCGCCGCCGCGCTGCCCCGCCACGAGGCGCTCATTTCCGTCGTTATCGTGTCGCGTCATTGTCCATGCGCCTTGCGCTTATCTACCTGCTGGCTACTACATACACTGCATCGCTAATGTGCACGTGTACAAGTCCTAGTGAATATGTATGTGACTTTGTCCAGCAACGTAGGTACTTCATATTTATTTTATGGGTTTGTCGCTATTTAATTTACTAAAGAACTGTTTAAGTATAAAGGGATTGTGGACCCAGTGTACATACACGTAATAAGTAACATCCGGTGGACAGTATGTAGGTACCGTAGAGTGACCGCGTAGGCTGCGCTGTGGCTTGGTTGACTACGGGTGTGCGTGTCTACGTACGTAGCTCTCTAAGTTACGTAGCGGCACGCGCTCCGTTTTTGCTATATCGTTTGTTACGTTACGAAACAGATCCAAAATGTGTTAGAGAGTACAAGAAAATCTTAATGATTTTTTTTATTAAGTTTTCAGAAAAAATTTTGAGCTAAACTTGTTCCTTGTGATGTACTGAAATTACCCTTAAGAGGTTATGCGTAAGTTACCAGTAACCCTGTATAAATATTTAAATATTATAAATAAAACCGGCAAAAACACTCATGTTGGGGATCGAATACGTCGACCCGGGTTTCGAGTATATCAGATACTCATCATCAGGGCGAGTGCACAGCTGCGTCTGCGAGCTCCCGACGGGCACTGACCGTCAGTCCCCGTCGGGAGCTCGCAGACGCAGCTGTGCACTCGCCCTGATGATGAGTATCTGATATACTCGAAACCCGGGTCGACGTATTCGATCCCCAACGTGAGTGTTTTTGCCGGTTTTATTTATAATATTTAAATATGTGTGAAACTCACGAGAATTTCATTTCAAAAAAGTTCTTAAGGTTATGTTTTATCTTTTTCGTAAATAAGTATTAGATATTTAGTTTCATTCTGTTATTTATGCATAGGATGTAATTCTCCTAGTAAATAACACTAGGAGAATTACATCCTACCTTGGAAGGTTTGTATTAGATACAAAACGAAAATAATTGTAACACAACACTGTGAATATAAAAAAATTATACTTACATTGCTTCATTTCATTACGTTCATGTCGTTTTTCTGTTAAAATTAAATTTTATAATTGTCTTATCTTAGAGATCATGTAGGTATATTTATTTGTTTCCAAAGACACTTTTTTACAATAATTTATTTTTATCAATAGGCTACCCACAAGGATTCCCTGTTTTGGAATATACCTAGTTTATGTATGCCTACTCTAAGATAAAACGATTATACATAACCTAGGTCATGTATTAGTCATCTTATCCTGACAGCAATTATGTAAAAGTATCTATATATTCCTTAAACATTGTTTTTATATTGCTCACAGGCTAGAATTCGACCACTATTTTACCTGTGGGTAAGTGATAACGTTTGTTCAAGCTTAGTATAAATTTGAACTGGTTCTCCAGATTACAATGTAGGTGCTTGGTGACATATTATCTACTCTAGGCAAGCATAGATTTGCAAAGTAACTGACCAACATATAAACTATGTTTACTTGAGTAATTGATAAAAATGCAATTTTTGTACAATTAAATAAGAGAATATAGCCGCCAAGTTCTAATAAAACAACAATAAGTGATACTTATATTAATTTCGATTTATTCTTCATCATCTTCTTGTATAATAACATCATCTAAAAACTCTGCTGGCGCTAAAACATTTTGTTGATGTCTGGCCCATCCTAAATACCATACTAGAGACATAACGTGAGCGCAGCAACCTACAGTACGCCGACCAACCAAACAATTGCAACCATACTCCAGTATTCCTGTCCGACCAGGAATATTATTTTCTACAAAAATATAAACATAATATTGTTTTATACCAATGTGGCGAGACTTTATTTTGCCTCTTATCAATGTGGTATCACCACCAGCTCTAAGATTATATTCAGAGGCGTTGATATGTTCACTGCACACTTCAATCACATATCCCCCATGTAATCGCACATGCTCACCATAATATGATCGAGCTTGTCTTATTTCGTAAGTTCCTAATGCAAATAAAATTAAATCTCTGTATTCTAAGGTTGGAAAGTATAATATATTGTCCGTGTCAGCAGTAATATTTTGAAATAAAGAGGTTCGTCTATTCATATTTAGGGTTTCAACCATGCCTGCCAATTTATTTTTGAGGTTCATTCTTTGCCTTATTATTCCTAAAATATCATTGGCATAAATATTATCGTGAAAGCGAACACCAAACTTATTTAAAAGAGCAGCTGCTATTTGAAAGTTTTGCATCATGTGTGGTAGAGACCGATTAAAATATTCTTGCCGGAATCATTTAGTCTCTTTTAAAATGACCATTTACGGCCTCTACCACCCTTCTGCAAATAGTAACACAACGGCTACGATTAGCTTGTGCTGTAGTTAATTGGTGCTCGCCTTCTAAGAGTGATTCTGGCATACATGTTCTATAGCCGTGTCCTTCCAACAAAGTTATACTGCCCCTGAAATCCCTGTCTAGAATAAACACATCACCGTCTCTGAAATACGATCTTAGATCAGACTCATCTTGGAATAATTTTTTCATTATGTCGGCATCTGACGTGGTTGCTTTATATGGGCCAAAACAATCAACAATATAGCCGTCGCAGCAGTGGCGTAGCGTGCCTTGTCGGGGCCCCGTATAAAAATTTTCTTGGAGGCCCTTATATGGAGGTAAAGATTTTTCACAAAAGAAAAAAATATTGTGAAAAGAAATATTTATTTATCACATAATTTGCCCATTTTACAAATAAAAATCGAATTTTAAATATTCACTCTCCTTGCCTTTTTTTCGGCAAACTGATTTATTAAATCATTTATGGCTGATGATGATTTTAGTTTTTCTAAAGTTTCTGCCTCTATGGACAATAGTGAGATGTCTGACAGCCGTTCTTGTCCCATCGAAGTTCTTAAGTAATTTTTTATTAGATTTAATTTTGAAAAACTTCTTTCTGCCGTTGCGGTTGTAACTGGAAGGGTCAAGAATAAAAAGCATGCTGTGATTACCTCGGGAAAACTGGATGCAAGACTATTGAATTTTACTAGCAATAATTCAAGGAGTTCTTTAATGGAATAATTTTTTTTAATTTCAGAATTTAAGCATGTTTTTAGAGCTTTTAATTGGTCACAAAGATTAAGTAAGATGTCTTTAATGTATTTAGCAGACAGTTTTTCGGAAGCGTTTAATATCTCTTCACTTGAAGAAGATAGGAGTTTCTCCGGTTGTAATATTTCGAACTAGCTGTACCCGCGACTTCGTTCGCGATTGCCGTACCTGCACACTAATTATTCACATTTGTGCACTGTTTATCTCATATTAAGCAACACTGTGGTCTGCGGTGAAGCACTCTTATAGTAAACCATAGCTCAGAATGAAGCTTTCTACTTTGGATTTCAAAACTCCCGGGTTGTATTTTCCAGAAGACAGTAGTTAAGTAACTCAGAGAGTTCTTTCCCGGTTCGCACAATAAATGTTGAAGCAAAGTACCTTGTGCGTTTCATTAGAATTTCGATTTTAAAACGGCGCGGCGGTTTGTTTGACGGTAGCTCGATTTTTTTTTATTTCTCATTCTCGGAAAGTAGTGTTTGTTTGATCTGAGTAGCGGGTGGGAGACGCTTTTTCCCACCTAAGGCCGGGAAAAACATTGGTGTAAACAAAGTTATATGTCTAAGATTTTTCGTTGTAAAATATTCTGTTGTTGTAAAACAATTAATAACAACTATGTTTGGCAGGGTAGTAACTAAATATAAGGTAGAAAGTGTAACTCTAACTCCTAGTGTATCTTTGTATCTTCTACTCATGTTTATTATTTTTAGTAAATATTTAGAAAAACTACTATTTTTTTACCTAGAAAAGTAGAGTGTTCAACACGGATGTAAGTCATCGATTCCTACTTGGACTATAGCCGCATTAATTTTAAAAATATACTGCTCATGTTATTAAAATCAAAATAAATAATATAAAAAACATACTATATTTATATCTTTATTCCTAATATTAGTAGTGAAAAGCAGAGAGATTCCTATTCGGGCTCTAGCCGCCCGTAAATATTCCAAACAAAATGTTACGTAAAATTTCACAAATAGTTCAAACCTCTCAATTAATTTTTAGTAAGTATGTTATTGTATCAATGAATAATTTTTAGAAAAGCTACTTTATTTACTTTCTTTAAATTCGATATGAAAAGTAGAGAGCTGACCGCGGGTGAAAGTTACCAATTCCTTTCGACCCTTGTTTAACAATCTACTAAAGTTGTGCACTTCCAACTGTAAACGGATTAAATCACGTATATTTATCATTATTTTTGTCCCGACAGTCACCCCGTGACCACGATCACTACGAAGTGTTTGAAACGTCGGGACAAAAATAATGATAAATATACACGATTTAAATCGTTTAAAGTTGTTTAATTACAAAGTGTAACAATCGCGAAAACCTAAGACTACATTGTGCACTTTCATTGCGCCGTCTCCGAAATGTATCCGTCAAAAGAATGATAATTATGTAGTTTAAAAAACTGATTGTGGTGAATGTTTTTTTTTTTTATTGCTGATAGGTAAGCCTTTGACCACAATCTCACCTGATGGTAAGTGACGATGTGGTCGTAGGTGTTAACAGGCTTAATCTAGAATTACTGGCTCTCAAGGACAGCTGCCGGAACACACCGTTAGGTGCTTGGCGACAGATTTTCCACTGAAAGGTGGTCGCTAGCCAGGCGGGCATTCGCAAAAATGCCCTGCACCATGCGGTGAAGCTCAAGCCAGCGGCGGGATTCGTACCATGGACCTGCTGCGCGGCAGTCCATGGCCAAAGCCACTGAGCTATCACTGCTTCAAATGTACCACATTTTAGAGTTTGATCGTAGCAAGCTTGCAAAACTAAATAAGGGTGCCGTGCTGCCCGTAGGGCGCCGGGCTGCCCGTGGGATGCCGGTCTGTCCGTGGGGTGTCGGGCTTCCCGTGGGGTTTCGGGCTGCCTGTGGGCTTAAGATGAGCCGTACGTTCAAGGGTTTCTCAACATTCCGCGGTTAATTAAAACGAAATATTTAGTTTGTGATATCTGTAATTTCTGAACTGCAAAACTGAGGACTGAAATATTTACGGGAAAATAATTAAATAACCACTATTGTAACAAAAAAAGAATGGTTGAAATCGGACTACGCGTTAATAAATTACAACTAAATGTACATTTTGACTTTCATCCCCTTTCCCAAGAGAACCGTACTGAATTTCGGGATAAAAGTATCGTATGTCCTTCTTCGTAGTATGAACTCGAATCGAGCTAATGTAAGCGTCTTACCCCTCGCGCTTCCCTACCCGCCTTCTGCAACCTGTTATAGGTATAGATTAGACTGATTAGAGCATTGCATGTTATGAAAAATATACGTAGGGAAGTTGTGCTTATCGTAATAAAAAAACTGTGTTTTATTGTTTGAAAAATCAGTCTTTTGGAGAGGTCCGACTACAGACCTATCTATTATACCTGTACGATAAAGTGCAAACGCCAGCTTAAGATGAGCCGTACGTTGAAAGGTTTCTGTACATTTTGGGTGTCAAGTTATTTGGAACGTAATATTTAGGTTGTGATGTCTGTAATTTCTGAACTGCAAATCCGATGACTTTGAAATATATACGTGATAATTTTTAAAGCACCACTATTCTAATTAAAAAAATCAGCCAAGTGCGAGTCGGACTCGCGCACGAAGGGTTCCGTACCATTAGCTATACAATATTAGACTTCATATTTTAACCTTTTTTTGTTTTAACGTGAGCGAGTCCAACTCGCACTTGGCCAACTTTTTGTATTTGTTGTTATAGCGGCAACAGAAATACATCATCTGTGAAAATTTCAACTGTCTAGCTATCACCGTTCTTGAGATACAGCCTGGTGACAGACGGACGGACGGATGGACGGACAGACGGACGGACGGACAGCGGGACAGACCGTTTTTACCCTTTGGGTACGGAACCCTAAAAAGAACGTCTGAAATCGGACTACGCATTAATAAATTACAACTAAGTGTATATTTTGACTTTCATCCCCTCTCCCAAGGGAACCATGCTGAATTTCGGGATAAAATGCTAAATTATCCTACCTTGTAGTATGAACTCCAATCATGCTAAGTTTCATTGAAATCCATTCAGTAGTTTTGGAGTGATACGCGGCCGGGATACAGACAGACAGACAGACAGACAGACAAAAATAAAAAAAAATATAGTTTCGGCATCAGTATCAGCTACAGAGTACTGTAAATTATTTTTTTTCAAAATATCTGCCATGTACAGAATTGGACCTGTTACAGTTTTATTATAAGTATAGATATACTACTCAGGTTGCAAAGGCTCTGAAATCTTTCTTTAGTTTGAGAAATTAATATATCTAAACAGCAATAGTATACATTGACTACCCCGCTGACGCTGAGTTGAAGATGAAGTAAGTAAAACGGGGAAGTCCCGCAGCCCGCCATAACGATGTAGAGTGTTGCCAACTTTTGAACGCACGCTTAAGGCGGGAAAAAAAGGAATTGCTTTATAGAATTTTGTCATTTGTAAAATAAAATAACTTAGAAAGTTTTTATTTTTTTTCCTTACACACTTGGGGGGCCCCCGTGGCCCGGGGGCCCCGTATAATTGATACGGCAAATACGGCGGTAGCTACGCCCCTGCGTCGCAGGCAACAATCATGAAAGGTTTTAACAAATTCCTGTACTTATGTAGTGAATAACTTTGTTTTTGAAACCTATAATTGGAACTCTTGTGTGTATATATATAGGTACCTTCACAGATAACTATATCATTATTCCCATTTCCATAAAGTCCATTTGGAATGGCTAAGTTGTGGAGCAGGAGCTCTTCTCTTTGCAATCTGTTGATACCAAGATTTCTTGGTACAAAATCTTGAAGAAGGAATATCCTTACTTGGTCCATAAGATTTTCTAAGGTGCGACGTGGTACTTGTAACAGTTTAGCTATTCTTTCATCAGAATCGCCAGTTCTCATTTTTAGCAATAAAGCTGCTAGGCCTAATCTCCCTTTTCTTTTTTCTCTTACTCTGGGCAAGTCTGTGAGTAAATAGTTAAATTTTTCTTTAGAAAGTCCTATCCAATATTCAAATACCCGATCATCCATGTCTTGAATATTTTCAAAGTCCAGTGTAGGGTTAAAAGCATTTACAAATGAGAATACATGTTGTATCTGCTCAGCAGTAAATGACGAATTACTATTTTCTGCTTCATAAAGCTCGCCCCAAGAGTTGCTAGTCATATGCATATCACAAACGCGTGCTAACTGTGGTAAATAATATTTGTGATTGCTAAGAACAGTTGCTCGTAATTTATCATTTAGCGTAGAAGCATTGCACTGTGGAAATACACAATGGTTATTTGTGTTGGCTGCTCGTCGGTAATTTGGCAAAACTAAAATAGTGTGTTGCGTATTGGTCATGGGAGCATTCCATCCTTCTACTTCTATATTCGAAGATGGTGAGGGATCCAATGGTGCTTCCTCTTCTACACTAGACTGGAACCGGGCCTCATCAATATTTACATTCCGCTGAGCCTCTCTTTGAGTACGACACCAGCAAACATGACACACACTGTCAGATGAAGCAATCTGGAAATAAATAAGTTAACATAGTATAAAATCTTCACTAAAACGCGACCACACTCGACTTATGACCTTAACAAACTATAGAAGAACTCTACCATCCGGTAGAAATCAATAAATACTAATTCAACTATTGCGAACACAACAATTACAACAAGTTCCAACCCAGCCCGTTTAGTAATAAGGTTTACACTAAGTTTAATTAGTCAAGTAATTTCATTTGCTAAAATGCCCATCAATTCTAGACACAAGTGTTTGCATACTACTTTTGCTTGAAGGACTGCAGTACCCAGTAGCAACTAACAGCAGTAAGTAACAGTAAACTTTTTGTAAAGTACTGCCACCATACTTATTTCTACTGTAGTATTGTTTGTATCACTGTGTTCCGGTTTCAAAGGTATGGGTGCCAAGTAAAATAACAGGCAATAACAATAACATACCTGCCGTGGCGCAACTCTGCTCTCTATTATGGTAGCCATTGCTTGCTGCAGTTCAGTAGGATTATCTCTTACAATTCTGTCAGTTTGCCTGCGTGCCGTAGAGCAGCCACATAAAAAACACACATTTGTGTGGCCTCTGTGACTTGACTCTCCTCTACCAGAATTTTCCTGATGCAAATTGACATTGACTCCCGCCATTGCAAGATCACGGCATGCTTCACAAACAACATCTTCTTCAGTAATCTGTCAAATAAAAAAATGCATGAGTTCCTTGATAACAATGACTTATAATTATTATCTGTAGTTTGGCGCTATTGTAATATGCATAAAAAGAAACCAATTACTTACAATACAATGAATACTACACCTTTTATTTTGTAGATTCAGAGCATAATAATTTATGGCATAAAATACATATTACAGAAAAAAGCAGATAACATAAATAACGTTCAGAGGAAAAGAATTTAATTTCCAATACCTATCAGCTGATATGAATTATGATTTACTTACGATTTGTGGATAGACCCAGCTACAAAGCAAAGCAGTTACTCTTGTGTCCAGGTCCAATGCAGGATATCTTCGTATTGTGTTAACGCATATGTTACAGTTAACGCAATTAATCCGTGGTCGTGGAGGCCTACCGCGATCTCCCATCCTGGCAGATGGAAGTCTGGTGGCAGTCAGGCACCAGTATATTCAAATCCAATCAAGAGGCAAAGTCGGAATCCAAAAGGTGAAGCACAATAACACGTTAGGCAAAAATCAAGAATCTAAGGTCAAGCACAGGTCACAAATGAAATACGAATAAAATCAGCGTCAAGAGGCAGTCCGGGTCAAATAAAAAAGAAGATACGGAAAACGTAGTCGGAAGTCGGAAAACTAATGAAATCGCAAAAGAAACACAACACATCACACAAGCGCGGAAGCATTTGTGGTTTGTTCAATACAAAGTTACTTTATGGGTTTGTTTTCTGTCATGTGATGAGACATTTCATTGAAAAAGTATCAATAAAAGAATCGTTATTTATTGCTTAAACTCAAATGGTAGTGACAGCTGTACGGTATGAACTAGAGAAGAGCGTTGAATGAACGAACTAGTTAATTCTACCGTCGACGTACAATAGACGAACGGACAGTTCATCGACGATGAACGGACTAGTAGAATCTGTAGACGGCAGGACGGCTAAATTGTAGTCTATACAAAATTTATAGCGACTGTCAACGCGACGACGACTCGTGAACACAGTCGGTTAATATATTCATTCATTGGTCCGTTACACAACACGCTCAATGTTATTATCAACTCAGAGATCCTACATTTAAAGTTCAATTTTGTCTGCATGGACGGTCATTTTAACGCGTTGAAATCGTTGAACAGTCCATGCAGACAAAATTGAACTTTAAATGTAGGAGCTCTGAGTTGATAATAACATTGATCGTGTTTTGGACGATCGTTTCAACGCGTTGAAATGATCGTCCATGCAGACAAAATTGAACTTTAAATCTAGGAGTTCTGAGTTGATAATAACATTGAGCGTGTTGTGTTGATCCTCCGTCATAGACGTAGACCGGCCGCGCGGCGCCTTGACTACAGTCGAAACGCGAACGATGCACTTATTAGAAACTTTCTTATTTCGTGTTTAACCAAATTACGTACTATAGTTTCAAAATTTGATTAAATGTTTGTTACATACGAGTATTTTATTATTGTGAATAGTGTAAATTATATGTAAATAGTTTAAAAAACTTTCAAAACTTTATGGTTGATTTTAATAAGTAGATAGGTGATATACCTAAGTGAACTTTTTAGTGTAGGAAGCAGTAACATGGCAGGACGAAATTTAAGTGAATTATGGCATCACTTTGAAAAGGACATATCTAGTGGAAAGGCGATTTGCAATCTATGCTAAATATATGTATGAAAAATTGGCGTATAAATCTACTGCGGCAAATTTGAAAGCCATCTAAAACGGAAGCATATATCTATTTTTACGTCATTACCGTCGTAAATATTGTACATAAAACACATTAAAAAAAACAATGATTGTAAATAGAATCAGTTGATCTTCTAAATACGCCTAAATAGGGAAAATAATCGACTATTATAAATTCTATTTAGACAGTCCTTAGCCTGGAAAAAGTATGTAGGGAAGGTCAAACTTTTCAATAATATGCTTGTGATACGTAACATATAAAACTACGATACAAATTTCATTTAACTAGAATACTCATTCATTACTACTACTAATGCGTCTTGTCTAGTTGAATAGTCGTACGTAACGGATCGAGTCGACTAATTGTCCATAAAGAAAACGCCGTCGGTATAAATCAACTAGTCGATGAATTTAACTAGTCGATCGACTAGTCCACGAAAGAAAATGGACGGTCTAGTTTCGTCTACGTTAAATGCGTCGACGACCCATCTCTAGTATGAACCTTGTTGTTGTTTCCTTGCAGTTGGACAGCTCTAAGGTAAGAGGTGTATCAGCCATTTTTGAAATATGTAACTATCGGAAGTAATGAAAACTACTCTTAAAATCATAATTTTTCGTAGGCTTTTATCAACAAATGTGTTTATTGAAAAAATACACATAAAACATTCAAATAACATAAGCTACTCAGATATTTCAATTCGCTCCAAGAATTGACAACTAATGTTTCGCCATGATTCTTTCCGTCGTTTCTCAACTGTTCACGCTCTACTGGAAAGTGTGTATAGTTAATATTTTTCAGATTTCCGAATCGAGATCAAAAAATGAAACAAAAATGAATCGAAATCATTCGGAAAAGTAGGAAGGAACTATCATGGCAAGCAACTTCCAGGTGCGTAGATTGTTCAACATATTTTAAAATCAGCGATTTATACTACACAAAGAAAGAGCTACATCGTCTGGTAAAAAAGTAAAAAAAAAACATTACAACAAGTAGAACTCAACAAGTAGATGTTCATCACGATTGCATAAAAAACCGTCACTTTTTAGTTACAAGAAATAAATGAATGCAAATTAAATACCTACCTAATTATTTTTATTTCTGAAACACTTTTTCCATTTCCATCTACTACTTAACCACACAACTTTTACCGACACCTTACGTTAGAACTGTTATATTAAAACTATGCTTATATGACAATGTACCTTGGTATCGTTATATATAGTAATTGGTATAGTTATTTTTATGGGGTAATTTGATTTGGCATGGCAACATCAACACACGCACTACATGTTTAGAAAACCGGCCTCACTTCTCTGTTCACAACATTCTGTCTTGACATTTTATTTGGTTTGAGCCCTATCCATAGACATTTTTTACATTCTATTTTTTTTTTCTTTATTGTCTATGATGTATAAACTTTTTTTGATGCAACGCACATATCCCTTAAGGGAGACGATATTATCCGAGCATGGTAACTGCATTGACCAATATATACGACGGTGACGTTCGATGGGGTTACCGTTCCATTTAGTGACACAGTTAAAAATCTCGGCATAATCATCGACTAATGTTTAACATGGGGACCGCAACTAGCTGAAACTAGTCGCAAGATATTTGCTTCTGCAGGCGCTTTACGCAGACTACGCAATTTCCTACCAACTACGACTAAGATTGCGCTAGCACAGTCTCTCTTACTCCCTATTATTGATTATGCTGATGTCTGCTACCTCGACCTCACTGAGGATATGCTAGATAAACTTGAGCGCATCCAAAACTTTTGTATTAGGTTCATATTTGGTCTGCGCAAATATGACCATGTCTCCGAATTTCGCACTAAGCTCAAGTGGCTCCCTATACGCCTTCGCCAGTATTCTGTTCAATCCTTCTTCCCCGCGCTACCTCAAGGAACGTTACAGTTTCCTCTCAACTACACATTTATTTTCTTTACGGTCGTCAAATAATCTTGTACTTACAATACCTGAGCACAGGACAACGGTCTATGACGGATCATTTTCCACTGAAACTGTACGTTTATGGAACTCGTTGCCGCTCGAAATAAAACGTGCACCTTCTATATATGTCTTCAAAAAATCTGTTAAAACTCACTACCTAACTCGATAACTACTACCTCTTTGTTCAAAATTTATTACATTGTTATGTGCTGTTTTTGATTCAAATCGCTGCAAATATTTTAATGATTTTATGTTGTATAGAACTTCGTCCATATCTAATTATAATTATCCGTTTGTAACGGGTTGTCTGGAAGAGACCGCTATCTGCGATGAGACCGCCCATTGTCACACCTACTCTTACTTTCTAAGTTTTTGAGTTCTAAGTTTGTAAATTTGTATTGTGTCAATAAAGTGTTATCTATCTATCTATCTATACAAGACGCGACATCTCAAACAAGGATAGTCGACCGGTGAAAATTTGCTGGCCGGCATACTCTCCCCCACACGTAGCTAGGCACTCGTTATAATTACACGCGCTTTACGTTCGAATATTGTGTATTATCAATTGTGTATTTTGAATACACAATTATCGAACGTAAAGCGCGTGTAATTTCTTCGAGTGCCTAACTGCATGTGGGGGAAAGTATGCCGGCCAGCATACTTGCACTGGTCGACTATCCTCGTTTGAGATGTCGCGTCTAGTATGTATAGGTCAATGGGTAACTGCCTGCCTGAGATTTACCGGCCTGATAACTGGCGATCGAGTATTTCATGTCCACGGACACAAGTTATCAGGCCCGTTACTATTGGGATGCCAAAACCTCGGTGAATAAAATCATACCGATAATACCCAACCAAATATTCACTAACCCGTGATTTACCGCCCCAAGAAGTGGCGTCCAGTAGTGTACATGGATTATCAGGCTGCCAGTACGATATTTAGCGACCACGGGTCTACCGGCCTGATAATTGAAAGCCATAGATTAAGGTGTTTAAGGATGTATTACTAATTATGAAATAATAGATATGTATTTTTAATAAAAACAGTTTCCGTGATTTAGATTTTTTTAGTTATGACATCGGGGTCGAATACTTTTCCACAATGATTCGACCTAGATATCAGAACTGCCAATTATATCCCAAATTACGAAACTACTAAATGATACGTTCAAATTACATCATTTACTAGGTAGTTATTTTCATAGATCACGGTTTTTTTAATACAAGTTATTTAATAATTAATTATATGCAATACAGAAGTGTTTACTTCAAACTAACCGCGTTATCAGTGACGCATGCAATGCAATACCTACAATTCAGACGCAAGTCAGCAATGTGTTTGAATGGAGCCAATGTCATGCCTTGTACCAGAACAGAATGCATAACTCTGCAATCGCATCTACGAAATTATTGGGTTCCTTGAACCCGAGCATTCCGATACAAATATTTTTAATGTAATACAAAGCAACTGTAACTAGAACTATATCGTGAGATCCGCTTTGCAGTGGTTTGTATAGCGCGTAGATGCCGTGGTGGTGACCTTGAAGGTTTACACGCTGGGCTTGTATTTTTTTCAGATCTTTCATGGGCTGAAGCTGGTGAATGAGTCGCTGGTGCACTATTACCGCGAGTCCCTGGTATGCTGCGCAGCTCTCCATTATTTCATCCTTCGGTGTGTGTAGTAATTCGGTATCTTAACTTAACGTTCTCTTTGATATGCATCTCGCTGACCGCTGAAATTATATCGATGGTGTGCTCACGGAGGAAGAGAGTCAGATGTCTTCTCTTCCACGTGAGCGTTGGGGCATTCCGGTGCACTTTAGACCGTGATCCATTATTAGTGGTTAATAATCTCATTAGACCTTGTAAGGTGGCTCCTTCGGGGTCAGTACCACCCTAACCCGATTCTTGTATGCCCTTCAACATGTTAATATATAATAATTGTTTGACCCAATGAATCACGGCCAGGAGCTTCTTGTTGAGAGACTGTTGTTGTGGCTTTTGCTGTGTCGTTTTGGTTTCTGCGATAGCATTTGTGCCTTTTTCTTATTTGTTTTTCTATTACTGGTTTTTTGTCCGTCAATTTTGAGCAAATATTTTATTGTAATTCTTGCTCTCGACGGACGCGGGTTCGAATACTTCTAATCCCGCACATGACTATAATTTTTTCTCTCGTAAATTTGAAATTTTGTAATGTAATTCGCTTAGCAGGCGTTATTGCAAACTCAACAATATTAATTTTTTTTATATTAATGTTATTGTGACGGAACCAGCACGTGGCCTACCTGGTGAAAAGCGGACTAACCTCTGCCTATAAAAGATGCATTTCGTCCGAACGAATCGCACTGCGTGCGTCTCACCGAGCCATACAGTTGATAAGTCTCGTATGTGCCTTTTCATATTTTTTCTGGATCACAAGAACTGCTGTCAGAACACACTGTTAGGTGCTTGGCGTCAGATTTTCTACTTGAGGGTGGTAGCTAGCCAGGCGAGCATTCGCAAAATGCCCTCAAAACATGTGGTGAAGCTCAAGCCGGCTTGTTCTAGGGTTCACTCTCGGATAACTCCTTTCCATAAATTTCGGCTTCAGCTAAGTGGAGGTATAAGCCCATCCAAGACAGCATGCTTCCCAATAAGCCCCTGGCTTCCACAAGCTGGACTTGCGAGTAAATATCATGCTCGTGTAGCCCTCTCAGGGACAATACTGCTTCGATTGGTGATACCAGTGCCCTTTACGGTGATGCACTGATGACTTTGGGACTAGATTGTTGTTGTTGCCTCGCGGCGCGGCTACAATGCAGTGGGCTGAAAAGAGCTTTTTTGGCCCTGGATCAGGGTCCATGACGGTGGCAATGAGGGGTAACCCAGTGCGACTAATGGTGTAAAAAACACTGTTACATGCTAGTCACACCGGTTATCGTCAGTCGTTACCATCCCTTCAGTAGCCGCAGCCACTGACGCAATCAACAGTTTTTTCGTAATGACAAAATTTTTGATATGCTATTCGAGGGTGGTGATCCGTGCGTATAACAAGTAATGTAAATAACCATAACTAAGGTATAATCATACAATATTAGTACTTAACTAAATGATGTCTCTAGACGTTAAACCTGACGTTAAGTGATTTTTTCTACCTGCGTTAGTAGTATGACATTCTATCCAATGAATACAAAATTGTTAATGTTCATTTTTTAATGGTTTTAAAATTATATTTTTAGACAGAACTACTAGAGTTTGATTTAAGCAAGACTCAATACGAAATCTTGTTGTTAAAATCGACAAAGTTCAATGAACAGGCCGCTGACACCTTAAATTTATATAATGAGCTGGTCGGTAGTGGCCTGGAATCAACGAGCTCCTATTGAAACTACTGACTTGACTAATGAGAACACTATATGCAGTCAATTTTCAGCCTTTAAGAGCCATAAAAAAATGAAAAAGTATTTTAAGCTGAAAAAACTGATGTTTATGTGAAAAAAAAACACTTAAAAACCACAACTATTATAATAAAAATGTGAATTTGGTGAAAGATAACCTACTGTTACCGGAAAAACTTTAAAATTGTTTTGAAGAACTAGTAAATGACTCTATATAATATATATATAATTTATACTATTCTTATAGATCAGAAGTGAATTTAAGTTTTTAAAAAGTAAAATCACAATAATCACTGAAATATATTCACAAACAAATTATTACATATGATATGTATTTAACGAAAGAACCGTCAAGCCTAAACGCCACGCACAGAATGAAAATGAGGCTTTTTTTTTAGGGAGGACAGAGATGCTGGCTACCACCTGTGCGATCGTCCAGCTCCACCGGGTTTTGGGCGAGGGCACTACAATAGCCCGGGAGGGAGAAGTGCCGGAGAAGGCACTAGGCACTTCTCCCGAGACGGGCGTAGAAGGCGAAAAGCACTTTCTACCTCCGTCTCCTGCGGACGCCGAAAACGTGCCGCTACTATAGGAGGAACATTTTTTTTCTAACTTACCCCTAGAAGTCACTAAATCATTGGATTCTTGTCCCAATGTAGCAGAAGCCCTATTAAAACATAATTTTCCCTGCAAAACACCGGACTTTTCTTTTAGATACACGACAAATTTTGAAATTATAAAGACATTCAAAAGTTTAAACATAAAGAGTACTGAAGACTTGTGGGGTATGTCAGTTAAAGTGGCAGAGTCTATAATTTGCATTATCGCACCATACTTAGTAACAATATTCAATCTTTGTGTCGATAGAGGAAATTTCCCCGACTTAATAAAACTATGTAAAATCACTCCAATTTTGAAGTCGGGGGCTGCATCTGACCCTTGCAATTATAGACCTATTTCCATCTTACCTGTTCTGAGTAAAGTATTCGAAAAAATTATGCTCAAACAACTTTTATCTCATTTTAATGAGCATAATATATTGAATGAGAATCAGTTTGGTTTTACTAAGAGCAGATCCACTACAGATGCAGGTGTTCAATTGATGTCACATATACTTGAAGCCTGGGAGAGTTCACATGATGCTATTGGCGTATTTTGTGATCTTTCCAAGGCATTCGACTGTGTAGAACACTGCACTCTGATTCGTAAGCTTTCACAGTATGGTATTCGTGGAAAAGCTTTGAATCTAATAGAGTCTTATCTGTCAAACAGGCTACAGATGGTTGGAATAGATGGCAATACTTCTTCCGGGTCTTTGGTAAAAATAGGTGTACCGCAGGGATCAATTTTGGGACCTTTTCTGTTCCTAGCGTATATTAATGATCTGCCTTGCATGGTCAAAGATTTCTGCAATATTGTTTTATTCGCCGATGATACCTCTCTGATTTTTAAATTAGATAGGAAAGATAGTGAACTCATTCATGTAAATAATGTGTTATCTATGATCTCTGAATGGTTCGCCGCTAATAATCTTCTCTTAAATTCAAAAAAGACCAAATGTTGATTGCGTGATTGCGAGAACCAGGGTGATTGCGAGAGCCACGCCGATCAGCCCGACTGAGGGACTTGCGGTGCTGGCTGGACCAGCTGCATGGCCAGCACTGGTTGCACGGCTGCGCGACAGCTGTTGACCAGCCTGGCCGCGCAACCCTCACCAACCAGGGTGACTGCGAGAGCCGCGCTGACCGGCCCGACCGTGGGACCGGCTGCATGACCCGCATGCTGACTGCGGCAGCTGCGCTGACTGGCCCGACTGCTGCGGGACTGGCGCTGGCTGTACCGGATGCACGACCCGCACTTGTCCCGCCATAATTCCCGCTCAGCAAACGAAGTACGCACCACCTCGTAAGGACCGCGTATTCCGGAATCAAGCTATCCTGTTGGCTAAGCAAACGTTATAACACTTATAACAAACACACAGTCATTATATGGTTGAACTGGCGAGGTCGATGTCATCGTCAGTTCACTTGTTCATCCTGTCTACTTCGCATCTTCTCGTGACTAAGTGTTCACCGAGGTTTCTACAATCCGTTGACTCGGCCTAACCTGACCCTGTCTTATTAATTTCCACAAATACTCTATCTCTGTAACGAGAAAATACGCGAATACACGAATGATGTTTTATCCTATCACTCGCTTGACGCCTGAACCCTGTCACGCGATTGACGCACTTCAGTTCTGCGAGAATCTCGCTGGTTTCGGACACGTGAGCTACTTCGTGAATTACGCTTTTCATCACTCGAATTACGCCGCTTTCGGTTACGTAATCTACCTCAAGTGTTTCTTTCACGGCTTCGTGACGTACGCGCCATTGTAGCTCACAAAATCAAAGCAAATAACAAAGAACCGATTTAGTTATCGTTACGCAATTGAATAGAAAAGCAAATTTCATAATAATGCCTTTCTTGTTCCTTCAAAACACCATATGTTTTTCGTTAAGTTTTAAGTAGGCAAACAAGTCCTTTAAACATCGTGTATGTATATCAATGTATAAATTATATATATATATATATATATAATATATAATAATATAAGGCGGCCAGAGGACGTGAAGTACAGGATTTTATATATATATATATATATATATATATAATCGTGTACTTCACGTCCTCTGGCCGCCCAGCGATGCCACCCTCGCTCAATGAAACGCATGACGCAGCTCCAACAGTCGCGGGAGCTCTTGCGTTACTTGCCTCGAAAGTAGCAGGTGTAGCTGGTGTGGCTGGCTGGCTGGCTGGCTGTGAACAAAGTTATCTGCGCGTGGCGTTCATTCGGTATGTATGAAATTCCTATACCTATGCATCGTTAGGAATCCTGAGTTGGCCCTAGTGTTGTGCTCACCATCATTGATTAATATTATTTTGTATTTTTACTGTTACAGAATAATTTATATGTAAATGTATGAAAGGATATTATTGCATAGTACAGGAACTTTCCGATCAGATTTGTATAGGTATATAGGATCAAATGTAAGTTTTACAATTTTAGTGCCGTGTGGAGTTGGTCGCCTCGATATGTTTGCAATTTTGCTTCTTTTGCATCTTCGTTTTATTATCTCACTAATATTATAATAAATGCGGATGTCTGGATGTTTGGATGTTTGTTCCTCTATAACTCGATAACCACGAAACCGATTTGGCTAAAATTTAAAACAATATAATGGCCGGAATAAGGCAAAAGCTACTTATATGCCAGAAAATGTAAGGTTCCTGTGGGAGTGTCTTAAACTGTAAGTCAACGTAAAAGAAGTCCATATACGTGCTGAGATGTCTTACTATTCTGATATAGGTATTCTTATGTATACGAAATTGACATTCTCATTTATTTATTATATGTAAATTTATAACTATTACACAAGAAATTAATGGAATTTCACCAACTAGGTTCTACGTTTGTTATTATGCTGATTTTTTTTTTAAACAATTCTATTTCATTGATATAATTTTAGATGTAGCTAAAACATCAAAAAACGCGATCGATTAATCAAAAAATTTTATCCACAGAGACTGCTAATTTGAGTTCCAGTTCATGAACTAAAAATATTTTTATTACCGACTTTTTTTTAAACTAATTGATGTTCGCAAATTGCTAAAAACGCACTGTGGCCAAGACTAGGCAACGTTAGTTAAACAATGGTGCAATTAAATTATTATAAAAAAGTGCTTAAGGGTGAGAATGTGATAGGGCGGCCAATGCACGAAGAAGAAATTGTTGAAGATGAAACAGAAGAAATATTGAATTTTATTTAATTATTGAATATTATTAAATTAGTTACTATTTCTAAATTCAAACTACATTTCCATGTATTATTTTTAGTTTCATTCAGTTACTTACTACAAATTTTACTGTTGCTGGTATGCCATGATTTTGCCACTACCACATCCCTAGTTCTATACGTATTTTATCAAATCTACATAAATCCAGACCTAATAAATGAAAAATCTATAAATCCACTCTGAGTTTTTTCATTCCATTTTATGAAATGAACATAAATCCAATCTAAATATTTAATTTTTGCAATTAATGGTTTTATTGCTGTACTAGCTGTACCCGCGACTTCGTTCGCGATTGCCGTACCTGCACACTAATTATTCACATTTGTGCACTGTTTATCTCATATTAAGCAACACTGTGGTCTGCGGTGAAGCACTCTTATAGTAAACCATAGCTCAGAATGCAGCTTTCTACTTTGGATTTCAAAACTCCCGGGTGGTATTTTCCAGAAGACAGTAGTTAAGTAACTCAGAGAGTTCTTTCCCGGTTCGCACAATAAACGTTGAAGCAAAGTACCTTGTGCGTTTCTTTAGAATTTCGATTTTAAAACGGCGGTTTGTTTGACGGTAGATCGTTTTTTTTTTTATTTCTCATTCTCGGAAAATAGTGTTTGTTTGATCTGAGTAGCGGGTGGGAGACGCTCTTTCCCACCTAAGGCCGGGAAAAACATTGGTGTAAACAAAGTTATATGTCTAAGATTTTTCGTTGTAAAATATTATGTTGTTGTAAAACAATTAATAACAACTATGTTTGGCAGGGTAGTAACTAAATATAAGGTAAAAAGTGTAGGTTAAAAAAAATTCAAATTTTCCCTAAATTTCATTGTTCTAACTCCTAGTGTATTTTTGTATCTTCTACTCATGTTCATTATTTTTAGTAAATATTTAGAAAAACTACTATTTTTTTACCCTCCTCATATTTTAAATGAAAAGTAGAGTGTTTAACACGGATGTAAGTCAACGATTCCTACTTGGACTATAGCCGCATTAATTTTAAAAATATACTGCTCATGTTATTGAAATCAAAATAAATAATATAAAAAAACATACTATATTTATATCGTTATTCCTTATATTAGTAGTGAAAAGCAGAGAGATTCCTATTCGGGCTATAGCCGCCCGAAAATATTCCAAACAAAATTTTACGTAAAATTTCACAAATAGTTCAAACCTCTCAATAAATTTTTAGTAAGTATGTTATTTTATCAATGAATATTTTTTAGAAAAGCTACATTATTTACTTTCTTTAAATTCGATATGAAAAGTAGAGAGCTGACCGCGGGTGAAAGTTACCAATTCCTTTCGACCCTTGTATAACAGTCTACTAAAGTTGTGCACTTCCAACTTTAAACGGATTAAATCACGTATATTTATCATTATTTTTGTCCCGACAGTCACCCCGTCACCACGATCACTACAAAGTGTTTGAAACGTCGGGACAAAAATAATGATAAATATACGCGATTTAAACCGTTTAAAGTTGTTTAATTACTAAGTGTAACAATCGCGAAAACCTAAGACAACATTGTGCACTTTCATTGCGCAGTCTCCGAAATGTATCCGTCAAAAGAAAGATATGTAGTTTAAAAAACTGATTGTGGTGAATGTACCACATTTTAGAGTTTTATCGTAGCAAGCTTGCAAAACTAAATAAGGGTGCCGTGCTGCCCGTGGGGCGCCGGGCTGCCCGTGGGATGCCGGTCTGTCCGTGGGGTGTCGAGCTTCCCGTGGGGTTCCGGGCTGCCTGTGGGCTTAAGATGAGCCGTACGTTCAAGGGTTTCGCAACATTCCGCGGTCCAAGTTATTTAAAACGAAATATTTAGTTTGTGATATCTGTAATTTCTGAACTGCAAAACTGAGGACTTTGAAATATTAACGGGAAAATAATTAAATTACCACTATTGTAACAAAAAAAGAATGATTGAAATCGGACTACGTGTTAATAAATTACAACTAAGTGTAAATTTTGACTTTCATCCCTTTTCCCAAGAGAACCGTACTGAATTTCAAATCAAATCAAATCAAATCAAATTATTTATTGCAAGAAATACATGTATAAAAGATGTTATAATTATTTTCATAAATACAGGTTCAATGTATTCTGCCTCAATAAGGCGTGCAATGTTATATTGTTACAAATTTCATTAAAATAAATAATTTTATATTTAAATACACCAAATTAATTGTCAAAATAATTATCAAAATATATATAGCCTATTAATTATTATCATGTGTCAATAACTTAAACGTTAATATGTCATGTTAAATAATAATATATGAGATTGAATTACGTAATAAATAATAATAATAAAATAAACCACAATGAATACATAATTAATAGTCACATGAAAAAAAATATATATATATTGTTTTTAAAATGTCATGTTCTTGTCATTTAAGAATTTTTTACATGTGTAGTAGCATTTATTTATTAAAAAAGTTTTCAATTTTCTTTGAAATACTCTAACCGGTAATTCTCTCAAAGATTTTGGTAACTTATTATATATAGTGACAGACATACGAAAGATACTTTTGCGTAACAACTTCGTTCTAGAGCCTTGAACCCACATCTTATGGTTGTCACGTCTTTTTCTAATCACTATGTTTGATTGTCTATAGAATATATCTTGATTATTTTTAACAAACATCGAAGTTTCAAAAATGTATAATGATGGAATTGTTAATAAGTTATAATTTTTGAAAAAAGGTGCACATGTGTCAGTCATTTTAAGCCGAAACATAGCTCTTATAGCTCGTTTTTGACATTTAAATATTTTGTCGACATCAGTAGAATTGCCCCAAAATATAATTCTATATCTAATATATGAGGCAATAAGACCATGGTATGCAGTTAAAAGAGCTTGTACGCTAACTATTGTAGAGAGTTTATAAAGAGCATAAATTTGACTATTCAGTTTTTTGCACAGTATATCTATGTGTTGTTTCCAGTTAAGTTTTTTGTCAATTGTTAGTCCTAAAAATTTTATTGAGTCAACTTTTTCGATTTCATTATTTTCATATTTTATGTCTGGTATATATTGAGTTGCATTATCGCGTTGTCTAAAATGAATTATTTTAGTTTTATTGAAATTTATTTTTAAGTTATTATTATTTAACCACGTAATAATATGTCTGAGAGATACATCGATGTCAGTTTTATATGAGTTAATATTGCTACATTCTATGGTCACGGCGCTATCATCTGCAAAGAGTGCAATAGGTTGTTTGGTGGCCTTTGGAAGGTCATTGATGTATGCTAGGAAAAGAAGCGGTCCTAGCACGCTTCCTTGTGGTACGCCGTATTGTGGGGTACGCTCGTTAGACGTGTAAGTTTCTTCAATTTTAGTTTTAACATTTATATTGTTAATTTGTGTATATTGCCGCCTGTTTTCTAAGTATGATTTTATTAATTGTAAAGCGTTACCTCTAATATTTCGGGATAAAAGTATCGTATGTCCTTCTTCGTAGTATGAACTCGAATCGTGCTAAGTTTCATTCAAATCCATTCAGTAGTTTTGGAGTGATGCAAGGCCGGGATACAGACAGACAGTCAGAAAAAAAAAACAGTTTGTGCATCAGTATCAGCTTCAGATTGCTCTCAAAACATATTTTCAAAATATCTGTAATGTACAGAATTGGACCTGTTACAGTTTTATTATAAGTATAAATAGATAAATTAAGCGTCTTACCCTTCGCGCTTCCCTACCCGCCTTCTGCAACCTGTTATAGGTATAGATTAGACTGATTAGAGCATTGCGTGTTATGAAAAATATACGTAGGGAAGTTGTGCTTATCGTAATAAAAAAAACTGTGTTTTATCGTTTGAAAAATCAGTCTTTTGGAGAGGTCCGACTACAGACCTATCTATTATACCTATACGATAAAGTGCAAACGCCAGCTTAAGATGAGCCGTACGTTCAAAGGTTCCTGTACATTCGGGGTGTCAAGTTATTTGGAACGTAATATTTAGGTTGTGATGTCTGTAATTTCTGAACTGCAAATCCGATGACTTTGAGATATTTACGTGATAATTTTAAAGCACCACTATTCTAATTTAAAAAATCGGCCAAGTGCGAGTCGGACTCGCGCACGAAGGGTTCCGTACCATTAGCTATACAACATTAGACTTCATATTTTAACCTTTTTAGGGTTCCGTACCCAAAGGGTAATAGCGGGACCCTATTACTAAGACTTCGCTGTCCGTCCGTCCATCCGTCCATCCGCCTGTCACCAGGCTGTATCTCAAGAACGGTGACAGCTAGACAGTTGAAATTTTCACAGATGATGTATTTTTATAGCCGTTATAACCCCCATACAACAACCTTGATTTTTTTCCCGTTTCTTGCTCGATACTAATAACGGTGACTGGTAGACGCTTTAACTATTCACAGAATATTTAGTTTTATGTTTTCTTTTAATATAATTAATTAAATTAGAATAAATAATTAAGGGGGCACCCATGCAATAAAATTTCAGATAATGGTACGGAACCCTTCGTGCGCGAGTCCCATTCATTAGGTCGGTTTTCTTGTTTTAACGTGCGCGAGTCCGACTCGCACTTGGCCAAATTTTTGTATTTTTTGTTATAGCGGCAACATAAATACATCATCTGTGAAAATTCAACTGTCTTGCTTTCACCGTTCTTGAGATACAGCCTGGTGATAGACGGACGGATGGATGGACGGACGGACAGCGAAATCTCAGTAATAGGGTCGCGTTTTTACGCTTTGGGTACGGAACCCTGAAAAGAACGTATGAAATCGGACTACGCGTTAATAAATTACAACTAAGTGTATATTTTGACATTCATCCTCACTCCCAAGAGAACCATACTGAATTTCGGGATAAAAAGCATAAATTATCCTACCTCGTAGTATGAACTCAAATCATACTAAGTTTCATTGAAATCCATGCAGTAGTACAGACAGACGGACACAAATAAAAAAAATACAGTTTCGGCATTAGTATCAGCTACAGAGTACTGTAATTTTTTTTCAAAATATCTGCCATGTGCAGAATTGGTCCTGTTACAGGTATAAATAGATAAATGTAAGCGTCTTACCCCTCGCGCTTCCCTACCCGCCTTCTGCAACCTGTTATAGGTATAGATTAGACTGATTAGAGCATTGCATGTTATGAAAAATATACGTAGGGAAGTTGTGCTTATCGTAATAAAAAAACTGTGTTTTATCGTTTGAAAAATCAGTCTTTTGGAGAGGTCCGACTACAGACCTATCTATTATACCTATACGATAAAGTGCAAACGCCAGCTTAAGATGAGCCGTACGTTGAAAGGTTTCTGTACATTTTGGGTGTCAAGTTATTTGGAACGTAATATTTAGGTTGTGACGTCTGTTATTACTGAACTTCAAACCCGATGACTTTGAAATATTTACAGGATAAATTGTAAAGTACCCCTATTCTAACAAAAAAATCGGCCAAGTGCGAGTCGGACTCACGCAAGAAGGGTTCCGTACCATTAGCTATACAACATTAGACTTCATATTTTAACCTTTTTTTGTTTTAACGTGAGCGAGTCCAACTCGCACTTGGCCAACTTTTTGTATTTGTTGTTATAGCGGCAACAGAAATACATCATCTGTGAAAATTTCAACTGTCTAGCTATCACCGTTCTTGAGATACAGCCTGGTGACAGACGGACGGACGGATGGACGGACAGACGGACGAACGGACA
Organism: Plagodis dolabraria; assembly: GCA_963854805.1. Taxonomy (NCBI): domain Eukaryota; kingdom Metazoa; phylum Arthropoda; class Insecta; order Lepidoptera; family Geometridae; genus Plagodis; species Plagodis dolabraria. Next base: position 10,424,118 of record OY978467.1, on the reverse strand, counting down.
GCGGGACAGACCGTTTTTAACCTTTGGGTACGGAACCCTAAAAAGAACGTCTGAAATCGGACTACGCGTTAATAAATTACAACTAAGTGTATATTTTGACTTTCATCCCCTCTCCCAAGGGAACCATGCTGAATATCGGGATAAAAAGCTAAATTATCCTACCTTGTAGTATGAACTCCAATCATGCTAAGTTACATTGAAATCCATTCAGTAGTTTTGGAGTGATACGCGGCCGGGATACAGACAGACAGACAGACAGACAGACAGACAGACAGACAGACAGACAAAAATATAAAAAAATATAGTTTCGGCATCAGTATCAGCTACAGAGTACTGTACATTTGTTTTTTTCAAAATATTTGCCATGTACAGAATTGAACCTGTTACAGTTTTATTATAAGTATAGATTTGCTGAACAGAGTCGTTTTCTTCAATATTGTTACGGTAATAAAATATATAATGCCTTTTGAATAATCGAATTAACTTTGTTATCACTTTTTCTTAAATATCTCCGAACAGTGTAGAGTGGATTTATCCGAGTTTGAAGTTAAGGGACACAATTATATTCACAAACAAATTATTATAAAATAGACCCGTTTTCCCCCCGAAGGGTAGAAAACGGATATTTAGCCAAGCCAATCTTCTTCACGTTAACCTTTCTGGTTTACGTGGCTGCGGTATCGGGCATTTGGTGCCCCTGACCGCGATTTTCATTCGCAGTCTGCTAGCTAGCAGACCGGTCGTTTGGTTGGGCTATGCCCTAGGTTATGTTGCGGTTCCCGTTCCTTCAGCCGCTTCGCCGCCGTCTACCCTTATTATGGGGGTCAGGCGAACTAGGTGGTGCTGGATGGGAGATTGGTTATCTTCTGTGTTAAGGAGATCTCTTGGTTGTTTCTTAGCCCGTGGCTGTCTCTCGTACGTGGGGGCTAAGTTTTGGAGATGTTCATACTGTGAGTGGTCTGCCTTATGAAACATATTTTTGGCTAGCGTGGAGATGTGTTTGTCCAATTCTTCAATTTTGAGGTCTCTCATGATTGTTGAATTTCGCACAAATCGGGGGGCTTTTGTCAGTTGTCTCAGTGCCAGGTGCTGTTGCGCTCTCAGGCGTTTTCTATGGCTTTCGGCGGTGAGGGCAAACCATGCCGGTGCAGCATATGTCAAGCAAGGCCTGACATAGATTAGGTAAAGGGCTCTCTTTATGCGTAGTGGAAGAGCTGAGTTGAGAACTGGTTGCAGTAGGCCTCGGGCGGCTCTGGTAGTGGCTACTGTATTCTGAACATGTTGTGCCATTGTGAGCATCCGATCTATCGTGATCCCCAGGTACTTCGCAGTCTTTTTCCAGGGGATCGCTGTGCCCAGGAGTTGGAGTTCAGGTGGGAGGGATTTCGTTCTTTGTTTGGTGATCATCATCGCCTGTGTTTTGGTCACGTTGACTTGCAATTTCCATTTGGAAAGCCATTCTGGCAAGAGGTCGAGGTTTCTTTGCATTTTCGTCCCGGCATGATGGCTCTTGAACGAGGAGGTAATGAGGGCCGCGTCGTCCGCATAGAGTGCGAGCGTCGTCCCCGGTTCTGTGGGTAGGTCATCGGTATATATGGCGTAGCACGCTGGTGAGAGGCAGCTACCCTGGGGGACGCCAGCCTCTATACGGTATTCTTCTGATAGCGTGCCGTCCACTCTCACTCGGAATATCCTGTCCTCTAGGAAGGAGCGGATGGTGAGTACTGCTCGTCTTGGAGCTCCGGTTTTGGCTATCTTGTATAGTAATCCGCTGTGCCAGACCCGGTCGAAAGCCTTCTCCATATCCAGGAATACTGCAACCGTATGTTCTTTCTTGTTGGCATTTTCAGCCATAAGGTGCAGTACCCTGGACAGTTGCAGAGTCGTGGAGTGCTCCGACCGGAATCCGAACTGCTCTGGTCTGGGTCTCATGTATTTGGCTATCAGGTTTAGGAAGAGGCGCTCGAACACTTTGGAGATACTTGGCAAAAGAGTGATCGGTCTGTAACTCTCAGGTTTCCTCACATCTTTGCCCGGCTTTGGAAATAGAATAACGTGACCGGTCTTCCACTGCGTAGGAAAGTGTCCAGTGCGGAGAATCCCGTTGAATAGGCGGGTGACCGCAGCCGTGACTTTGTAAGGCAGATGGCGGAGAGCGGAGTTACTAATGTCATCCGCGCCAGGGGCTTTCTTTGCTTTCGTAGCTTTTAGTGCTTTCTGCACTTGTCTTGGTGTGATGAAAAGTGGATCCTCTTGTGGGTTCAGGGGGGCTCTGAAGTATTCCTCTAGGAATTTCTCCACTGTGTCTTGGAATTCAATGTTGTTTGTGGGATTTGGTTGAAATTGTTTCGCCATCGTTTGTGCGAAGACTTCAGCCCTGTCTTCTGCTCTGTAACGCAGATTTCCATCCTCGTGGTATAGAGGGCGCACAGGAGCCGGTTGCTGTCTTAAGTCTCGGCAAAGTTTGTGCAGAGAGGACCAGTCACCTGCTGCGTCTTCGATTCTGGTTTCCCAGCCGGCGGCGTTTTGGTCTTCCAGTTCTCTCATGACTTTTCCTTTCAGGTAATTCAGCTTCTTTTTGATAGCTGGGTCTCTAGTTGTCTGCCAGGCAATTCTGGTTTGGCGTTTCTCTTTAATTAGCTCTCGAAGATAGTATGGGAGCTTGGGTAGTCTTCCTTCAGTTTGGGTGTTTGCCTTCTCTGTGGCTTGATGGAGAGCATTCTGGATGTTGTGCGTTATGTCAGCTGTAAGGTTGTCAACATCAGTGGGGGTTAGGACAGGCCTTGTTATTGAGGTTTCCCATGTCGTCTTCATAAATTCGGCCCAGTCTATTTTGGGCTTGCGTGGTAGTCGTGGGGCTTTGGTAATCTCCTGGTCCAGGGTAAGTAGCACCGGCTGGTGATCAGAGCCGGTCTCTTCGTCCAGTACCGTTAGTTTTGGTATATTCTGTAGCCCATTATGAACCACAAGATCGATGACGTCTGGCAGGAGGTTGGTATTGTGCGGATAGTGAGTTGGCATTTCCGGACCTGTAATTGTATAGCCTTTATCGTCTGCGTGCTTGAGCAGCTGTCTACCTCTGCTGTTTGTGCTAGCAGAGTTCCAGGCTGGGCTCTTACTGTTCCAGTCTCCTGCCATTATGGTTGGAATTGTTGGATGGAGTAGTTGGTCAATATCTTGAGTGGTAATTCGGCCGATCGGGGGTTTATAGATGGAGTAAATGTGCATTGGTTGTCCATTAGTGCAAACTTCAACTCCGAGTGCCAGCAGGGAATCCAGGTTATTGCTTATGTCTGGCAGCATCTGGTGAGTGATTCGTCTGTGTACTAGCACTATCAGCCCTCTGTAGGCTCTAGTTTCCGTCCGATGGTCCTGTCGGTAAATGTGGTATCCTGGAAATTTGATTCTGTCTTGAGGTCCAAGTTGGGTTTCACAGAGAAGTGCGATATCTGCTTTTTCCTGTTTCAGAATCAGTCGGAATCGGAGAGCTCTTTGTCTTAGTCCTTCTGCGTTCCAGTAAATTATCCTTAGTTGGGAATTTTGGTTTTCTTGGTTGGGTTTAGGTGTCCTTGTTTGTTTTATTGGGATAGTACACTGACTAGCCTGCTCATCAGTATTTGTATCGGGTCCTTGCCCGACAGCAGGGCTTCTCGCACCGCCTGTAAGGCGGAGATGGCTGCGTCCACCTCCGCTAGCTTGCGTAGTTGCTCCTGAGTCAGGTGGGGATGTTGTTCCGTCTCTGAGTTCGGGGTTTGGGTTGTGCTGCTTATTGGCGCTGGTCTTTGTGGGGCTGCCCTTGCTGTTGCGTTCTTGGTGCTGAGCTCCACAGGTAAAGTCATTAGAGGGACTGGATTTATGATTGGTTCGTCCAATTCTTGTGGTAATCTGGGGGTGTTCTTTTTGTTCTTCTTCTTTTTCTTCTTTAATGGGACCGATCTACTGGTAGGTGCATTTGCCTGGGCCATTAGTGATGTTCCTGGTTGTTCTTGGATTTCGGGTGGTTCATGGCGTTTTGGTAATGGGGGTATTGTGGCAATGTCGAGGGCTGGCTGAGTTGTCTTGTCTGTGGCTGTTGTTGTGGCTGCCGGGCCTGCCGTTTTGTTGCGCAGTTCTTGGCGGAGTATGGGGCAGCGAGGGTTGTTGGCTGTGTGCGCCTCTTTGCAGTTGGCGCATGTTGGGGGGTCTTCTCGCGGGCGTGGGCAGTCTGCGGCGAAGTGTTCTCCGCCGCATCTGACGCAGGCCTGGGTTCGGTGGCAATTTTGTGATGAGTGACGGAAGCCCTGACACCGGTGGCATTGCGCAGGGCCCTTGCGTCCTCTCCAGCTTTCGATAGTGACTCCTGGCATACACAACATTTCTGAGATTTCGTATATGCCAGGTGTGATGTCGGGAGTCTTCTTCAGCATTGCAAAGAATATACAGCCAGGTCTGCCCTTCCTGGCTTGTATTTTTCTTACGTTTTCTGGCTCATATCCGCGGTCTCTAAGCTCTCTCTGGATCTCTGTAGGTGGGGTGTCTACTGGGAGGCCTCTGATTGCTACCTTGATGCTCCTTTCCTCCGGTAATGAGTAGGAGAACCATTTTACTTGTGTGGTGCTCTCGAGTTCCGCCAGGTATCTTTGGACTACTCTGTATTCTTCCCCATCCACTGGGGAGAAGCGAATGCCTTTCCCAAAAGGTCTGGCATTTGGTACGTGGCCGAGTTTTTCTTTTAGTATGCGCAAATGTGTCGTCCAATCAGGTATTTCTTCTACCACTATTGGAGGATAGCGGTTTGGTTTTCTTGGTGCATCTGCATCGTCCGGGTCTTCTGCGTTAGTAGCTGTTGGTGCGGTTGGTAATTGGACTTCTTGGTGGGTTGTTGGTTGGCTCTCTTCCTTGCTTCCGGATGGTATAGGCAGTGGTTCGAGAGTTGGCATGTCCCTGCCTGTCGTCGTATCCGTGGTTAGTGTCATTGCCGCTTCGCTTGTTTTGAAGTGAGCTGCGGCTGTGGTGCGCTTGGTCTTCGGATTTGATGTCGTAGGTACTGTCTTTGATGGGGTGGTTGTAGCTATAGTCGCGTACGTTTTGGTTTTCGGTGGGAAATCCGTGCGGGGGGCTGCGGCGGGGGCTGTGGCCAACGGAGTAGTGCTGGTCATGGTGTCCGCCTGCGTGGTTGGTATATTAATGTTTTTGGCTGTCTGTTTAATGGGCGTACTGGATGGCAGTGCAGCGCTTGATTGGGTGGATTCTCTGCTTGTAAGTGCTGGTATTCTTGTGCGGCGCGGATCGCGTTGTTGGAGAGGGGTGCGTCCCTTGTTAGGAGTGCAGGCCCGCTTACTCTCTTCCAAATCTTCTTCCGTTTCGCTGCGTTTACGGCGTAGGTTCATGGCCTTCGCTTGGTTGGTCATGGGTTGGGGGTGGATGTCCATGTTCTGCAGTGATAAGACTGCTGTTTGGCGTGCTTCAGTGACTTCAGGGCCTTCTGCATTGATTTCTTCTTCGGTGAGTGAGGCCGATTTATTAGCCACGTACTCAATCAGAGTCTTCTCTATGCCGGGTGTGGTAATGCCTGAGCTAATGATGGTATTCAGGACGGTGGCTTCATACTCTAGGCAGGCCCTCGGAGATGTTGGGATGGCCTGGGTTGTCTTCGGTGTTCTTGCCGGGAGGCTGAGGGGGGCTGGGGGTGGTTGCAGGGTTGAAGGTCCTGCCCTGGCGGTGCTGCCTCCCTGCTGTTCCCCTGTTCCGCTCTTCTGTGGCTCCGCGGTGGCTGTCCATTTCTTCCTTTCCTTCTGAATAGCTTCGGCTGTGCGCTGTTTAAACAGCTTGTGAAGTTGTTCTCTGAAGCGGGCGGCATCTTCGGGCTTGATATTGTGGCGCGTGCGTGACAGAGATCTGTCACGGATGGCCGGACCCAGCGAGCGGCTGCTGTGCTTGGGGGCACCCGGCGGTGTCCTTTCGGCTTCTGGCTTCCTCTTGCTGTCGTCTGGTGTATGCATAATTGCAACCTCGAGTGGGACGCTCCTCACACACGTGACTCTCCGAAGGGTAGCTGATGCTAACCCTTCGTACTTCGTAGTGGTGGCTATCTCCTCTCCTCACATCGAGGGGCGATTTCGGAGGGCGTTTTATAACAAAACGTCCCCGAAAGTCTTGCGATTTTAGGTGAGTCCGAACGTGTCGAATTTATATGTAAAGGCGCGAGTGCGTAACTTTCCGTAACTTTCCTGGATATTTAGGTTTCAGCCGTAGCTTGAACCACTTGAGATTACGCTTCAATGAATTCGCTACTCACACATTCGCAAACTCGTGTTCTACCATCTATGTATGCTCTATTGCTATCTGTTTCTATCATGACGCAGCGCTCGGTGGGGCGGCGCTAGCGCCGCGCTCTTCAGTACCTGTAAGTCAGCCGGCAAGGAACTTAAAGGCGTGGTTCAAGCTACGGCTGAAACCTAAATATCCGTTTTCTACCCTTCGGGGGGAAAACGGGTCTATTTAGGTGTTCGAGCCTTCGCTTGAACCACTTGAGATGTGTTTCTAATCTGCCGGCGCTGCTAATGCTGTGTACTGTGATTTTTATTTGTGTAAACGTTTGAGATGACAAATAAAGCGTAACTTTTAAGTAACAGTTTCTTTAAAGATTTGGTTATAATAATTTTAATTCTTGCAATGATATCATATAGCAATTACATAAATAACAAAGGCCTCACTTATGGCTTAGTATCAGACGAGATCACTAAATCGTCATGTCTATAATAGACATAATAATAATATAATAGACATATTATCTATTAATTCATTAAAGTAGAAAAAATATCGCTTTAAGTGTTACTAGTAGGATTATGCTAATCATTTGTACTAGTTGCGGGTATGTCTTTAATGTTTTTAAAGTGGTTAAGAAAAGTATTTCTTGATCTTCAGTTTCCTCTCCATAGAATCTTTTCAATATTGTATTCATTATTTGTCCAGTTGTTGGATGTGACAGCCGTTCTAAAACTGCCTACTGAAGTAGATATGCCCGCTTCACGAAATGAAGTTCGGATTCATCCTGCAATCACGGAGCGGGATGCACTCTTTACTGTGCCTCTTGTCGATAAATTCTTTCCTTTTCGTCTCATAGGATACCAGTTGGATTTACTGATGCATGATAATATATTAAGTCTAACCTCATCTGGGTTATCTTTAAGGACCCAAGCATATTGTCTATATTTTCCAGTGTCTGTTTTAGAGCCGAACTGTGGGTATAAGATTATTTCATTACCGTTGTCTATGAATTATCTCTTATATTACTTATGATTACTGATTACTACTTATGATTCTCTTTTAATGCTTAATAAAGTGATATCGTGTACTCTACGTCCTGAGGCTAGCTGGAGAAGGACAGCAGTGGGTCTAAAAATATGAAGTGTGTTGTTGTCATTAATATTGTAGGTCTTAGGGAACCCAAGGAGTTGATTAATTTTTCAAATGGTTTCCCTTTTTAAAATGGCTTTCAAGACACGTTTTACTAATATATGCGAGCTTAAAGCTTCTGACTTCTCAGGATTTGTCAAGGTTGTTATAACTGATTTATATATATTTCGAGGCTATAGTTTGCGGCGCCAGCTTTATATCCTTATGTAGGTACACAGATATTGCGCTACATCCAGAGGCCTTGGATTGGCAGTAGCAATATTGTTGTAGTGGGTCCACCGCCACCATCATAGTCAAATGGGTGTGTATATATGGGGTTTTGATAGTGGAATTGCTCCAGGACGCCTCTAATAGGCTTATGTCTCTTTTTGACCAGCTTCCCAGAAGTCTACTCCAGCCTGTACCTTCCAAACCAATAAATTTAGCCTTTCTACATTCTGTGGTGGTTGTTCGATTAATTCGAAGGTTGACAAGGTTCATTCTTAGGTCCGGTATTGGAATTGGAAGGCATATAGCAATTCGCCTGAGATCGGGCTCCCAGAACGCTTTGTTCCAGCTCGGGGCAACTATCAACTAAATTCCTTGGGAGGTTTTGAGGTGGCCAATCACCCGAGATATCATTGAGGAAATATCCAGCTTAAGTCACATTGCCAAGTCTGGCTGAATGCATCCGTGAATATGCTTCGATTGTCTCTCGCATCTTCGGTGACGTAATTTTCCATAATAGCGGACGTTGTGACCAAAACAGACCGTCCGCCAGACCGTTCAAGATTCCAGGTATGTATCATGCTTTCAGATGACAGTGATGTTAGTAGGTAAAATTAAATATTGCTGTTTTTTGAAGTCTCAGAGATTTTGCAAAATCTCTGACCGTTTATCACGGCACCAAAACCTTCGTCCGCGGCATATGTTATCACAAAGATGAATGGGTCTAATAAGTGAATTGGTGAGGGCTTGTGAACATTCGCTGTCCACCACACTAGTTCTTCTATTGCTTGATGCGATATTGCGGCCTCCAGGTAGTGTTTTGATTCGGATAGACATTTCAGTTCTCTTTGGAGACCGCGACAGTGAAGGCGACCTAGCAGTACTGTAAAGGCTGCAAAATTGTATTTTGCGAGGGCTACTTTCACATCGTGCCAGCTCCAGCGTTTTTCCGTTAACCAAGCATCTAGCAGGTTTAGTATTGTCCATCCTTTTGTCCTCTGACAGACATTTCAGGTTTAGTTTTGTGTCCCAGTTTACCCCGAGTTATTTTTAATTTGTTGTAGCTTTTGAGGAAAACTTCCTGATTGATGAGCAAACCTAACTCTTGCAGGTGTGCTATTACATATTATTTTGCTTGTCTCCAGCTGTGATGGAGTGTGTTATCAAAAAATCATCTGAGTAGACCAGTATCTTAATACCCAGAATTCCTAGGGTGTAAGTAACCTAGGGTGCGAAATATCCAGTTTCAACATGTAACACTTTGGGCAGGACTGTAGGTATCTCGAAATGATTGAGTAACCGAAGCTTTGGCACTAATATGTATTGGTTTAATCCTCTTAAGTCGAATATGGGTCGAGGTGACCCGTCTTTCTTTCTTCGAAGGAACAATTGTGACAGGTAACCACTTCGGAATAGGCTCCCTTCGATACCATTTGACTCCAGACTCTGTATTTGATCCTCCATATGTGGTGAAGCTTTTGTTTCGAGAAAACTTTGTCAAGGTTAGTTTTAGACATGGTGGCTTTATATGGCTACTGTAACAGCCGGATCGTCCACTACTGAACACAGCCTCCCCTATGTAGGGGGTATTTGTCATAATCCCCACGCTTGGCAGGCGGCTTGGGGATCGCAGTGCAAGATGACATAGTTCTTAAGAAGACGCTGCTGCCCCCCTTCTAGTATTTTTCCATTAGTCGACTTTTACGACACCCACGCGGAAACAAATGGGGACGTGCAATTCTAACCCGGAACCCCACGGGGGGCATTTATATGGGTAAGTACCTAGTATGTATTTTGAATAATTTTGGGCGCTAGTTGCTATTTGTGAGCTTACTTTTGTAACCAACCCGCCTTGAACCAGTCATTTTCCTTTACCAGCCCTCCAGTTTTTCTTTGATTGCTGTTCTAGTGATCCTCTTGGATTACAATTGGGTCAAGGATTAGATTTTGATGCAATATATTGTCGGGTGAGTCCAAATATAGCCTTTGGTTGGGGGTAGGTAGATTGAAGGTAGATTGGGGTTCGTGAAGGGAAAAATTTGCGGGTTTCTGTGTTTGAGCAGGATTTTATTGCTTCCACTAAAGCTTCAGCGGAGAATAGGTGACTCTCTGAAGGAAGTATAAAATATCGTTGAGCAATTCGTTAGGTTTAAAGGTAGCTCATCTTTGCTGAATCATCTCTGCTCGTCGGCCACCAACATATTGGAGCAAACCGTCTGATTTTACCTTAAACTGCGAGTCAGCGGACAAGTATTCGTTTCTTATTTTATTTTTAATTATTGAGGCAGCTTGTCTTATAAATCTTGAAATATTTTCCTTTGCTGGAAAAGGCTGTGAGTGATAACTCCTATAGTTAGGTCAAATTTCTCGAGTACACCAGAATATTTTCAATTAGGTGCAACAGAAGAGAGAATGTTATTAAGTTTCAAAGCAGAAAAGGCTGGTGAGGCCTGAAATTGTTTTTTGTATGTATACATATCTTACGTTGCGTTCCCTTCCTGACCGAGAAGTTGACTTCTTAAGGAATAGTTGATCAGTCTTAGATATTTTAGGTTCTGCTGCTGTTGTATTGGGTCAGACCCCGATTATGATTTTAATACGCCTAGCTCTCTCTGAGCTTCACAAATCTTATTGCGTAACTCAAGTTCTCTCAAAGTGAAGATTCTCTAGAGATTCTGCTTGGGGGCAGGATTCGTATTGTGGTAATCGTTCATGATTGTTCGATTGTTTGCTATCTGGCAAAGAGTTAAAAATGTATTCAACATAGCGGACTCAGGGACATCGTTTTGTATCGAGTTGTTTGGCTTATATTTTCATTAGCGTTTAAACATTTCTATTTGCTGGTTTAGAATTGTAACAAGCTGATGGTTACTGCGTCCTTGCCCTTGGGACGGGAAGTACCGTTTTCTCTGAGGACTATTGATTTCTTCTACCTCTTACCGCGCTCTTTTTCTTCTAATATAATGTTCGGCTTTTTATATGATAGCGTGGACGCTGTCCGGGTGCTGTTTGTGTTAGCATTTTCTCTTTGTGGGTATTGAGGGTCAGAAGAGACACTTTGACGACTGGTAAGTTACTTCTTGCTTTTAATGTCACAAACTGTATATCCATCCCTAAAGGTGAGATAGTACTTGCTTGAGCCGAATGTTTAGATACAGCATGGAGTGGTGAAAACATAGAGGCCCGACGAAGGCACTAGTGTAGGATCCTTGATCTAGCACTTCGATACTTTCTTTCCTATAAAACATTAGCTTGAGGGTCGAAAGCCTTAGTTATGGCTGTTGTTGGGAGACCAAATCTTAGCTTTGACTTTTGGAAAGATTTGTTTGCCGGAGGGTTCATGGTATGAATGGTCGTAGGCGCCCCATGATCGCCAATCTGGAGGGAAGTATTCGTTGATTGAATTTACTGCGATAGCATGACCTTCTTCCTCCGGTGGACAGGAACAAGTTGCTAGTTCTCTCAGAGTTGTCAGTTTAGTCAATTAAAGTGAATATTGACTTGTTTGTAGGAATATCACATTCTACGCGTCTTAAGAGTCAACGGGTGTTATGATGGGTCATACGAGGCAAAGCATATTTTACAATATAATGCTAAGATAGGTGTCGTCTCATGTTATTGTCGTATCAGTGGATACGATGCTTTGCACCAGATAAAACGATGCGTAGCATCAGATGATACGACGCGTTGCATTAAATGTTACGACGTGAAGCGTCGCATTACTTCATTCGACACTACCGATAGACAGATTGAGTGTCGTGTCGTATCGGTTCAGACGACGTCGTCTTCGCGAGTGGCACGGCTTAGGATCTCAGTGCATGGAGCGAGAGTTGAAATGTGATACGACACGCGCATACGACGGTGAGCGCATCGACTACATCGTGTCGTTTTAGATCTAGCGACATTACGACTCAATGGAGAAGCAGAGCTTCAAGTGACTGGCACTTTGACGTCGCCGGGTCATGGGCGCCGTGCGGAATTAGGGTCAGTCGTAAGTTTCAACAAATGTATACTTATAGTTGATGTATATCTGCACTCACTGTTCTATTTTGTGTTATTTAATTTGAAATTTCGAAGAGACGTGTGAGTCGTCCGATATTCAAAAGCGTACTGAAGAGCGCGGCGCTAGCGCCGCCCCACCGAGCGTTGCGTCATGATAGAAAGAGATAGCAATAGAGCATACATAGATGGTAGAACACGAGTTTGCGAATGTGTGAGTAGAATTTATTGAAGCGTAATCTCAGGTGGTTCAAGCGAAGGCTCGAACACCTAAAGATATGAATTCAACCGTCAAGCCTAAACGCCACGGTTTTATAGATGTGGGTAGGTTGGTCGTTGTCTCAGCGGACATTTTCCTAACACTATAATTTCTTTTTTTGAGTTACCCTTGCGAAGCCTTCGATCGCTAGTGAGTGAGTATATTATATACATTCATGATATAGACGAGTTAAAGACCTGGTAGGGTAGAATACCTAGTTTGCGGCCATTTAGTGGCACCTTCAACTTTAAGACGCTAGAAAAAATTATACAATTGTTTGAGCTCTGTTTATTGATATATGTTCCCTATATAATGTAATTTACGTATTTAATTTTTAAAGGAACGCCAAGTGCTTCCTTATTTTTAGAAAAATATATAAAGCCAAATATAGCGAAATCGCCGGTTTTCGGCCATTTTTTTTATTTTTCGGTCAGCAGTACCCAGTTTTCGGTCGGTACATTTAATATTGATTTAAAATTAATGTATCCATACAATTAATAAAAAAAACAACATTTTTATGTGAAATATGTATGTGTGTATCCATTTAAAATGTCCTACTAGCCCAACACACATTTATTCCAACATCCTCATTGTTTTGGCAGTACATACTTAAAACTATACTTTAATGTTTGCTTTAATTTGTTACACTTTAATAGTAATACTAGGGTAGCCTGAACAACATTTTCGCCCACATCATAATTTACTATCTAGTGATATGGTGGTCAAAGGATAGCCTATCAGCTATAATTCACTATAAATTATTTTTATCCGTCTAGGTGAAACTGTACAATCATATTTATCTTATACCTTTTTTTTTCATGGGGTAAATGCTTTTAGGCATACCCAACCGTCGGAGAGCAGTTGGGTGATGTCAGGCTCGGGGTTAATAGGGGTCCCTGTCTATCTATAGTGGCCTATCACTGTCCTCAACTAGAAGCAGAGACCGCGGGTTCAGTCGTGCACTCTTCCGCAGCCCCCAACGACGTCGCGGCCCAGCCTCTGGGGAATACCTCCCCTCTCCCGCCTCGTTGGATGCCCCGGAACACAGGGGGACATCCACACCTTTTGCGGACCTAGCCCTGATGGGAGGCGCCGGCTGCCACCACAACCAACGCCCCAGGTCCTATGAGCGGAGACGGCGTGCGAGCTCGATTAGCTCGCCTCTTCAAATCGGGAGGCCGCTCCGCCTCCCTCTGCGAAACTATTATTCCACACGAAAGACCACCGCCTTCCACGACCTCTCTTCATCGACCATCTTTACTATGATGGCCGACAATGAGAGGTCGGGCCCCATAACTGCGATCAGAGATATATAGGTATACGATATACTCTTATACGACCGCTTCTCCTGGGCATGCCTCAAGTGCGAGCTGTCTTCCGCGAACCCAAACTGGGGGCCGGGGAACGCTCCCTTCGTGCGATGTTACACAGGTATCTCCCGAAACAGCCATGTCCGGCGAGAACCTGTGTCAGTCGGAAATAGGGCCTTCTTTGGACCCTCTCTCCGAGTACGGGCCGGATCGATTCGTGTCTAGCACCGGGCCCCCCTCTTGTGTGGGTCCTGCGAAGAGCCTGTCCCATGTGGTGAGAGCTGAGTGTCCGGTAGCCCCGAAACACTCTAACTGCCATTACTCTCTGTACCGCAAGCAAGATGGAGATGCACTCGCGGCGCAGAAAGCCCTCCCCTCTCCTCCTCTGGTGTTTGGAAGGAGGCGACTCATAACACCAGCTGTGTTCATGGGGGGCCAGCTGCCACACATGCGCCTCAAACCTCTATTTGCTATCAAGGACAACCCCGAGATATTTCAACGTTGTCCTGACCAGAATACAGGTTCCGCCCACAACAATGGTAGAGTCTGCAGATGGCGCCCATCATCGGCCATAAAAATATATGGCTTTAGACTTATGGAGCGCCTTATCCAGGCACAGCATTCTGATTCTGGCCACGACCGTCCCGACACTATCCGTGGCCATCCGATTTCCGCTTCTCTGTAATTATCCCGAACGACGTCAACTCCACGAAGGTTGGCGCCTCAAAGCACCCAAATGCCCGACTTTCCACAAGAAGGGGCCCAAGACTCAGCTCTGCGGAACGGCACGCGCCGCGCGCCTCGGGACCTCGAACCTCCGCATTTGTCGTCGGGATGACTTCCTCTCTATCGGTGAGATAGTCCCCGACTAGCCTTCAGAGGCAGTGGGGAACTCGTTGATACTATAGTCCAGCGTGTATTGTGCTCCAGGGCAGCGTGTCGAAAGCGTTGGCAACGTCCAATGACACGACCAACAACACACCACTACTGGAGCACGCCTCCTTGGAGAGGTCGCGGACGCTGGAGATGGCATCCAGGGTCGAGTGACCTCTCGGAAACCCGAACTGGTTGTGTGCTAGGTTGGGCACTGTTCTCTCAAGGTGCTTAACGAGGCGGGCAGCCACGATACGCTTCAACAGTTTGCCCACATCGTCAACTACCACAATCGGACAGCTCGAAGGCTCATCCGCGGGACGGCCTTCCTTCCTCAGGAGAAGCTTGCCCCTCTTCCACTGTTTGAGGAATTTGCCCTCCCTGAGACACCTGTCACATAGGGCCTTCAGAGGTATCAGGTGCTCATTATTAAAGCCTTTGTTATTTTATTTAAAAAAATACAAATAATCCTTAAAAACAATATTAGAGTTTAGTAACTTCGTAAGTAGGTAATGAATATCAATAACTATGTACAAAAACAAGACTTTTTAAGACGAATTTAAGTACATTAATAAAAATGGACGAAGAACTAATACCACTGTTTTCGATACCTCAGTTTTCGGTCGCATTTCTTTCATACAAATATTATGTGACCGAAAACAGAATGTCAATAAATTACGGCTTATGTTTTCGGCCATCTCTAAAATGTGAAAATCGTTATTTAATCATACTAATGCAAATTGACGGCCGAATTCTGAAAACTAAAATCTTAACTGTAATTGCAGTTGAATAAAAAGAGTAGTTCCGTACGTGTACTACCACGTTAATAAAAGAGACAAAACTATTTTAGGTTGCATGTCGCTAAAACTCGGCCACCCCGGCCGAAAATAGAATAATTAAAGAAAATCTTGCTTCTGTTTCCGGCCCCTTAAAAAATCGTTATTTAAAATCAAATACTATTAAAATAATTATGAAAGAATGACTATAACTTATTTCTTCAGCTATAAAACTATTAACAATCAACATTTACTTATTATAACAGTAAAAAACTTACGGTTGAACGAGAGGCGAGTCACTATTTTTTTTTTGTTTTTGCGTGCTTAACTCTTTCTCATCTACCAATGTGAAATTAAACAATTATTTAAAAATCGTTTGTTATAGTAACCCAACCGAATAATGTTTTAGGGTATCAGGCGATTCAATCAAAGAGTACTTACAAGACTTTCGTTCCTATATTGCAATAATAAGCAGATAATATCTAAATAATACTGCAAGAGGATCAGGAATGGCCGATGGATAGGTGCCGGCCGGTGGACCGGTTCCCCTACCCTATTATTAAGCCGGGCAGAAGGAGCCGTATTATATCACGATCGAACTGGAAATCTCAACCCCTAATGCGCAGCCCCTAAAATACCAGCGCTATAATTTTTATATCTAATTATAATTATATTATAATGATGCATATTTTTTTCAACATCATATTTCAAATAATTTGCTAGCTTTTTAGGGAATTGACAATACATATTGTATACAGATTAATTTTTATTTTTGTTACCGGCGGTATGACATTATTTAATAAAATACTACGAACTATATACAACACCAGATGTTATACTATGTCACATCTTTCTGAAACCAACGTGAAAACTGGCGCCGCGGCTACTTCGCTTCAGCAGAGCAACTCAAGCTCCGCAAGTATGCTAACCGTGGTATGAGTTACCTATTTGAGCCATTTGGTGTAGAGTAGAGACGTTGGGTCCGTGGGGACCGGGAGCTCATCATATGTTCCAAACTTATCTGAGCGCCGAGTCGATGCGACGCGTGACCAAAATGCTGGCAACGAATAAGCATTGCAATTCAACGGGACTATGCTGCCAGCATGCTGGGCACGCTGCCAACTGGTAGTGGACTGGAACATTTAGACTGCTTGTGGGTTTGCTATGACTTATAGGTTGTCTAAGTGCTTTTATTGTAGTAGCTTTGTTTAAAGCAGTTGTTTAATTGATTTTATGTTTGAGATTTGACGTTGTATACTATTGTATACTATTGTATACCTGTCCTTATTTCTGATAAAATTTTGTAATTGTTTCCTTGTATATTTTTATTCTTAATTATTTACAATATAACTATGAACTATGGTAGTTGAAGTACACGCACTTGAAATATCAGGTCGTGCGTTATTGGGTCGCCAGTTATCGAGCCAGTTGTTCCTGGGTCCATGATTATACACACTAGATTACGAAATTTATGAAACTCCCGCGTTTTTAGAGGTGACCTAAGTCCTAAAGGCAGATCATTTCAAAATTTTCAAAGTAACAGACCAACCGAGACCAACTATTGCAAGAGATTCACGAGTTAACGGGTTCTTTCTGAAAGTTTAAATCAGCATCAGTGTTTCACCATGTTTTCTTCATCTGATCCGCTAACTTTGCCTGATCCGCCGAATCCACGGGACGTACAACGCCGTGTTGATGAAATCAACAAGAGAATAGACATGATAACTGATATTGTTAGTAGTTTGCCAAATGAAGATAAGGCGTATTACAACGCTAGAATTAAGTGTCTAGTGATGAAGAAACAAAAGATGATCACACTTGCTACATTTGCACAAACACAAGGCATGCAAAGATTGATAGCAGATATGGACATATTAGTCGCAGAAAGTGATTTGGTGGCAGATGTTGAAGCGATTAGACGTGAGATCAAATCTCAAATTTCAAAGGAACCTATATTTTCAGGACCTGCGAGAACTTTGGAACTATTAGATGGTAACTTGATGCACTACTATTTCACCCTGCATCTACTTGTATTACTTTATTTCACATTTTACTACTGTACATACTATAACTAGGCCGCAACCCTAGAGACGGCTCCTAATTAGAATTGGTATAATATGTATCATCTTATTTTTTCACTGACCATATGTCACATATTTGAGAAATAAATCAGTTTTACCTATACTTTTGCTATGTATTTACACCTTCTTATACATATATCCAATTATTGTGAACTACTACAATAATCAAGTTGTTTGGTAGGTTATGAATGGTGTGACAGAAAAAAATTGAGGCAACCACCTTCCAAGCAGTTTTGTTTATTACCCTACTAATAGCGCTGAAAACATGGTGGGAGGTGGCGCTAGTCATAACCCTAAAGCAACATACGCCTGGGACTTTTGCAAACAATGTCAGCCAATTTTTTTTTTTTCATGTTGTTCTCACTATTAAATATCCATATAAAGAAGTACAAAACACTGAAGTAAATTGTGCGTAAAATTAAAACTTTCATAATTTATTTCTTTGAAAACTGTTGGGTTCTCCAATAACAGACCAAGCAATGGCCTGCTCATAAATCTGCATAATAATGTCTACTAGCAACCAACAAGTCATACCACCTAGTTGGCTGGTTATACTTTTGTCTTAACTGACAATCTATCAAGTTTATTTGTTAGTTAGGTAAGATTTCATTCTAACCAACAAGCTCTTAAACTATATACCGAGATTAATTAATGGTTTGTTGGTCACATCTTTACCTATCCTAAATGAATCTATGTAAATTGCCTCTGTAGGTATGAAAATGATTTTTTATCATCTCATTATGAACATCAATATTTAAAGTAATATTAAATATCGATATTCATAAATATATACATAAGATTCAGTGTCAATTTGCAGAAATTCATAAGTTAAAAAAAATTGTTGATATTGAATACAGAGATAATAGGTATGAAAATTATAGTACTTTAAGTATTCTTATGCAAGACTTTATGAGGCCACCAGATACTTATATGGTATTTTGCAGGGCAGAGCCAGGGCTAATAGTTTTATGCCGGTTATACTTACACTATCTAATCCCAGAAACTGTGTTCCTGCTGTTAGGCTATATTAATGTACCACCATGAAAGTAGTTTCACTCTTCACTTGCACTACAGTTATCTAGGGATGTTTACTGTGTATTTGATTAATATTGATCTCTTGACATTTCCACACTGTTTCAAGCGCCTTGATCAAGGGCTCGAAAATAAATGACATATATAAGGAGCTTGATTGTGGATCCTAATGAACAAAGTGTATTGTGTCACATAATTTGATTTTATCTTATATTCATACTCCGGGATACAACTATCTGGACACCAAATTGTGTAATGAGTTTAGTAGTGTTAATGTGAAACATACATGCAGACAAACTTTCTATAAAATAGTGTATTATTTATTCATTTTATTGATTTCTGTGCTGTTATCATAAAAATAATATAAATAATTTTTACATTGAGTCATTGTTAATACAACTCATCCATAATTTCTGTGCATCTCACATTGTAAATAATAAGAATTAAGAGTGAAGTTTTAATATTGTGCCTGTGGGGTGGTGGGCTAGAATGTCACCTCATGTGGGTAAAATACTGGATTATGGGCAGCAGCACCCTCTGGGGTACTGCTATCTCCAAGTCGTCTGCCAATCATGAGGATTATGGTTTACCCATTGTGAGAGCCTGTGTTCAGGAATGGAAAATCTGAATGATACTGTAAGAGGGAAGTGTGTGGGAGTGTTTGCGTCCAATTGAGAATGATGTGAGAATATAAATATTGCATATTATTTCAGATTCCAATGACACCGTAATTGTAGAATGCATCCCCAGTCATTCAACTCCATTGAGAGAGGAGACACCCCCTTTCAATAAAATTGGACAGTTAGCATCAGAACAAAAATTACATACAGTAGATACAACCTGTACCAAATCTCAAGACACCAATCAATCTCCCTCATCCATCCCTGATGGTGTGATCAAACCTGATAAATACAACCAAAATTTAAAAACTGAGAAATCATCATCTACCATGAAAAAAGAGAAACACACCGAAAAAAGCAGAGCAGAAATTGCAGTTCCTCAGACTGCAGAAATCCAGCCAGAGAAAGAAACAGTGCCATGGAAAATTCATCAGATTGATACAACCATGCTGAAATTCCATCTAACAAAAGAAATAATTCCAGTAGAGTCAAAACATCCTTGGAAAGAAACTTTGTCTACTTCCAACAGGCAAAAAGATCCCAGAAAGGAAACAAAACAAGAAGAATTTGCCAATAAGCCAAACAAATCCAAAACATCTAGTAGAGCTCATTCTCAAAAATCAGTTGAAAAAAATGCAGTGGAGACTGATTTGACTACTACTACCAAATCATTCCCAGAGTTGAAAGTGCTAGATAAAGAAAAACCTTGTACTGTTAACAAACCAAATGCAAAAGATACTAGTTGTCAGAAAAATAAAGATTCAAACAAAACATTGCCTGTAGAATCATATAGAGATGTTATGTTGCTAAACAATAACTTGCAAAAACTATACACACCTAACATAGCTTCTAACGACATAACTAAATCTACAAAGGTTGAAGAAAAGACTACCAAAAACACTGAAACCTGTAAGACATCTACAACAAATTCCAAAAATTCAGACATGTCAAGAAAAACACATGATTCTCTATTGTCTGAATCATCTACAAGTAGCAGCAAAAGATCGTGCGACTCTCCAGATACATCTGCAAAAAGGAGGAAGTTGTCGCATAATTCCCATGATATACAGAAAGATAAGAAATCACATGAGCATAAACACTCGACAAGAACATATGAGAAAACTCATGAGCATTTGGAATCTAATAAAAAAGATGCTAAATCTAAAGATTATTCAAAATACTCTACCAAAAAAGACAAGTCATTGTTTTCAGATGCATTAAATAATATCAAAAAAGCACAAGACTCCTTACAATCAAATAACCACATTGAAAAAGATATAAAAAATGAAGAAGAAACTAGAATTAAAAAACACAAAAGGTCCCATAGATCCTCTGAATCATCAAAGAGGAAGTCTCACAAGACTGATAAACACACAGAAAAAGTTCGTAAGAGTGACACCAAAACAGAATGCAACACTTCTCATGTTGGAAGTCTTAGGAACATAGTTGATATCCAAAATGTTAACAACAATAACATGGGTGATGAGAAGGCTATTTCAAACATGAATAAATTGGTGAACCGGTCAATGGAAAAAAATGGTGATGATAAATGATTATAACATGTACTAACGGGTATGGAAGTTACTAACATAACTATTATTTAGAATTTTTTTATAACATATAAGGTAGGCTTGGAAAGTGATAACACTTCTCAAGAAATTAGATTGTGGCCTATAGATAATATGCAGGTTGGGTCAAAGGGACTGGCTCTCAAGAATAGCTCCTGGAACATTGCTCATCCAAAAGACCCTTCCACATAAGTTAGTCATATTAAGGTGAACACTAACATCAATGGCAGAAAATGAAAATTTTAATAATTTTTTTGTTCATTATTATTCAATTACATTTCGTTTATTATGTACTGTAACATATTTTTTATGGAAAGTATTTTTTATTTTGTAACCTTTTGGGGGAAACTTCTAGAATCTTGCGCATGGGCGCTTGATCATTTTGAAGATATAATATACAAGTAAAATTATTTTTAACTTGCAAATACAAGGGTGATATAACTGTTATAAATATAATATGATAAAATTTTTAATTTATTGCCATTGTGAGTTTTCACCTTAAATGTCAACTCTTACAATATTAACATTTAAAGCTTTATTAGCATGCTATAATTTTGGGGCAGTATATCTGACTGCAGGGTACGAGAATGGCCACTCTCTCATACTGATACAAGCCTTATTGTCAAACTATAACGGTAATAAAAATGAACTTTATATTGACATTTCAACTTGAGGTGAGGATAGGATTTGTGGTCGGGAGTAGTGAGATATTAAAAAGGAAAAAATACAAAAAGGTGGGCTGCACCCTCTTATGAAGAACCGCCATTTTACACTTTGATCCCCAAGACTCTTGCCAAGCTTAGGGGGTAATGGCAAACTGCCCTACGTGGGCGAGGAGTTTGTTCAAGTTTTTTTTATAATGCTGTAATAATCCAAAAAAATATATTATTACAAGCTGCCTCTGCCCAAATTTAAGTTTACCCCTTCACATGGAAATTGTACATGTTTTAAAAGTTATATGTGCCAAAATATTAAAAAACCTAGCGGTCCCACTTTGTATACCAATATTTCTCTTATTTTATTATCAAAAATTCTTTTTCTGTTTCAGTTCAAGACACTCACTCTCAGGATGACATAGTTAATGTTTTATTTAGGGATTTAATGGGTGCAAAGATGATTAAAATTGAGTTTGAGAGTACGACTGAGAACACCACAACTTGCTACGAGTGCGGCCCAGTATCTGAAGATCATATGTGTGTTTACACTCTAAGGGAATTGCTTGAATCATGTTGATTATTGATTTGAGCAGTTAGGAACAATCACAGTAGGAATATCGGCCATTAACCCGAGTTTTATTATCCATACTTATAATTTCACAACTTATAAAAAGCACTTATCGCTCTCACTTTGCGCAGCTTAAGTCATTGATTTCTGTGAGAAGAAATTCCCAGAATTAACCATCCAAGAATATATCTGGATAAAGTTGGGTTGTCTTGCTAGTAATTGCACTGTATTCGATTGAAAGAAAAGCATCTTTATATTGTTTTGTCAAGGTTGATTTTCCGTTGGAACCCAGTGATCTTTTGCATGTGTTAATAAAGGAACCAGTCATTTTATTATAAGTTTTGGTTATGGTAATTAGGTTTGATTATTTTTCCCAGGTCTTGAAACCTGGAATCTTATGCAACTAAAATATCAATATTTTATGGTATTGATGCTATAATAAGTTTTATTTACTAATAGGTTCTATTGTTATTGTACAGTATTTCAGTGTTTATGTCTGTATTCGAGTACACAGTATTTACTGAAAGTAGAGAGAATACATTTCTTTTAAGGCTGATTAGATTACGAAATCTGATAATGATCAGAGTCTCAGAGGTTATTTGTTTTAAACATTGATTACTTGTGTAAAACAGAGTATGTTATTTGTGTTTTTACTAAGTATATAATTTTCTAGTGAGATCTTTTAGTGTAAGCTTAAATTGTTAAGTAATAGATAAAAGATTAAAAATATAAATGTTTTAAAAACATTTTCTGTTTTTATACATGGTGTGTCACTACTTACAATATCTGTATACCAATGAATCAAAGAATTTAAACTGAATATAATTAGGTAATAATAAATGTTATTAACAAACTTAATTAGTAAAATTGAAAACTGTAATTTAATTATCACCAGATTTTTCAGTACCATTTTTAATAATGTGTATGAAAATCTGATATTAATAACCAATTATGTGTATTAGATATATTCCAAATTTTACTTTATTATATAATTTTAACCCCTTAAACTACATAATTTTTTGTAATGTGTATGAAAAACCCATACTAATAACCCATTGTGTGTATTTGACATTCCGATTGTTAGTTTAGCGTTTGATTTTGAAACATAAATGTGTGTTTTTATGGTAAAAATCAATCAAGAATATATAAATTAAAAGTTTGAATGCCAATGTATCATCATGTTTTTATAAAATATTTCTATTTTTGTAAAAGATTAAATTACTTTTTTAATTTACTTTCTTTACTATAAAGAAACTAAGAATTTAGAATACCAATCTTGTATAAGCTGGAATATACTTGCAATACCTTGTCATAACATCAGAAAAGCAAGTAGTACACACTTGACTGAAAATTATCTCTAATCTAGTTTTTAAGTACAGTAAAATGGGTATTTAATGCCGTATTGCCTATAGGATAAGAAAAAACTGATAATGCCTTATCACATATCTATAGGATAAGAAAAATCTGATTGTTATTTTAAATATCCATACTGGATTAATAATGTTTTATATATTTTATTATTATAGATTTACTATATTTTAATAGATGGATAGATTACTACTTCAATTTTGAGACTGACAGAGTGATCTCATTAATATTTTAAGCTAGTTTTCTGTCATCTGTGTTTTAAATGACTATAGACACCTTGCGAAGAACTTAATTTTCAATCTATAATATTTTTAATATCCAATGGTAGTTGAATGACACATAAAGCGTATAACATTGGTAAAACTTAGCATAAATCGCAATTTTTTTTCGTAACTTTAAGTTATGCTGCCTGATTTTTATACAATACATATTTTGTAATTTTTAATTGTGGACTATGTTAAAATGTCGTAAGTGACGTTTCTCAAATATTTTATTACTAGCTTTCCGGGCGCGGCTCCGCCCGCGCGTATGTCGGTTATCGCGCGAAAACATTAACCTCTTTTTGCGCAGTTGGATAAAAACTATCCTATGTTTTTTCCCGGGTCTCAAACTATCTCCATACCAAATTTCATTCAAATCGGTCCAGTAGTTTTGGCGTGAAAGCGTAACAGACAGACAGACAGACAGACAGAGTTACTTTCGCATTTATAATATTATATAGTACTGATGGTGTAAAATTGTTATTTTTTAAAACTGTTATTAGAAGTTGTTTTCAAATGTTACTCTCGTATAAGATTGTGGTTACTGCTTTAGAGTCATAATCTACCATCCTATGGTCAATCTCTACAAACAATTTTTTTTAGAGATAAATTTGCCACGGTACATCAATGATACTATGAGTAATATAATTTTTTAGGTATGGTATATGATTATGTTGATTATAAGCTATTCTTATAGCATTTATAAGAAATTCAGCTAAACATCTGTTAAATTATATTCCTTGAACGAAATAAATATTATCAGTACATACTTATCAAGTTTTTTTTCTTTTTATGGTCAAAGTGAGTATGTCGTTGACCATGTGACACTAGTTTGTGCATCATGGATCAAAACTGATAACATGTCAGACATAAATAGGGTAGCATTTACCTATGTCTGAGATGTTATCAGTTTTGATCCGTGAATTATTAGACTATTATGTCACATGTCCTAAAATAGGTTTTATGCGCGAGTAGTTTACTCAGCTTTTCAACTGGTAGGTCTCTAGCAAACTTACACTGCAGTGTCAGATATTCTGCCTCGAAGCAGTTGTTTGCAAGAACTAAAAGAAAAAAGTGTAATAGTCGTATTTTGTATTGGAACCCCTGTTACTGTTGGCAAACCGAAACAACTAAGGAATTAATTTAGTAGCAATTTGCATAAAGCTACACATTAGCTAACCAAGCTTTTTTTTTATTTTTTCTTGGCTTTGGATACTTGGCCTTATGCAATATCTTTTTGTTTTATTTCATCTGTTGTTTCTGTTGCCATAGGGTTTTTTTTCTAAGTACATAAGGTAAAATTTATTTACTTCATTTTGTACGAAATACCTGTGCCATGACGATAAATCTTACCAAAATCAACATTCAATCAAACAACCTCAGAAAAGGAGCAAGTTTCGCTACTCAACGCCAGATGTCGTTTTATGAAGTGTCGAAGATTAGTGCTCTCTAGGAGTCTAAGGCTGGACCTACACGGGCAGCGTAAAGCAGCCAGTATCGACTGCTTCAAGCTGCGACTGCATAGTGAACTTCAGACTTCTACGTATGTACATATACGAACCGAACGAGCAATTGCAAATGCTTCGGACGGTGAAATTTCATCGTGCGGCCAAGCAGTCGCCAGGCATACACTGACTGCTCCAGCTGTCGACTGCTCTCACCATGTACCTCCGCCCACGCTCTTCATTCCATGTGGTGCACGCTTCGTTTGTTTATTGAGGACAATGGTCAACAACATCAATACCAAACCTGCTCACAAAATTTCGTGAGAATCGATTGAGAAATGCGACCACATAAGAAAGCATTTTAGTCTTAAGTTGAAGCAGTCCTGCTTCGCTCGAACTAAGTTCTCGCTCGGTCAATAATAGTGTACCGGCGTAAAATGGTGCATTAGCAAGCAGATGTTTTCATATACAAACAATATTATTTGA
This sequence comes from Plagodis dolabraria, assembly GCA_963854805.1. Classification (NCBI taxonomy): domain Eukaryota; kingdom Metazoa; phylum Arthropoda; class Insecta; order Lepidoptera; family Geometridae; genus Plagodis; species Plagodis dolabraria. The sequence goes on along the minus strand of OY978467.1, from coordinate 10,399,212 downwards.
GACTGTAAATAAAATGTAGCTGTGTGTTATAAAATAACCAATACAACTGATTCTTAATCTTACTGCATATGTTGGAGTAAAAATGGCCGTGCGGTTATAGCTATCGACTGCTGCAGCGCATGACCATGGTGCGGTCCTCACTGCCGCCGCCACCGCCAGTTTGAGCTTCACCGCGTGGTGGAAGAGCATATTGCGAATGCTCGCCTGGCTAGCTAACACCCTCAGGTAGAAAGTCTGGCGCCAAGCACCTAGCAATGTGTTCCAGTAGCAGAACTTAGAGCCAGTAAAATTACAGGCACATGACATTTAACTACTGCTTGTCTCAGGGTGAGATGATGAGTCCTAACTATAGAGAAAAGTAATACTCCGGAAAGTCAAGCCAATGTAATACGAATTTTTTGGTTTGGTGATAATTTATGAGTTAATGAGGCAAACGTTGACGTTTATAGTATGTCCCGTTCGTTGTTTATTTGTTTAGCTCAAAGCCACCGCTTCTGAGGTTTTTATTCTATAGCTCAGAAAATAAAATTCACTTTGCAATCCACTTGTCATGCATACCAGACAGATGTCCGCACCACCACCATGATATATACTTCTGTACCACAGATATTAGCTAGCCATAGTACTTTTGTGATTCTAACCCGTCAGATCGGGTTCCGTCATTTGAGGTTCATAATGTCTTGGAGACCTCTGAGATGGAATATATCAATAGTATAATATGTCGACGATACAATATAAGCACATATCTCGCTAGAATACAAAATACTGGGTAGCACAATGGCCATATAAACTTTGATTTTAGAGCTCAGTTAGATATTATGCGAGTGGAGTTGAAGTTGCCCAAAAGCAGCTGATGCAGCAACAATTCTGCAGTTAATATCCACTCTAAGGTTGTTTTTAGCTGATATGGTGCTTCCCAAGTTATAAAACATGTCAACTTGGTTCAAAACTTTCCCTCAGAGCTACATATACAGCTGTTAAAGATATAAAGAATTTATTGCCACCATTTCTGTTTTGGTGATGCTTATTTTGCGGCCAAATTACCTGGAGTATGCGTAAAATTTCTCAATCTCTTGGGGAGGCCGCTATAAAGCACGATGGCTTTCGACAATATAGCTTGATACGCTTTATGAATAATATTATAATAAGGCATAATAAATACGATGCCACAATAAAAAAAAAGCCGTTCTCCTAAATAAAATTAAAATAAAAACTCTTTAAGGGTAGGTATATATTTAAAAAAATATTATTATAGAGGGCAATTACTACATTTCAATGTAGTACTGCCCTCTGCTTTTTGCTCAGCGAGCGAAGCGAGCCCTAACATTATACGATATTCATATCTACATATTGTGTTATCCTTAAATTTTAATCAAGTTCGTGACATGGAATCGACCTCTCATGAAAAGTACTCTGTGGTACTTATTTACTACTCATCTGTCAATAAGTTTGCGTTGGGGATGATCGATATCGCGAAAACGTCGGTGCTATCATCGACAGCTCAACATATCGATGCTGTCGATTTATCGGGTCGATGTTTATCAAACTCAAAACATTTAAACACGAGCATTTCGCACTCTCAATGACATTACGGATGAAAAAGAACTATTTAGCTGATTACCCCGAGTGAAATCACAAATGTGGTACGAGAATTTTATTTTATATGTCGTTAAATTTTGAATCTACTATAATTAATATTAATTTATGCCATATATGAAATGGATCCTATGGAATCTCTAAGGGATCTTTTTAAAGAAATTGATATATTAACTTTACCGAGTCTGTATATATTTGAAAATATTATGTATATTCGGAAAAAATTTAGTAAATTTAAATAAAACAGTGACAACCACAATTACAACACTAGGAACAAATATAAATTAACGGTACCGTGTTTTAGATTAGCAAAGACAAATAAAAGGTCCTTTTTAGGTAATTGTGTGCGGTTTTATAATAAAATTCCCGAACATATTACAATGCTCACAGAAGGAAAATTCAAATTACACGTGAAAAACATTTTGATTAAGAAATCCTACTACACAGTTTGTGATTACTTAAACGACAAAAATGCTTGGAAAATTCCACCTCTGCCAAGCCATCGCCTGTCTCCTACGTAATTTAAACAAATATTGTAATAATTGTATTATATTGTTTATAACAAATTGTAAACAGACGTTTAAAAGAATGGCCCCGAGTTTCTTGCCCGTTCTTCTCGCAGTGGCTCTATAAATTTTTTTGCTGAACGTGGCAGTACAATGTAGAATATTTCAATATTAAAGTTTGTAATTGACCTACATAAGAGCGTCGTAGACGCCTAAATTGAATAAATGATTTTGAATTTGAATTTGAATTTTGAATTTATAAAAAGCGTTCTTTGCTGGAAAAAAAAACGGAGAATAGCTATATAACTATTGAAATGGTTATGAATGTAATATGATGAAATATCTTTAGACCTGTTTTTTCCATGTGAATCACATCGATGTCTTGCCGTGACATCGGTGTTATGTTATGATAGTATGTTGTAAATTAGAATTATGTTCAGACACCTTTAGATTTTCTATGCTTTCACAAAAAGCATGTGAGATCGATGTTAGGCTGTGACATCGATGTTATGATGTGACATCCATGTTACGATATTGTATATTATGTTGTGACATCGATGTCTTGCTTCTTATCATCGATGAACATCGAAAATCGATTATCCTCGAGCATATCTAGTTTTCTTTTCTTCTAAAGTTGCATTTTGTAACCTTCCATTTTCGCTGTTATTTTTGGAAAGGGATTTAATGCTATTGAAACAGACTTCCACAACCAGTACCTGTGCAAGAACTTAAATATAATTCAGAAGTTTCCCAAGTAGCTATGCAGGGCCAGGGAGTTCCTGATGCACTTTTGCCAATATCCTGGCTCGCCGGTCGCTGGTCTACTAAGGACGGAAAAGGTGTTTATCCGAATATTCCGGAATTTTCCTATCACGAGGAACTAGAATTCATTTGCTTGGGTAAGTTCTAGATAATTTTTAGATTTTTTGGAATACCTACTTAAATTGTCAAGCTTTTGTTTTAGGAAGATAGGGTAAACGAGTGCGTGGTCTTTTTAATAACTCCTGTTCCATAACCATTCACGCACCCAGCGTTAGTGCTTAAAATTCAATCTCAGTTGCGTTGGCACAAGCGTTTAGTGTAAAATAACGCTCCATTATCCACATGAGATATGCGAATACAGTGATCAGTAACTGCAACCATGCCATTAATGTGGGTAGTTTGGAAATAATTATAATTTTCATTAGAGTTTATCTCTGAACTGTTGTATTGGTGACTAAAAGCCACTACAAAAATGTATTCTTGGAATTGAAAAAATATTTGGTTTAAATGTGTTATTACAGATAAACTTCAATATTAAGTACCTACTTACTTGTTCTTAACTGATCAACTATTTTAAGCAATGATGCCTGTGCTGTGACACTTAGTAGTATAATTTACTACCGAGTGCCTTAGAATGGCAGTCATCAGGTATATTGATGGGCTTTGAGTAGCTGAAAAACTTCAATATAGGTGTATGGTATTTTTTATACCTACCTAGCTACTAATATTATGTGAAAATCTGTCACCAAACAACTGTGTGTATATTGGCAGCTAGCCTTTAAAGCCAAGTTCGATTCTAGGGTCAGCGTGTCTACCACCTTTAATCCCTAGACTATTTAAGGTATAAACTATTTCCAGGTGTGGAAAAGGGCCTTATCTAGCCTCAAACTAATGTGGTGTTGCTAACACCACTTTTTATTCAACATGCCTGTTACTATTAATAGAATCAGGCGTTACTTCCAATAAATATGATAGAACAAAATTTAAACAGGAATTAAAAAAAAAAAAGAATTTGACCATTCTGTCCAAATTTCCTGCACTCCAATAAACAACCATAGTAATTTTCGACACATTTCACTCTCTTACACAAAACATTAACAGGAAGTTGTGGGTTTCAGTCCACAGACAACAACCAGGACTAAAGACTTTATGTGACACTCAAAAGTAAAAATATTCAGACATTACAATTACAATAATATATATGAAGAGTAACAATTATGGTATTATTAATGTTAGTTAAGTACTATGACATCAAATAGCAATATCTTCTGTGTCTGTTTGCCGTTTGGCAAAGGCCTCCCCTATCAACTTCCAGTATTCCCTTTCCTGCGCTAGTTTTGTCCATTGATTTCCAGGGATCTTTATGGTCTCGTCTTACCACCTTTTGTACTGTCTGCCTTGTTTCCGTTTTTTTACCTTTAGGATACCAAGTTGTAACTGATTTGCACCACTTCATCAACAGTCAAAAGTACCAACTAGTAAATGTATAACCCCTAGCAGTCACCCATCTATATCAAGATTGCAGGGGATTGCTTAACCTAGCTAGTTTATTGTTTCAGAATGATTAGAAGTCTAGAAAGAAGCTAGTCTAGAAAACTGAAGCTATATACATTATTTGCAATAATCACATAAATAATATTAGGTTAGTGAAAATCATATTGTACCAAGCTCTGAGTTTGTTATTGGTAGGAAGGTTACAAGAATTTTCTTTTTCTTTATGTGATCGTTACGGAACAAACACAAAGCCCTCTTGATGTTAAGCGATAATCTCTGCCTATAACAAGTCTGACAATGAGTTTTTTATATTATCTCAGTTCTTAAATGAATTTTCACTAATACCTAGTTGAGTTAGTTTCCGTGATGCATTGCATTGCTACAAAATGTGTATGGATAAGAACATTTCACCTGTGTGACTAAGCTTTAAGAACCCACAAATAATTTAAATAATGTAAAAATTTTAGGTCAGCCGATGTTCAACTTCTCATCATTATCACGTCACCCAGAGAAGCAGACTCCAATGCATCAAGAGCGAGGTTTTCTTCGTATCAAGCCAGGAACAAACCAGCTTGCTTTTGTTGTCAGCCACAACTTCGGCCTCACCTCCCTTGAAGAAGGAACCAATGATCCGGAGAAGAAAGAAATTATCTTAGAAACAGTGAACCTTACTAGGATGTCATTTGCGAAACCGCCACAGGTGAAAAAAATTAAGAGAGTACTTAGGTTAACTAAGCCAGATACACTGGAGGTTACATTATATATGGAGACTGATAATACACCTCTAACGCAGCATTTAAATGCAGTATATGAGAAAACATCTGATTAGTAATAACTAATATCTTAAGTTTGTGATTGTTGCACAATGTTGTGTTATCTTTCAAAAGATTTATAATAATAATAATAATAATAATTATTTATTTCAGTTATTAAACCATAAAATGTACATTCAAACATGTCATTAATAACATAATATCAAAATACCTTAAAATCAAATAATCACATTAGAACGGTCATTTAATATTAGTGAAATCATTATCAAAGGTTAGTATAATCAAATATAATCATAAGTAGTATTTCAATAAGCTAAAAATAAAATAATAATAGTACAATAAGTCAAAGTATTAAAAAATAAAATAATTATAATGTCAAATAGAAGTAGGTACGTGATAATGTCAAATAAAAACTATTATGATTTAAGATAAATTGACTTGCCCAGTGACAATTTTTACCCATCTATATTGGATAGGGCAGTCTGGTCGTGATTCAATCATCTGCAGGATACCGTTACCAGTGCCTCGCGTGCGCCGGGATAAGCTGGCGACTTTTTTGCGAATTATTGCGTGAAAACCATCCGTGCGCGCTTCCGCAAACATCCCGGACGCGCTGCAATAACGAGGCAGTGCTAACAGCATCCTGAAGACATCGTTATATTGGACTCGCAGAGAACTGGCGGCGCGACGAGTATGGTTCACCCATAGACTGCTGGAGTAAAAAGACTGGCAGTAAGCCTTAAAAAGGCAGATTTTTACATCTTTAGAGCAGCGAGCAAATCTACGAGCTAGCATATTTCCTCGTACCGCCAGCGCCCTGCGCTCTCTCTCTATGTCCATATCATCTTTGAGCTCTTCAGTGACAATGTGCCCCAGGTATTTAAAACTACTTACCACCCTCAGAGCCGCACCATTGAGCACAATAGGCGGGACATAAGCGGGCTTTATACTACCACTCTTAAAAACGAGAACTTCGCTTTTAGCAGAGTTATACCTTAGCCCGTGTTCCACCGCATACGCTTCACAAATTGTGAGTAGTTTGCGAATCGCACCAACTGACGGACCCAGCAGCACCATATCGTCAGCATAACTTATATTATTGACAGATACTCCGTCTATAAAACAACCAGTATGCGTGCTGCTGAGTTCGCCAATGAGGTCGTTAACATAGAGATTAAACAGCAAAGGAGAGGTAATACCCCCTTGCCGCACACCACACCCCATACCATACACGTCGGACAAACTACCCGCCCATCTCACCTGATTTTGTTGACTACTGTACCAGTATTTCAACATATTGATGATTTCATCCGGCACACCCGCCACATCCAACTTGCCCCAAAGCTTTTTGTACAGAACTGTATCAAAAGCCCTGGACAGATCCAGGAAGCAAGCGTATACCGGCGTCTTCCTGTCGGTATAGTACCTGACAGCCTGCTTAAGACACAAGATCGCGCTTTCTGTCGAAAGCCCAACCCTGAACCCGAACTGAGCATCATTAAGTTGAATATGTTTGTGTAATATGTCATTAAGCAGACTGTCAAGCACCTTCGCTACTATTGTTGCCAGTGATACAGGCCTATAGTTAGTTTTGTCCGACGCACTCCCAGTCTTACATTTTATAATCGGTACCACCAACGTTTTTGTTACACTGTTAGGTAGATAGCCGTGACATAAACATAAATTGAAAAACATGGAGAGTACACGCGGCAAGTGCACACCTGCATATCGTAAATGTTCTATGCTGAGACCGTCATGCCCAGGAGATTTACCCTTTTTCATGGAACTTATAACTTTTCTCACATCCCTGGCTTCAAAGTGTACATTTCGGTTTAGCACTTTAGTCTCAGCATTGACCATTTCACTCTCAGTAGACTCAATGGATACTGATTGCACCCTGAAGTGGTCTTTAAAGAGGTTAGCTATATCCGTATGGTCACTAACATCGTCTACTTTCACAGGGAGGCCAGGCCGAGCATTCATTTTGTTTGTCTGTTTCCAAAAAGACGTAAAGTTTTTGGCAGTATGGTGTGAGGCAAGAATATCCATTTTTATTTGGTCTTGTTTATCTTGACACCATTTTAACCGTTTCTTAAAGGATTTCCTACTCTCGCACATATCGTCATATAACTGACCATGTCTGGGCTTACCGGCCTCAACCCACACCAAAAACTTAAGCCTGGCCTGCCCGTGGTAAGCCGCTACGTATTTATTCCACCCGGTTATGTAACCACCTCTCCTCTGCTGTCTCCCTCTATCATGTGATAATGTGGCAGACTCTGATAAGATGGTAATTATATCGATGTACATTTTGTCCAATATAACTTTATGTTTTACATCGGAACAGACTCCATCACAACACTCAGTGAGCTCTACTGGAAAGTCAATGTCCCTCAGTCGCGCATGACACATGCGATGATAATGTTCTATCTGAGGTTTAGCGCGTTCTCCCCAAACAACTTTATTAACAACTGATGGTAACGTCATGTTACTGTAGCTCAATTTACATAAGTCACATGATATAAAAATTATGCCCGTCTGCAAGTCGCTACTCATCTCATATATGGGGTTTGTAACAAAAAATTGTGTTGCATCTATCTTAAGAGATATTCCTTAAATTAAATGTACTTTGTATCACTTACTTAAGAAACATGTGTCAGAAAAAATAGGTCTCGATGGAGTAAGTTTGACTTAGTTTATCAATTTCTTTGTTAGAATTTACTTTGCTCACATAAGTGCAGACAGGCATTAATCTTCTAATGGGTTAGGTCTTAGTGCTTAACATAAAGAACCTTTATCGAAACAACTACATCTGTCAATCTACCCACGAAGATCATTAATATAAAGTGTTAGGAATTTCACCATAAAAATAGCTTTTAAATGACAATTTGAATAATTTGTTGTATTTAAAAGGTGAACCATTCACTACTTTGTTGATATTTTGTACTTCTTTTTTTTTCGCGTCAAGTAAACTAGTGATTTGTAGTATGTAGTAGATAAATAACTGTTCATTGGAATGTGTATATGCAAAAGATTTAACTATTTTGTTTCAAAAGGTTTCTGCACCAAGGACATAATAAGTATGTGGTTTTTATTTGTAAATCGGTAAACAAAAGTATGCATTTTGAAAATCTAAGCAAATAAATTGGTAACATATCCTCCAATCTCTTAGCATGGTTGATGCGCTACAGAATCTATTTGCATCTGAATCTCAAAATTACTATTAATACTGCCATTGAAATTTTCAGTGCTGGTAGGAAACATACCCTGTATATGTCTATAAGCTCGCTTCTTATTATTTTAACCTGTCATCTGGCGAAATGTATATGGTCTATATTAGTGTGCCCATATGACAGGATATGTATATAGATGTGACTATATATGTACACACATGGATGCAGTAGACTGTTTGTTGTTAATCGTGGCGTTGCTGCATCATTTAACTTTTTCCTCGTCTACAGGAAGTCGGTCGCAGGGTCCAGGATATGTAGAAAAACTGCAAGAATATTTCCCCTAGGCGGATTTATTTTCAAGGTTTCTTAGGTCCCTATGTCTTATAGTTACTTATATAATATACTACACCACACCACATAAAGTGACATTACTCATGTGTGTTTATATAATGTTACATATGTACTTCGTACATACCCTATATAATAACTAAATTAATACCTCAATTAAACCAATTAAGACACCTTAGTGCCAATGGGCGATACGATGACTATCGGCGTAGTCGCTTCGTGTCTAGAGGTGCAACAGCAGCTCCAATGCGCCCTTTCACTCGAAGGATTCCATCTTCTAAGCAAGCAAGCAAGCAAGCAAATTCGTCATCAACCCATTCTGGGTCGGCTGGGGTGTCAGGCTTGTGCCCATTACCCCTGCTTCAACTCAAGGGGACACTGCCCCTCGGTACTCTTGCTTCACATAGGCTACTCTGAAGTGATCCGCTCTGTGTGAAGTATGTTTTGCACAGCTGTTGTGCTTTACAGTTTTAATTTTTATTTGTTGGTAAGTATGATTAATCATCCACTTCCTCCTCTGAAGCTTGTGGGATAAGTTCCTGGGGTAGTGGTTTGGTTCTTTAATCTGGTGGTCTGGTGTGGAGTGGCGTGTAGCCTTGCAGATGCTTGTGTGGCTCTGTGGGAAGTTCGTCCGTGTATATTACGTAGCAGGCGGGAGAGAGGCAGCTGCCGTGGGGGACGCCCGCCTCTATTTGGTACTCTTGTGATAATTTCCCGTCCACTTTTACAAGGAATCTCCTACCTTCAAGGAACGATCTGATTGTCATCACGGCTCTTCTTGGTGCTCCGGTTTTGGCTATCTTGAAGAGCAGACCATTGTGCCAGACCCGGTCGAACGCCTTTTCCAAGTCCAGGAATACTGCAGCTGTGTGCTCTTTCTTGTTAGCATTTTCAGCCATTAGGTGCAGTACCCTGGACAGTTGGAGCGTAGTGGAGTGTTCCGACCGGAATCCGAACTGCTCTGGGCGCGGTTTTATGTAATCAGCGGTCAAGTTTAGGAATAGTCGTTCGAACATTTTCGAGAGGCAGGGGAGGAGAGTGATAGGTCTATAACTCTCTGGTTTTCTGACGTCCTTGCTCGGTTTCGGGAACATCACCACATGGCCCACCTTCCATTGGGAAGGAAAGTGTCCTGATCGGAGAATTCCGTTAAATAGGCGTGTTATTGCAGCAGTGGTTTTATATGGCAAGTGCCGGAGCGCGTTATTGCCTATATCATCTGCTCCTGCAGCTTTCCTGGGCTTGGTCGCTTTTTGCGTTTTCTGCACTTGTTGTGGTGTTATAATTAACGGATCTTCTTGTGCGGTTATAGGGGCTTAAAAACATTCCTCTAGGAAGTGGTCCACTGAGTTAGAATGCTCCCTGTCCACTGTGGGATTTGGCTTAAACTGCTTTTCCAGCGATTGTGCAAAGACTTCTGCCCTGTAGCGCAGGTTTCCGTCTGCGTGGAGTAGTGGGCGTGTGGGTTCAGGGTGGTTTCTCATTTGCCTGCAGGGTTTGTAGACCAGTCTTCTCTGTCTAGTTCGGTCGTGATATTGTCTTTGAGGTGATTGAGCTTCTTTTTGATCAACGGATCTCGAGTCTGTTGCCAGTACTTCCTCGTATGGCGTTTCTCTTTTAAAAGTTCTCTTATGTGGTGTGGGAGGTCTGGTAGTCTGGCAGCACCATTTTGGGGGTCTTTCTCGGTTGTGGAAGAGAGCGCATTCTTGAGGCATTGGGTGATCTCTCCGGTCAGTCCTTCTACTTCCGCTGGGGTTCCAACTGGTTTTGATGTCGTGGTTTCCCATTTATATGACAACCTTGCACGTATCTTATATACTACGTTATGTAATTGCGTATATAATCCAATTAGGACACCGTAGGTCCTGTCCCTATCTAAAATTCAAGGTTAATTGCCCTCGCACCATTTACTTAATTGGTTATAATTAGATAGCGACCTTGATTGAACCTGCATCGTGATTGGCCCAGAGATTTGAAATATATAGATTAGTTATATCCGAACACCACTACTCTAAAAGCTTACTAGAATTTACCTATATACATACCTACGCACATGTATATGCAGTTTGTAATGACAAGGAAAGAACGTTCAAATATAATGCGTCATATATGTTGTTAGAAAGAGATAAATAAGCAATTCGTGTTAACACCGAACCGCCACGAGACGTTCCGATCACCATTATGCTGCGATCTCTTTCACTCTCTCACACCAAACGATACACATATCTCGCTCATCCATTTCATTGGGATTAGTTCCTAAGATAAAACAAAATGACGATATTTTCTATTTCAACAATAAAAGCAATAATTACGCGTGAAATGAAACAGTTTTCTTATCTCTCACAGTGCCTGTATAATTGGTGCAGAGTCTAAAGACACAAGAAAGGCATGTTACCCACAGATTATTCCTAAAAACACGATTAGCGGCGATGTATTCGCCGGACGCTCGGAAGTGCAAGACTGGTAGTGACTCAGGTGATTACCCTGAATTCGTCTAGTAAATATGGAGGCCATACAACATATCTACAGGTAAAAAATCTTAGGATTGGCCGCCCTAATTTACAAATTAACCTTTGACGTGATCGATTTTATCTATCAATATCATATATATTGCCCCCTATTTATCAAAGTTCTGGCTTATCGCTGATAATTGTATATGTTTACTGTTCCGGGGGTTTACCTTTACCTATTATATACCTCGGATGGAGGTATATGATCCTTATATGCTTCTAATTTTACATTTTCCGTCTGTAAGACTCGGTTTCTCGCACATAGTCCGACATAAATTGTATATATATAAGCCTTAAATCTAAGCTTTTTATATTATTCTACTTATCTTTATTTATTAATTTAGTCTATGCTCATACTTAAATACATAACCTACGTTACTTATTACTATTAAAAAGGGACTTAAACTAAACTTTATTAATAAACGAAAACCTACATATTACATAATGTTATAAACTACACTATCTAACTATACCTATATATACATCGATTCGTGTGATTTTAGCGACGTTTGCCGTACTCGCCTACAATTTCCGCCTCCTGTAAGAGGCTTCAACCGATTACATTACTCTGTTCAGTAGGTAGTACGGCGATCCTCACTACCGATCTTCGTACAATACCGCGCTCGGTCCTAACGTCTACAATACTGACTATGGCTTTTTTGCCTTTGTGTACCGCCGCGATGACGCCTTTTGACCATTGGTTGCGTGGCTTGTTGTCTTCAATGATGACCACCACGTCGCCTTCACGTTGGAGGCCCCGTCGATCCACTTCTGTCGCTGCTGAAGCGTGGGGAGGTACTCGCGTCGCCACCGCCTCCAAAAGAGATCGGTGAGGGCGTTGACTTTTCGCCATTGTTGCTTGGCGCTTACGTCGTCATCATTGCGGTGGGTTAAAGTAGTACTGCCCGATGCGGTCGCCAACAGTAAGTGATTTGGGGTGAGTACTACCGGCTGCTCGCTGTCGCTTGTCACGTACGTCAGAGGTCGACTGTTGACGATTAACTCCGCTTCTGCGAGGAGGGTGTGTAGGACCTCCTCGATCGGGGCTCGCTCGTTCAATGTTGCCTTCAGGGATTTCTTTACCGACCTTACCAATCTTTCCCAACTGCCGCCCATGTGAGGTGAGGCGGGCGAGTTAAAGATCCATTTTATGCCTCTTCGTGTGACTTCGTCTTTCAGTGTCTCTTGATCGAGATTTCGTAGCGCAGCTCGTAATTCTGTGTTAGCTCCGAGAAAATTCGTTCCTCTGTCGGAGTATATGTGCGCTGGCTGCCCCCGGCGCTCGATGAGTTTACGCAGGGCTAGTATGGCTGAGTCGGCGCTTAGTGAGCTGGCAGCTCCGATGGACAGCGCTTGAGACTAGGCAAGTGCTTTGTTCCCCATCTCTTCTCGCGTCGCCGCCCAATTGTTAACTCCATAGGTCCAAAATAGTCCACGCCCACCTCGACGAAGCCACGCCTGTGTTGTGAATGCGTGCTGTCGGTAGGTCTCCCATCTTCGGCGCGGTCGGCTTGGCTCGCCGTGTGTGACATAGTTGGCACTGTCCTGCACTGCTTTGACTGTTGGCCTCAAATGCGTTTCCCAAAATCTTTCTCTGATGTTGTTTATGACTGTTTCGTGATTATGCAAATCGTAACGCCGCTCGATGATAGTCAAATATGAGCAGTCTTGTCAGTGGGTGACGGCCGTCCAGTATGATCGGATGTCGTTCACCGAAGTTGAGTTCTTGCGACGCCTTCAATCTCCCACGCACTCGTAGCAGGCCGTCTTCATAATACATGGGGTCAAGGTTGCGTATTTTGCTACCTTTAGGCAATGGTAGCCCACCTTGTAGCGCCGCTGCCTCCGCTGCGAAGCTCTCCGCGCTACTACGCGCACTGCCCGCGTCCACGTAGAATGCTCGTACTGTATGACCGCAGCGTCAGGCGCCGCCATCACGTGAATACAGTGCGCACGCTCGAGGTCCGCCTCCACGTCCTCGTTCTCGTCGCTCGCTGGCCATGTGTGCTGAAGAGGGGCCAGAAAACCCATTCTTTACAATTACTGGGCCAATCCCACCGAGTAGCTTTGTCAGTTGGATTTTCCGACGTAGGTACCCAGTGCCAGTCCTCTCTCTGACTATGTTTGTCTATCTCAGACAGCCTATGCGTAAAGAATCGTTGAAACTCATGCGCTTCGTAGTTTATCCATTTTAATACCGTTTTACTATCGGTCCATAAGTAGGTTTTTACATTTTGCTAACCTAACTCAATTTTAATCGTGCGAGCCAGTCTGCACGTAAGGACCGCCGCTTGCAATTCCAATCACGGGGTTGAGACTACTTTTTGAGGCGCTACGCGCGCCTTCGCCGTTACAATGGCGGCCTCCCTTACCTCGCTAGGATTCGTACCCACCAAGTACCCTACCGACGCATAAGCCAGTTCACTACCTGCAAGGGTCCTTACGCTATGGCTCGTTCAAATAAAACACGCTTCGGTGCTTGCAAATTGGTGGACTGTATTTCTTTCTTCTTATTGTTGTTACATTTTCTTCTTACTTAGCTTATGTAACAAGCCTCCTTAATTACTCCTTCTTACTTTAGGTAGCTGGTGAAGGTACCATGAAACAAAGATGTTGTCGACTCCGAGAGTCAGTTAAGAATGCATAAGTTCGTACAGGTCTCTTCTCCCATCATTCTGATGCGGGAAAAGGGTTCAGGGTCTTGGTTACCCTCTGCCCTTGGCTCTTCTCGAATTAACTATTGCTACGTCGATGACGTCATCTATACCGGCGGTTTTGTAATGCGTTGGCTCGTCCGGGCCTATGGCGTCATAGTCATTGTTCACCGAATCGTCATATAGCCTCTTTCCGCTTAGATTTACTTTTGTAGAGTTCCAGTGGGTATGCTTGGAGTTCATATCGCCGGCTACGATCGTATCAACAAAGTGCTTCTTTTTCTAACTCACTGGTTCTCTTCTCATACCTTTCTGGTATGGGGAAAAGGGGTCAGGGCATTGTGTGCTCACCTCTGCCCTTGGCTTTTCTCAGCCCATTACGATGGCCCGGTCTTTGCTAAAGTACTTTGTGCTTGTCTTGGTGTCTGTGAGGGGTGTTCCTGCCGGGTTCGCACTATGTGTCCCGGTGATCTCCACCATTAGGCCACGGCGGGTTGATCCCGCTGGTGGAAATCCCAGCGGGCCGATCAGCGACGCGGTCAGTGCTAGCCAACAGGTCCACCCCCCTCACCTCTACATCTTCATCTTCCTCTTCATCGGCATCTTCTTCTTTTAGTATGGCATCTCTGGAATGAGGTTTCTGCTTTCTTGTTTTCGCTCCGCTCTTCTTGTTAGGCAGTAACTCCGATTCGTCCGCCCTCGCGAACATTCTCCTCTTTAGCCCGCCGATAAATCTTTCAAGTGTCTCCACCCGTAAGTCTCTGCCTAGCGTACTATTCCGTACATACCTCGGTGCGTTTGCTATGGTTCTTAGTGTTAGGTTCTCTTGTGCTTGCAGTTTCTTCTTGCTTTCCGTGGATGCAAATACGTACCACGTCGGCGCCGCATATGTGAGACGGGTCACGGGATCTAATGTACGTCTTATAGATCGCCGTCTTGGTCGTAGTTTTGAGCGTAGGATCGGTCGGAGTTTGCTCCTCGCGTGTCTGACCTTTCCTACTATGGTGGTGTGCTTCTTGAAACTGAGACGGCGGTCAATATTGACTCCCAGGTAGTCCACATCTCCTCGCCATGTGGTTAGTTCTCCCTTCATTTGGAGCTCCCGGGGAAGCCTGGTGTAACCGGTGATCATGGCTTGGGTCTTGCCAACATTGACCGCTAACCTCCACTGGTCCAACCATTCTGGTAAGGTGTCTTATTTGTTTCTGCATTCTTATTGCAGCCATCGTCGGGTTCATAGACGCCGTAAAGAAAGCTGCGTCGTCCGCGTACAAGGCCAGCTGCACCTGCCCAACGACTGGGATGTCGTCGGTGTACCAGGTGTAGCACACGGGTGACAAACAGCTTCCCTGCGGTACTCCTGCTCTGACAGGTCTCAGTGTTGAGTTCGCATCTTCTACTGCGACAGTAATTTTCCGGTTTCTTAGGAACGAAGCGATGATCTCTACTAGTCTCCTGGGCATGGGTGACCTTGAAAGTTTGTACACCAAACCCTCGTGCCACACCCTGTCAAAGGCCTTCTCCATGTCCAGGAGTACCGTCACTACCTTCTCTTTCTTGTTATGACAGGTCGCCATGTGGTTCACTAGTCGCGTCACTTGGAGGGTGGTTGAATGCTCTGCCCTAAACCCGTACTGTTCAGGTCTAGGCGTAATGTGTGGCGTCATCTTTGGCAATAGGAGATTCTCAAAGAGTTTTGAGAGTGTACTCAGTAGCGTTATTGGCCTGTAACTCTGCGGCTTCTTCGGGTCCTTTCCTTTTAGGGAGCATGGTGACCCGTCTGGTCTTCCACTCACTAGGGAAGTGACCTGTCCTGAGGATGCCATTGAAGATTCTAGTCAAGGCATTGGGACGCTATCCCGGCGTGTTGGTGTGCGACGATGATGCCTCTAAGGATGCTTGGATTGTTGCAGTTATCTCGGCAGTGGCTTCCACTACGTCATCTGGCGTATTGGTTGGTCTGGTCTCCCAACAGATTTTCCGCCTCCTTACGGGGGCGGCGACTCTACTTGGGAGAGACTTCAGCGTTAATAAGACCGGCCTGTGATCAGATGGCAAATCAGGCATCGTTGTAAGTGTGGGTATGGAGTTCAATCCCTTACACATGGCCACGTCTATAACGTTGCAGCTGTTGTTGGTTCCGTAGTGTGTAGGTTGGTCTTACCGTATAATAGTGGGGATGCTTGTTCTGAATAGCTTCTTCATATCTAATAAGTTTAGCGTAATTCTGGGATGCTTGTATATTGCATACACTCTGTGTTCTTGGCCGGCGATGCTTACTAGCACACCTGTATTCTTCTACGGGAAGGGATTGGTGGATGACCTTTCGGTGGACCAGCACTGCGAGTCTTCTGTATGGTCTGCCCTCTTCTGTTTCTTCGTCCTTCTTATAAGAAGGACCAAATTACCAAATTATTATACCAAACTATATAGTGTATACACTATATAGTTACCAAACTATATAGTGTATACACTATATAGTTTGGTATGCGGAAGGCACTGCTTTTCCTTAGGTGTGTCTCACTGACCAATAAAATATGTATGTTGCTCGCGGAGGAAGATGGTCAGTAGTTTTTTCTTCCCCGCGAGCGAATGGGCATTCCAGAACACAATTTTAAGATCTTTGTGATCCATTACTGTTTTGCAGTATTCGCATTAGGCCCTGTAAAGTAGCTGTTTCGGGGTCGGTACCGCCCTGGACCGCCTCGAGGATCTCCTTGAGTACGCTGATCGTCTGACCTAATGAGTCACGACGAGGAGCGTCTTGTTCTTTAGCTTCTTTGGGCTTTTGTGTCGGCGCCTGTTGCTGCTCATTGCCTTGTTTTGGTTGCTTTTTCTTCTTCTTTTTGTCACTTTTGGCGGCGCTCTGTCCGGCTAATTTGGGTATGTTAGCCGGTGCCATTAATGATGTTGGGGTGGTTTCTTCAACTGTGGTAGGTACCACTGGGGCGGTACCTCGTCGTCCTGTGTTCTGGGTGGCTGCCACGGTCCCCTGCCTTTTTGTTTCTGATTTCTTTTTTAAAGATGACTTGTAGTTTGCCGGATGCGTCCCCTGGCAGTTTGCGCATGTCGGGGGTTCTAGGGCGTGGGCATTCCTTGGCTGTGTGTTCCTCGCCACAGCGTACACATGCCTGCACTCTGTGGCAGTTATGCGAGCTGTGGCGGAACTTCTGGCATCTGTGGCATTGGGTGGGCCCTCTCTTCCCGCGCCATGCTTCAATTGTTATGCCCGGCATGTATATGATTTCAGTGACGTCATATATAGCCGGGATTAGGTTCGCTGTTTTCTTAAATTGCGCGTAGAAAATATTACCTGGCATCCCCTGTTGCGCCTGAATATTTTTTAGGTATTCGGGTTCGAACCCCTGTTCTCGCAGGTCGGCCGCAATCATTTCTACGTCCGTGTCTGACGGCAGCCCGCGGATTGCCACCTTAAGGCCGAGTTTCTTCTTCGCGTCTTCCCGCTTGGACTGCGCGGCTGCGGTTTCAGGCATTTTGGGCCTCTTCCCGCGATGTTTAATCGCAGTCTGTATTCATGCAGGCCGGTCCTTGGGTTGGGCTGATTTGCTCCACTATGTTGTCGTGCCCTTTGGGCAGCGCCCTGTCGGGGGTGCCCGTTGTGCTGGTGTTGTGGAGGTGGGGAGCGTGTCCTGTTGACCGCACTGTAGCAAGTGTCGTGGTTGTATCCTGGCTGTGCGGTGTTTGATTTGTAATGGGGCTAACCCTCGGAGGTGTAGGTGTTCGGAGGTATCAACTTTAGTGAACATCTCTTTTAGTGAACATCTCTTTCACCAAGATGGCCGTGATGTGCTGATCCAACTCCTCGACCTTAAGGTATCTATGGATGGTTGAGTTGCGCACATATCTTGGAGCTTCGGTAATCTGGCGGAGTTTGCGGTTTTGTTGGGTCCTCAGTCTTTTTCGGTGGCTTTCGGCGGTAGGGGCAAACCATGCGGGCGCCGCATATGTCAGGTGCGGGCGTATGCACGTGAGGTAGATTGCCCTCTTCACGCGTAATGGCAATCTCGATTTCAGAACTGGTCTGAGTAAGGCTCTCGCAGCTCTGGCGGCGTTCACTGTATTGGTGACGTGTTGGGCCATGGTCAGGTCTCGGTCGATTGTGACCCCTAGGTACTTTGCCGTTTTCTGCCATGGCATGGGGGAGTTCAGCAATTGAAGTGCCTGTGGGAGCGAGGACATCCTTTGCTTCGTGACCACCATAGCCTGTGTTTTAGCTACGTTCACCCTCATCCTCCAATTCCCCAGCCATTCGGGTAATAGGTCGAGCGCTCTTTGCATTTTAAGCCCGGCGTGGTGGCTTTTGAAGGACGAGGTGAGTAGTGCCGCGTCATCCGCGTACAGGGCTAGGGTAGTTCCTTCGTTAGTGGGCAGGTCGTCTGTGTACATTGAGTAACACACCGGGGAGAGGCAACTGCCTTGTGGAACTCCTGCTTCTATGCGTCGCTCGGAGGATAGAGTTCCCTCAACTTTAACGCGGAATTTCCTATCTTTCAGGAAAGAGTGGATGGTGTGAACGGCTCTTCTTGGTGCTCCGGTTTTCATGAGCTTGAACAGGAGGCCGTCGTGCCAAACCCGATCAAATGCCTTCTCCATGTCCAGGAATACTGCTACCGTATGCTCCTTTTTGTTCAGGTTTTCCGCCATGAGGTGCAGTACCCTGGACAGTTGGAGGGTTGTGGAGTGTTCTGAGCGGAAGCCAAATTGTTCTGGGCGTGGTTTCAGATGTGGTGCCATGAGTTGCAGGAAGATCCGCTGAAAGACCTTCGATAGGCTTGGCAGGAGGGTTATTGGACGGTAGCTTTCGGGTTTTCTGACGTTCTTTCCTTGTTTGGGAATCACAATCACGTGACCAGTTTTCCATTCAGCTGGGAAGTGCCCGGTTCGCAGAATTATGGAATACAATTCTTAAGTTGAATTAGTACAAAAATCAAATAAATCTCTGCTGGAGGAATAATTACCTGCATTGCTTGCTGCATTACCTTGCTGTATTATTAAAATATTATAACTGTATTGTTGATAATTGGGTGTCAGAAAAATCCAATGTTAACATCAAGCATCTTTGATTTAAACGTATAGCCACTTAATCAGCAAGAAACCTGCACTATCTTAAATTATTTTACACGAGGCTGTGAATGATTGTCTTTGCTTTTCACTTCTTTTTAACAAGTGGGTGGTGAAAACAGCTTCGAATTCGAGTGAACTGTAAAATTTACAAGCTTTCCGTGCAATTAATATGAAAATCAAATTAATTAAGGAATTTGAACAGCAAAGACATGGCTGCGGACATCCGGGTATCGCGTGACGTGAGCAAATACCAGTGTAACTTGAGCCTCAGAGCAAAAGAGCTCATTCGTCGTATAGTGACTGGAATTAGGCTTTTGTCTTTAAATTGAGTTTTTTTAACATTTTCGCTGTCAAGTGGGAGATGAACTCGTTGAGGTTTTCAAAATTGAGGTCACGTGCGATGGTACTATTTGGCACGTATCCGGGCGCATTCACTATCGCGCGGAGGCATAAGTTCTCTTGTGCTTGTAACTTTTTCCTATTTGTAGCTGACGTGAAGGCGTACCACGCCGGGGCTGCGTAAGTAAGGCGGGATCTTATATAGGTTTTATAGATCCCCGCCTTAGTCCTTAACGGTAGATTGGACCGGAGAATGGGCGCGAGTGCTGCGCGCGCTCCTTTCACTTTACCTATTGTTGTTTCAATGTGCTTCTTGAATGTTAGGCCTCGGTCAATTTTGACTCCTAGGTAGGTTACTTCTGGGCACCATGGAATGTCCTTACCTAGTAGCTGTAGAGTTTCTGGGAGCTTCGTTCTGCCGGTTAGCATAGCCTGCGTTTTTTCGACATTGACTGCTAGCCGCTATTTGTCTAGCCACTCTGGGAGGGCGTCCAGAGTGGGCTGTAGCCTCTTCACTGCAAAAGCGGGCTTGTAGGACGCTGCGAAGTAGGCTGCATCGTCCGCGTATAGAGCCAGCTGTGCCTGCACAACGACTGGGATGTCGTTGGTGTACTAGGCATAGCATACGGGAGAGATGGAGCTTCCTTGTGGCACCCCTGCTCTGACTGGTTTCTCTGTAGATAGTTTTCCTTTCCGCGACTGTTATTTTTCTGTATTTGAGGAATGAGGCGAGCACTGCTACTGTCCTCTTTGGAATGGCTGGCTCCGACAGTTTATACAGCAGCCCCTCATGCCGTACTCTGTCGAACGCCTTTTCCATGTCCAACAGGACCACCGCTACAACCTCCTTCTTGTTATAGCACATTGACATCTCGTTCACCATCCTCGTGGCCTACAGTGTTGTAGAGTGTTCGGACCTAAACCCGTACTGCTCTCGCGCGGCTGGATATGTGGGATCACCTGCGTTAGCAACAACCTCTCGAAGACTTTCGAGAGGGTGCTCAGCAAGGTGATCAGTCGGTAGCTTCTTGGCTTTTTGGGGTCCCTTCCGAGTTTAGGTATCATTACAACTTTCCCTGTTTTCCACGAGGATGGGAAATGGCCGGTTCTCATTATTCCATTGTACACTCTGGTAAGCGCGGCTGTCGCTTTGGGAAGGAGGTTGCGTAGGGCTGCGTTGGTGATCCCGTCGAGCCCGGGTGCTATCTTCGATGGCAGCTTGGAGAAACGCGCGCGACGCGACCCGGGAAGAAGACAGTAGAAACATCGTCGTCGGAATGATTGCCCCTCGCTCGCTCAGTGCCTCGCCTTCGCACTCGTTCTCTCTCTGTTCTCCATTGCATGATGCTGTCTCTTTCTGGCATGTAAAATACTGTTTCAGGTGAGCTTCTACCATTTTGGTGTGTTCTGGGTTTCTGCTGGGGTTGGGTTGGAACTGAGCCTCCAAGTGCTCAGCGAATATCTCAGCTCGATCTGCAGCTAGGAATTTAAGCAACCCATCGCTTCCTAGTAAAGGTCTGACAGGTGGTGCTTTTCTTGACAATTTGCGGCATAGGCGATGCACAGAGGGAATATGTTCTCCTATGGAGTCGCTGGGCGCACCCCACGAGTCTCCTGCGTGCTCATGCAAGGCATCCTTGGCCTGCTCGATGAGTGCGTTGAGCTTCTTCTTTAGAACAGGACATCTAGTCGTTTGCCACCGCTTCCTTGTCTCCCTTTTTTCACGTATAATGTTCCTTATCCATGCCGGGAAGGGGTGCTTGAATGCTTGGTGGTGAGTAAAGCTGCTTCTAAGGAGGCTTGGATCGCTGTGGTTAGGTTGCTACACTCTCTTTCGACGTCATCCGCCGTGCTGATCGGCGCTGTGGTTATTGTTCTCTGCGCTTCTGTCTTGAAGGACTCCCAGCAGATTTTCCGCTTCCCAGCGGGAGCGGCTACACTGCTAGGGAGTTCCTCCAGCGTCAGGAGAACTGGGTGGTGGTCAGAGGGTAGGTCTGGCAGTACTATTTGCGTAGGCCGCGTCCTAAATCCCTTTAATATTGTCAGATTTATGACGTCTTCGCTATTATACGAGTAAAGCGTGGGCTCACTCGGGCCTATGACGTCATAGTCGTATGCCATCATGTCGTCTTATAGTTTCTTTCCCTGTTTATGTATTTCCTGTGAGTTCTAGTACTTATGTTTACAGTTCATATCGCCGGCCACTAGGACCGGGGAGTCGCCTTCTAGGACCGCTCTTATCTCTTTGACGTCCAGAATATAAGTCGGAGGCTTGTGTATAGCAAATATGCGGTGTGGTTGGCCGGCGATATCTACTAATATTCCCAGTGCCTGGAATGTTCTATATTCAGTGATGGGAAGAAGCTGGTGTATTATTCTCCTGTGTACAATAATAGCGAGCCCTCTGAATGCTTTTCCTTCGGCATTAATCTCGTCCTTTCTGTACCCGTGGTAATTCGGGATTCTTAATTCGTGTTTCTTGTTTAAGTGCGTCTCACTGATCAACATAATTTGGACTTTGTGCTCACGGAGGAAGGGGCCAGTATATTTTTCTTCCCCGTGAGCGACTGGGCATTCCAGTGGACTATGTTACATTGGTTGTAATCCATTATTGTTGAGGATTTTCATGAGTCCACGGAGGGTTGCAGTTTCGAGGTCCATGCCAGTCTGCACGGCTTTTAATATGTCCTTAAGGACATATTAAAAGCCCTTAAGGTCCTTAAGGACCCCTATAGTCTGGCCCAGTGAGTCCCGCCTTTCTGCGGGTTGAGCGGATGCCGCCGGGGGAGCGCGGGCGGGGCGCTGGGGCTGCGGTTGGCTCTGCCTTTTTCTTGTTTGCCTTCTTGGCTTGTGTTCCTGCCGCTTTTGGTAGGTTGGCCGGCGCCATAAGGGTAGTAGGCGCTGTCTCTTTTACTGTCGCATGTATGACAGGCGCTAAGCCTTTTCTGGTAGTCATAGTGGCAGCTACTGTGCCTGCTTTCTTATTTCTAGTTTCTGTTTTGAATACAGGGCAGGCCTTGTAGTTCGCCGGATGCATTCCTTGGCAGTTTACGCAGGTAGCAGGTTCTTCCCGCGGTCTGGGGCACTCTCGCGCGAGGTGGGGTTCACCGCACTTCACACGCGCCTGCTGCCTGTGGCAATTGTGTGAACTGTGCCTAAATTGTTGGCACCGGTGGCATTGCGAAGGCCCCTTTTTCCCTCGCCATGCCACTATCTTGATGCCCGGCATGTACATCATCTCCGTGACGTCATAGATAGCCGGTACAAGCTCTGGCGTCTTTTTTAGCTGTACGTGGAAAATGCCATACGTGCCTTAATGCATTTTACGTATTCAGGGCAGAAGTGCTTCTCTTCCAAGTCTCTTTGGACCTCCGCGGGTTCAGTATCTGCTGGTAGCCCGCGGATGGCGACTTTAAGGCTTCGTTCTGCGAATAAGAGCGAATAAGAAAACCAACTAATGTTTTCTTCCTTTTCCAGCTGGCATAGGTATGATTGTATTAAACGGTATTCATTCTCTTCAGTGGGTGTGAATTTGATTCCCTGCCCATATGGTCTACCGTTTGGTGGGCGTCCTAGTTTGGCAGCCAAAGCCTTAAAGTGCCGCGTCCAGTTATCGATGCGCTCGACTACTAGCGGCGGGTACCTTAGCCCTGTTGCCTCTTTGGCCTTCGCTTCTTGCGCTTCTGCGGCCTGAGGGACATTCTATGGCTTCTGTGCAGTTTTAGCGGCTATCGGAACTATAGGTGCAGCTTGTCTGGTACGTGCGCTTTCGCTAACGGAACTAGCCGCTAGTTGCGCGGCTTCGGCAAACGACCGTGTTTCCGTTTGTTTCTGCGCCTGCTTCCTTTCAACGGATAGCGGCGTGAATGCGGGCTTCAGGGCTTTCTTGGGCTTAGGTTCCTGTACCTCCATAGTGGTTGCAATGGGTATGGTGGTGGAAGCTTCACGATCTGCGCTTTCGGTAGGGCGGGTTGGAATCGCTGCCCTGCGAAGAGGCTTTTTAGCTGTCGGCGGAGATGCCGATAGTGAGCGTGCGCGTGGGCGTTTCGATACTGCCCGCTCAGACGCCACGGGCGTGGTAATCGCTTGCTTTCTTCACGGAGCGGGGTATGTTGGGTTACAGCTTGGCCCTGAGAAGGGCCTTTTTGCACCTCTTCATGGTGCGGTTGCATGGTTACAGCCACAGCCCTGGTTGGTATGGTAGCATCAGATTGCGGTGGACTGCGCGTACGCTTCACACTCGCTCCCTGGTTAGGGCCCTGAAAAGGGCCTTTTGATGGTCCCGGTGAGGGGTCCATGCTAGGCAGCTACGGGGGAGTCAACTCCGTGACCACTGGGAATAGGGGATATGCCGTGTATGGTTAGGACAGCATACCCCTAATCCCAGCTTCCGGTATGCGCAAGTATTCCCTTCCGCAGCGCTTCGCTACGGGCGTAATTGGAATTATTTTATAATTAAAATAATTACAATTTGCAAGTGGCGCTGGCGAGACGTGTAATCCGTACGGAGTCAACGGCGATCCCTCTTTCTAACTACGGGTCTCTTCTCACATCGATTGATGCGAGGAAAAGGGTTCAGGGTCTTGGTTACCCTCTGCCCTTGGCTCTTATCAATCCATAACTATGGATAGTTCTTTGTACTCACGCGTATAGCGTGTTCATGGTGTCTGTGGGGGGTTTTCCTGCCGGGTTCGCACTATGTGTCCCGGCGATCTCCACCACTAAGCCACGCCGGGTTGATCCCGCTGGTGGGAAGCCCAGCGGACCGATCGGCGAGGCGGACAGTGCTAGCCAGCGAGGCCCACCCCCCTCACCTCTCTACGTCTTCGACATCTTCATCTTCATCTTTGGCTTCTTTTGTGATTGCATCTCTGGAGTGCGGCTTCGATTTCCAGCCACGTTTATCAGGAGGTCTTGCATGATGCGGTGCCAGGTTTATGAGATGTTCGTGACCTGATGCGTCCGCCCTTTCGAACATTCTCCGAGCCAGCCCACCGACGAACTCTTGGAGTGTCTCCACCTTCAAGTCTCTCGCCAGTGTGCGGTTTCTAACGAAGCAAGGTGCTTGCACGATTGTGCGTAGTGTCTTGTTTTCCTGCGCTTGGAGCTTCTTTCGATTCGTGGTTGCTACGAACGCATACCACGCCGGCGCCGCGTATATGAGACGGGATCTTATGTAGGTTTTGTAGATCCCCGTCTTGGTCCGGCGCGGTAGGTTTGAGACGAGTATCGGGCGTAACTTGCTCCTCGCGTGTTTCACCCTGCTCACTATGGTATCAATGTGAGTTTTGAAGCTCAGCCTGCGGTCAATAGTGACTCCCAGGTATTCAATGTTTGTACGCCATGGGATCTCTTGCCCCATAAATGTCAGTTTATGGGGTAGTCGCGTATTTCCAGTAATCATTGTCTGCGTCTTGCTGGCATTGACCGCAAGCCGCCATTTCTTCAGCCATTCAGGTAGGGCGTCTAGTTGCGTCTGAATCTTCTTTGCAGCCGCTCCTGGGTTATTTGATGATGCGTAGAAGGCTGCGTCGTCCGCGTAAAGGGCCAGCTGCGCCTGCCCGACGACCGGGATGTCGTCAGTGTACCAGGCGTAACACGCGAGCGAGAGGCAGCTTCCTTGCGGTACCCCTGATTGTACCGGCCTCTTCGTGGATATTGCATCTTCTACTGCAACTATGATGCTGCGGTTTCTTAAAAAGGAGGCGATGATCTCGACGGCTCTCTTGGGTAGGGGCGACTTCGACAGCTTGTACACCAACCCCTCGTGCCACACTCTGTCGAAGGCCTTTTCCATATCTAGGAGAGCCGTCACCACTTGTTCCTTCTTATTATGAGAAGTCGCCATGTAGTTAACCATTCTGGTTATCTGCAGTGTTGTAGAATGTTCTTCCCAAAACCCGTACTGCTCCGGTCTAGGCATGATATGTGGCGTAAGCTGTGGGAGTAGGAGCCTCTCGAATAACTTCGAGAGTGTGCTCAGCAGCGTGATTGGGCTGTAGCTTTCTGGCTTCTTCGGGTCCTTTCCGGGTTTAGGGAGCATTATAACCCGTCCGGTTTTCCACTGTTCTGGGTAACTTCTTGTCCGCTGTATCCCGTTGAAAACTGGTGAGCGCTACTACGGATTTGGGCGGTAGGTGCTTAAGAGCTTCATTTGTGATACCGTCCAAGCCGGGTGCCTTCTTGTTCGGTAGTTTTTGTATCGCTCTCTTTACTTGTCCTGGCTTAAAGAAGGGTATGTACTCTTCCGTCGCCGGCTCTGCGGATGCTTCATTGTTGAAGTAGGAGACAAGGTGGTCCTCTACCATATTCACATGTGCGTAATCATCTGTAGGGTTCGGTTTGAATTGTGCCTCTAGGTGATCCGCAAAGATCTCAGCGCGGTCACTGGCAACAAACTTCAATTGTCCGTGCTTGTCTAGCAGCGGTCTTGTGGGCATTTTCTCACCTGTGAGTTGGCGGCAGAGGCGGTGGACTGAGGGGATGTCATCCGTAATGCTGATTAAGTGGTTATCCCATGTTTGTTGCGAGTTCTCTCTTCACTTTCTCCACCAACGCATTTCGCGAATAAGGTTCCTGAGCCACACCGGGAGGGGGTCAGGACTCTCTCCCGTCGTGCTGGTGTGCGATGATGACTCTAGGGACGTCTGAATTGACACGGTGAGCTCCTTCGTGGCTTCTTCCAGATCTTGAGCTGTTCAAATTCAAATTTAAAAAGGCCCTTTTCAGGGCCATGAATATGACCATGCTCCGCAGCAACCGCGCCGCCAAGAGGCGCAAAAAGGCCCTTTTCAGGGCCAACCAGAGCCGTGCGACTCACCAGCGTCCCCCGTGCCGACAGCCACCAGCCCACTGACGTCAGGAAGCACTCCAGTCTCGCCATACGGGATAACATTATCGCCGAGAGGACTATATGAGAGTGATATGCTCATTCTCTCTCAACTTATTAAAGTTGGGGCACTCTCGGACGGGATGTTATCATGGATGTCGATGTACCTCAGGCTACAAGAAGCCGAAATGCAAGGTGTAGAACTTTCTGCCGACGATAGGATAGCTCTAGAGTTTGCAACAAAAGCTATCATCACGCTGCCTCCAACAACGCATACAGTGAAGGAGATACAAGATAGATGCCGTAAACGCGTACCGGAAGAAGGACGTAAGCGCCCTCGCGCCCGGTCGCTGTCTTTAACCCCGCCGGCTGCGAAGAAGGGATCATCTTCATCATCCCGGCCAAGAAGCCCGGTCAACCCCAGGCCCGCGCCCGACGCGGAAATTGAACCCGCACAGACACCAAGACAGGTTACAGTGCAAGCCGCTGAACCGCTTCCGCAAAGGGCTAAGCGCCCTGCACAACCCTCGTTCGCGCAAATAGCGCAGACTGAAAAACAGGGTGGCGTGACGCGGGCCCCTTCCCGCAACCCCGAATGGTAGGCCCTACGGGCAAGGCATCCGCTTCATGCCCGCGGATGAAAACGAGTACAGGGTCATACAAGCGTACCTGAGCGACCTTGAGAAGAAAGAAAATATCAGCTGGTTCAGCTACTCGCTGCCAGCTGAAAGAAGCCTAAAGGTCGCAATCCGCGGGCTGCCGGCGGAAACGGAAATTGAAATGATCGCCGCCGACCTCTTAGAACAAGGCTTTGAGAGGGCCCGCGTAATGCCACCACTGCCAAAAATTCCGCCACAGCTCGCATAACTGTCATCGCCAACAGGCGTGCGTACGCTGTGGCGAAGAGCATGCAGCCAGAGAATGCCCACGTCCCAGGGAGGAGCCCGCGACGTGCGCAAACTGCCAGGGGACGCACATCGCCAATTTCAAATCTTGTCCAGTATTCAAGAAAGAGATACGGAACAAGAGGGCGGGGACTGGTTGCTACACAGACCACCCGGAGAGGCGCAGCCCCGGTGATACCGACGACAGTGCAAGAAACCGCAACCGCGTCTTTAATGGCACCGGCTAATATGCAAGAGCAGCCGGACAGAATGACAAAAAAGAAGAAGAAGAAGAACGCTAAGCCTAATGAGCAGCAGCAGCAGCCACAACCAAAGCCAAAGCAGCAGCAACAAGAAGCTCCCCGCCGTGACTCCCTGGGTCAAACTATAGGCGTCCTAAAGGAAATACTAGAGGCGGTCCAGGGTGGTACCGACCCGGAAACGGCCACACTACAGGGCCTAATGCGCATACTACAAAACAATAATGGACAACAACCAATTTAAAATTGTCTACTGGAATTTCCAGTCGCTCTCTGGTAATGGCCCACTGTTTTCAAGTCTTTTGACAGTGAATTCTTGCTGGATCTTAATGCGGAGTTCCCACGTCCTAGAGGGGGGTTTGTCGTTTTGATGTTGGCCTCTTTTGCTTCTTGAATTCATTTGGTCACTAGGCTGTTTCGACTTCTTCGGGTGTTTCAAGGATGCGAAACATACAGTCTGAGGCTCTAGGGTCATCACGCCCCAGGGCAGATCGCTCTACGACGCCGCTGAGAAAGGCGATTTTGAGGTCATAGGCCCTGATGAGCCAACTTATATGGCCCAGTTTTGCTTTTATTTAAGCGAAAACTGGGATCCAGTTTGTGAGGGATTCAATCATAAGGTGTGGGTTGGGTGGTTTTAATACCTGTACTTGTTGGACTTGGGTTCCGAGTGGTGATGATGGGGCCGGCGAGGTGATGGCATATGACATCGCGCATCTGCCCGGCGGGCGTAGGCATGGGAGCCGCATATAGGGGCATGCTATCACGGGTTCGATGCCCGCATATGACGTGATCAGGAGTCACGTAGCTGCTGCCCTTGCCCATATTAGAATCTTATGATGATGTTTATGGTGAAGAGCTCACGGCCGTGATGTTAGCACGCCTGCCACTGGCTGAGGTGTCTTAACTACGTCAAATATTGCTACACTCTCTCTAACACTTATAATAGCGTTATGTTATTTTCAGCGTATAAAAACAACTGAAATTTTATTTTAATTCCAAATAAACTATTTACAAGTAAAAACCACACTCAGGCTGTCAATACTATGTACCTACATAATATTTAACATTTTTTTAACTACATAAATATGTTCATAAGATATCGGGATATTATTATTTATTGTTGTATTTAGCTGACTTTGAAACACTATCTCAGAAGACCATTTGGTAAATAGGTATCAGTGCTGCCAACTTAGCGCGTTCAGCGCCAGATCTAGCGCTTTTTTTGGCCAAAAGCTCCTTTTAGCGCCTAGCGCTAAATCTAGCGCTTTTTTGAAATCATATGGCATGCCTACAAAAGAGTTTTCATTACTAGCATTAACAATAATCTCTTTTGATCGATGTCAGTAACGATGCCTATGTTAGGTACTGACATCGTTAAATGTCCACTACCACGCCTGGTATGGATTACGTCTGGACACAATAAACGCCATTTTGCATGATCGATACTGATTTATTTAAATAAAAAAAAATAACTCTTCAATTTATAATCTTCCGAGCGCTGTCTTGAAGAGGATAACATGGCGAGATAGATATAGATATATATTATATATATAGGATATATATTATATTTTAATTTAATTATTCCTTATTTTATTAAATAGAAATATCAATTTAATTTAAACCTGATTAGCTATCATTAGACTAGGCACTTATGTACTTACTTTTATTTTTTGATTGACATATAATTGTTCTTGCATGAATAAAAGTACCTAATATTCGTTTTTTGTGGTTATTCTGTAACATTTTAATGAAAATTACCTCGTTTATCTTATTAACCTTATCAAATGACTAAAATATGCTAAAATTGATAATCCCTTCGTTACTAATTGGCGTCACTTAGGGCGTTTTTGTTTTGTAGGTGCCATTTAGCGCGATCTAGCGCGATTTCGACGTGCTGAAAGCGCGTTTTTGCCAAATAGAGTTGGCAGCACTGATAGGTATACTCGTCTGTACTGTAGCCGTTTCTATATTATATTGTTAAATGTTTTACCTACCAATCTTTTTCTATTAGATAATAAACAAAATGTATGCATAGCTAATATGTATAGGAATAATAAATAATTATTATATTATATTCTATGCTCATAACTGTAATCTTATTTATCCTTCACCTTGGTACGGGTCATTATTTACGTCGCCAAGCCTTAGTCCATCTCAGGCGCAGCTTCCGATTGAACTCTTTTGATGGACACATATGAAAAACACTATAAAATTTAGGATGTTGGTGTTTCGCATTCCTGATCAGATATATTTCTGTGCCTACAAGAAAAAACTAAAAAGCTAATAAACCTAATTAAACAACATTACAGTGAGTTTTCCGTGGTAAATAAATATACCTAAAAACCACACATTGATGAACGGTATTGCCCACATCACCTTAAGACAGACTTGAGACCTTGTTAAGTAGGACGATGCCCTGTTCACCCACTATATGTCCAATTAACACTGGACTTTCCCACTGGTGGGTGGACGGGAAATTAAGTTTCCCCGTCCACCCACTGCACTAGAGTTGGAACTAAATCAACTGCTTCATCAATATTACAAATAATACTTTTGGATTAACTCTGAAGAATGACTTAAGATGTTAAGTCTCATGTAAACTTCAAACCGAAACATCGCCAACATTACTGCTTGGCGGTATAAGGTGAAAGTATTTCCCCGGATGAACTTGTTCACAGAGTTCTACTGTTACTAGAAAGTTTTATGTAATTAATTTTTCCCCTGTAGAAATCGGAGCAAGCGGTATCCTTCTATAACCAACTAAAAGACCTTGGCCAGTGAAGAATTACTGTAACTTCCATCCTAGAACATGTATCCAAAGCGGCATTAGTAGGATCCAAAGACTATGTAAATTTGGTTAGGCATGGGAGTTGGAGGACAGGCAAAGATAAGATTTCTGGTTTGCAAGTCCCAGGCATTTGTATTGGGCCTCTTCCTCGGCAACGCGATGAACACGGCCCCGCGCGGTGAATCCTTTGAATGCTAAGTAATATCTCAAACATATCACGCCTATTTTTCCCATAGTGGTAGGTACTCAGAGGTATCTTAACACCCTCATTTCGCCAGACCAGTTATGGCTCCTTGTAATAGGGGTAGAGCCTATTGTCAGAATGAATTATTAGCTCTAACTGACCTGATAGTCTCTGTTCTGATATGGGTGACAATAAAATAAATAATTTCCAGACAAAATTTGTAACAGATGAGTTAGTGGTCAGAGATTATTCGACAAATCTATGATTTAAAATCAAATATCACACTGATTCAGACCAAAGTTTTTATTGACATTAAACATACATTGCGTACAAAGTGATCTAAAACTATACATATAGGTTACTAAATTAACACTGGCAAACACACAATCTGTGTCAAAAGGGTGTTGCCTGTTGAGTTGGAACTTCCAGATTCAAGAGTATTTTTTTCTGCTAAATGTCATTTGTGCAGTGCTAAATTCATGATGGACCCACCCACACAGTGGAAAGGCAGAAGCGTACTGTTGTGGTCTGTACCTCCTCAGTATTTCTGTTCTGCTGGTAAATGTACCCGTAATGAAGATAAATACGAGAGTAGTATAAAGTTTAATGATTATGCAATGGTGTTTAAGGTTATGAAACCAATTTCTTATTTTATTTATTATATATATTCTGCCCTAAAAATGAAAGTGAATTTTTTTCCTTAACTATATTTGCCAATATGTAGATTAGTCAGCCATGAATATCTGCCTACCTTGACTGCTGCCTTAACTGCCCTCACACTTTTTATGAGGGCAGGCAGTGCTCGACAAGTACTTGGGTGGTACCAAGTTCTATCAAAGATCTGTGAGTGAACAATGTTTGCCAGACTTATTAAAGTTGATACTTTTCAGTAATGTGAAATAGGTATACTGTACCAAGTGAATATATATAACATTACAAATTTATAATAATTATTGCTCTATATCATATATACAACTTTAAATTGAGCAGAATGTTTAGTACAGATACTTTAAAAAGTGTAACAACAATGAAACTTGGTTAAATTAACACATGAGCACAGCACACATGAGGTTCTTAGTGCCTCATATTGTCATATTATAAATAACATCATATTGGTGAAAAATCGGTCTGTCCTTATTATAATAGAGAAGAAAAGTTAAGGAAATCAAGACATAGAAGATAAATTAAATATAAGCTATAGAAAAAGTGAATAGCCTGTACTGAGTTTAATATGAGTTTTCATAGTTAACCGTATCATAGAGTCAAATATAGAAAAATTAAAAATTTTTGGTATGAAAAATTAAAAGCCCGCTAAGAAAATAAGATTACAAAACAAATGAAAATAATTTTAAAACTAACATTTAGTTATAGTTTTGTTGATTTTTAAGAGTTTGACTATGAAAACTCATAATAATGGTACTATTTGCAATGCCCAATTTAAAGTTATAATTAGAACTTTGGTCCTGCAAATGCATAATAATTCACTTGGCCTTTACCAGATGCAAAATATTGTAGATCCAGTATCATGTACAGTTACAAAATATGCATAATAAAAGTGACAATAATTTGAACTTCAGCATATCTGATTTGCTGAATTTCTAGAAATACATATCTTCAACACTAGTCTATGCTCTGGAATTCTCTATAATAATACACTAATAGATCCATATGGACCAGCAATGATACATTTCACTATCACAAGGTTTGATTTGATCTAAACAGCGCATAATTTTATAGTGTTGTAGACATGTGTTTCTTAATTTAAACATAAATTTTAAGGCATTATTGCTACTTAGCAAATATACTCTCAGACGAAGTAGTGAGGCTTTCTCACTATGATGCCATATTCTTGCAATGCTGGTGCGAGGTCATCCATTGTCATAACATACTTCTTTTCTTTTGGGCCTTTCGGGTTTTTAGAGCTTTGAGTTATCTGGCTTGATGTGCGCATTTTGCAGTGCTGTAAAGCATCATTTGCAACATCAGACAGGAACTTTTGTGATGCAAGTGCAATTAACCGTATCAATCTAGAATAAAATAATTACACACTTCAATTAATTGTGATGTGTATGTATCACATTTACCAATTATAAGTTTATGAAAAGGAATAAGAGGTAGTTAGTACTTAAAATATGAATCCTATTTTATCAAAGTGACTTTGATTTCACAAAGACTAAACAAATACAGAGCAAACTCCATGTAACATCACTTTATTTAACAACAAACTCCCTAAAGCGTTGAAATCGCTTGGCTTTGGTTGGTTTAGCTTGTTTTCCATACAATACATATTAAATAGCATTACACCCACTCTCAACAACGACAACAATTAAGTTATTAAAAAGTACCTTTTATGCCAAAATTAGTAAAAACTGCACAGTTGTGTACATTCTTTTGTCATTTTATTATCCTAGCCCATAATAAACATGACTGTCGTCATCATGCATAACGAACTTTCTAAGAAATTAGTCTTTTGTTTACAAATTGTGATTGCTTGCATGGATAGACTGTTGTTGACAATGACAAATAAGTAGGAGTAGTGGATTATCTATATGTTACCATATTCTTAGTTAATTACAAACTTTTATCTTTTCTCCTTTTTACAACAACTCTCTATTACGCCTTCAAAAATGTACAATCCCTTTAGTGTTGTTATATTATAGAATTTAAACTGTATTCCTACAAAAACTACATGGATACTCTTATCAAAGATCTAATGGGTGGTTTTGTATTAAGATATGTGTGCTAATTTGATGTAACCAAAGGTTGTTTATTCTGAATAGATTGCTACTAATCTTTGAAGTTATCTGTATTAGCCTTTAGTTCACAATGAAAGAATAAAAATACCTACCACTATAATTAATATTGTCTTCCTGCATTGAATGTATTTTGGTAACTTATAGGAATAAATTAGAAGGGGAGACTCTATTCGATGCATATTCTACGTAAAAATATTACAAAAAAACTAAATATTTCGTACAAAATTATTGGTTTGGATCCATGCAACAGTAATACATCTCATGTAGAATAGAGACGTAACTATAATAGTAGATAATAAAGTTATTTACCTTGGATCTTGAGATTCGAAACCAGACATGTTCAAGTAATGAGCAACCACTGAATCTGGGATAGAAGGGTTATAGTTCTCTAGTTGAAGAAGAAAGTCGCTGAGAGCGTGGCCTACTCCCGTATCTTCGTCCATACCAACAGACGGCGACCCCATTCGACTCATTTGCATCGTGTTTTATATAAGTAGGTACTCAAAACATTTATATTAAAGCGTAAATTATTTTTATCAACAACAAACAAATTCACTTCTTGTTTTCTTCGCTTTGTGAACAAATCAAATTGATACATTAAATTTGACAATGAAATATGCAAATATGAATGTTGAATTCCATCCACACTTCCACAGACCATTAACAGAAACTGGTTGAAGTTGAAATCTGCCATAGAACCAGTGCTGCCAGATCCGTAAGTTGAAAATTATCCGAGATTGAATGCAAAATTATTGTGTTCGTCCATCCACCCCTTTAGCCGGGGTATGCTCTAATCCAATTGAGCTAACATAAAAATGAGTCATAACCCAATTTTTCCTATTGTTCTTTAACCATCGTATTGGGATGGAACGCAATCTATAGTTCAACTTACGTTGTAGGTACTACAAACAAAACTGATAATGCAATTAGCTTTAAACTTGTTAATGATGACGCAAACCTATAATTTTTTTAAGCATTTTTTAATGCTTTCAGTAGTCTTGACTCAAGGATACATACACAAAAACAAACCACCAAAAATTCAATGGCCGTAATGTGGCCACACTGTAGTATTATTATACGTTCTATGACTCTCTTATGATATGTGATGAAATTGGACATGTCCTGTCAAAAGTCTGTCTAGTATTCTAAGTATAGGAGGTAATTCCTCTAGGTCTAGTAAGATTATGGTAAACTGTGAAAAACTTGTTCTTTGATAGCGCTGTGCTGTAGAGTAAGGTTTAAGCAGCCTTCGAATTCACGCCAAAAGCGATTTTGGTGATGTAATCGCCATTCTGATTCAACATGATCGCACCAAAGATGATCCATAACGCGTCATTCATTCATGGAAGTAATAAGTACTACGTACAACATGAATGAGCTCTATCTGTGCATCATGCAGCTAAAATAAAGAAAATAAAACCTGATGCTAAGGTCATAAGAGTCTTGTTGCGCGCAAAATAAAAATGAAGCCAAGTGAGAAGGCTACCACTGAACCCTGTGTCCCGCTCTAACAGTGACTAAGAGTTGCCAAAGTTAAGACGATTTCCATCCTTTCGTTGTTTGTCGAAAAATATGCGATTGATGTAATGTAATAAAGTAAAAACATTTACTTCTAAAATGTTTCTAAAGATGAATAATAATTTTGTACCATCATGTTAAAGCAATATTATTTGTTGCTACGTTTAAAGCCATAAATTTTGCGATTGGCGTATAGGTTTTCTTTTATTTGTATGAAATACGGACACCTGACTGGACAACCCCACATGAAATTGCGGACTCAGACGTTAATAACAGAGTGTTTTTTGATTTCGTGATATTTTCGAAGAATTTTAGTAAAAATGGGGAGAATTTGTGTCGTGGAGGCTTGCGGTAGCGAGTATTATCCTGACTGTGGTTTACCTTTTCACAGGTAATAGTTTTAAACATATTTTGTTAGTGAGGAATTACTATGGTGACCATGCATGACTATCCAATTATAGTTCAAGAATAAATAAATTAAATACCTATGTATATTTTATTCATTTCTCCGTTAAAATAACTTTGTTTCAATTTCAGATTTCCTAAAGATGCTAATGTTAGTTTAACTCATAATGCAAAATTAGAAACAATGAAACATATAAGGAATAATCTGGGTTTGCGGCAGAAACTTCACAAGACTGTTTTATTTAACAATATCTGATTTAGAATTACACTTAACTGTTTTTTCTTACCTAATTAATGAAATATACCACAATAGGTAGTTTATCGTAATTTTATCTCTGTCCAACTGCATGTCGTGTACCACAAGGACCAGTAGGTAAATACCTACCTATATGACGCGAGTGTGAAAAACAAGCAAAAACAGGAAATGTACAGTGCCGCGAAGGGCAAGTTCATCATTAGCATCTTCGATTAAAATCCATCTGAAACAATGAGCTGCTGACGTCAGATCACAAATCATTTTTTATAATAAAATTACTGTCCTTAAATCATATTTCAATATTGTCACCATTGCCAGAGAGGGATAAGAGGTACAGTTACTAAGCTCTCGTTCGGCTTCAATTTTGCGACAACAGCTCATTCCTGTTGTACGTAGTACTTTTTACTTCCATGCATTCATTACATACGCCATCATACAATTTCAACGACAACGCCACAAACTGAAATCGCTGTGAGTGGGGCGTCTAAACTGTTATTTTGTTTATGCGTGAGTGAGTACATTTTGTACATGTGTGCTTTTACGAGTCCTTTTTATTTTGTGGATAAGCCAAACAGCAGTAACTATTGATTAAGATGTGGCCGTGTCGCTGAATGCCATGTGAGCGCGATTATGACCTTTTCGAATAGTTGGTAGCACTTGACCATAGTGTATATAATAGTTTCTACGTAGAAGAATATACCCTCTCGCCAGTTGCAGTGCCCTTACGGGGTATCACAGGAACTACAATTTTATGTTTAAGACCGCAATTGTTATGAGATATGCAATAAAGATATTTGATACGTACTTAACTGTCAAGCTGTACTCAACTGTGAAGCGCAATTTCTGGAAAGGAACAGTAATTCAAAATTCAAGATTCTTTATTGCTTCATATACATATATGTAAACGTACATAATCCAATGGACCCTGTTAGGCACAGCAGCATTAGAAGAGAAGAGAACGCAATATAAAATAATAATTTACCAAATCATTTTATACGTCCAAAGTAAATCTACTATTTTCATTAATATATTCATCTACTGAATATATGTGATAATCACTATAATTGATAATAATAATTTTGACGTGCAACGAAAGGCAGCTTTATGTATAACTCGTATGGATTACGGTTAAGAGCATCGATTGCTGGTTAAGTACTGCAAATTTTTTTGATCAACTACATATCAGTGACACTCAATCAGTATTGCATCTGCACCTGGTTATATCTGGAATCACTGTGTAAATTGTAGCATCACATCCAATAATCCACGTATAGTGTCAATACAAGTATTGAACTTAAACACAAATCTCGGTCAGACACGACTGAGACGATGGTAGGTATATTCATTATTGAATTAAACTCTAGTAGCTAGAAGCTCCAGTGAGTGGAAATACACCTGTGTGTTTAGTCCATGGTCACATACGGGCTCGCCATTGAATTAAGGTATATTACAATTATGTGACAATCTGGCAGCAGTGTACTGCCTCAGAAGACATCATCACCGGCTATTACTGCAATTGTAAGGCTGGTAGTAGAGCTGTTGGGTGCTGTTCCCATGTAATGATAATACTATTTGTTTTGTCGTGAGCCGGATACAATCCAGATGGTCTTCACCCCCCCGTATCATGTTAAGATAATATAATTATCGATGAATTTTACAATATTACGATGAAAGTAGTTTTGATACATTTATTTATCTATTAAATCAACATAAAATATGTTATTTTAGCCACTACAAGGCATAAAAATGAGAACAGCATGTTATATGAGGTAAGTGTTGGCAAACATACTACATACCTACATACCAAATGATCACAATAAATTGGTATTGCTTGAATTTATTGCGTCTATTTCAAAACCATCTAAAACTCAATTAATATTAGATTTGTTGGTTTATTTAAGTACTATAATGAATTTTTAATGTTGTACCTACGTCTGGTTAAACTTTTAAATCCTGCTATTTCAGAAAAAAACACTAATTGAGCCTTAGTAGTAAACCTCTTAAGAAATACAACTTTGATCAAGACGCCTGCAATTTTGCTAGTGGGCACATACGTATAAAAAATGGGCCATCTCCTTTAGTAAAATAAAAAAGTATTGTAATAAGATTTTTACAATATGGATAAACAAAGGGACACATAATGAGTCAAAATGTATATTAAAGTGTTATGTTCAAGATGAAAACTACTTGGTCAAGAGTCATATGCGAGTACGTCGCCATGTACTGTGAAAGAGATTAGTTTTGCCAGCTGATTTTTATAAAAATTTAAATTATTGCTTTTATTGAGTAAATAGAAAATATCAATATTTTGTTTTATCTAAGGAACTATTCTCAATGAAATGGATGAGCGAGATATGTGTATAGTTTGGTGTGAGAGAGTGAAAGAGATCGCCGTGTAATGGTGATCGGAACGTCTCGTGGCGGTTCGGTGGTTACACGAATTGCTTATATTTATCTCTTTCTTACAACAGATATGACGCATAATATTTGAATGTTCTTTCCTTGTCATTACAAACTGCATATACATGTGCGTAGGTATGTAGATAGGTAAATTCTAGGAAGCTTTTAGAGCAGTGGTGTTCGGATATAACTACTCTAATATTTCAACTCTCTGGTGCTGCCCATATAGCACCGCAGCCTACCCCTTGCCGCTCCATACTGGACTTAGAGGCAAAGTCCAGTGGAGCGGCCCCTCTGGGGCCGGCCGGGCCGACTGCCCAAGCCAGCACTGCCCCTGGTTCCTTTTAGCTTCACCGTGGGTGACGAAGCCACGGCTACTAAGCCCCACCGCCACGACAAGGCGGGAACCGTCGGGGGGACATGTAGGTACCTAGGTTAAGTAGATCAAATATGGCAAGGAGGACAAATACTAACATCGAAATGGTCTTCACAGCAGTGCAGCAGTTTTGAAGCAGTGATAGCTATGGACTGCTGCGCAGTGGATCCATGGTTCGATTCTCGCCGCGGGATTGATCTTCTTCACGGCATTGGGGAAGGGCATTTTGGAGTGGTCGCTAGCCAGGCGGGTATTCGCAAGTTAAGAAGTAGAAAATCTGTCGCCAAGCACCTAACGGTGTATTCAAGCAGCAGTCTTTGAGAGCCAGTGAATTTACAGGCACATGAGACTTAACAATTAAGTGTCAAGGTGACGGGCGTAGTGAGAGGCAGAGGTTAGTTCGCTTAAAATCATCAGGAGGGCCTCGAGCTTGTTCCGTCACATTTTTTTTTTATTGTTGATAGGTAAGTCTTTGACCACAATCTCATCTGGTAGTAAGTGATGATGTTGTCGAAGGTGTTAACAGGCTTAACTTATAATATTATATTGACTCCTAAGGACAACTGCCTGAAAACAACGCGAGGTGCTTGGCAACAACTTTTATACTTAAGGGTGGTCGCTAGCCAGGCGGGCATTCGCAAAATGACCTTTCGACTTGCAAATCGTAAAAAACAGTGCGCTTCTTTAGTTTTAGGGCCTATTCTATCAAGTCTTTAAATGGCTGTCATCCACTTTTTACTAATTTTTGGGTCCTCAGGCACATAAAAAAAGAGTTTGTCGGCTGTTTTAACTTTTAACAGTTGAATTGAAGCACTGAGGCACTATACAGTCGATTTTTTCATTTTTTACCAAAAATTACTTTAATATTTTAATTTTAACTGTGCAGTGGCGTGCGACCGAGGGTGTGACGTCATCGGCTAGTGAGCGCCCACCCGCGTTTTTAAAAACCTTCGGCCGGAAATACGCACTTTGATCGTTAATAATTATCTTGCCATTTTTTAAGATATAAAATTAGTAAAAACACAGTTTTTCTCGTAAATTTTTGTAGATTTATTTGGCAGTAAAGTAAAAAACGTTTTTCAGACACATTAAACGTAACGGGAATCGAGTCGGTGAAATCTTTTGTTATTCGATCGATTACTGATTCGATATATTATAATTATATTTTATTCTCTCACTTTATTTTATCGAGTGCAATGAGGTCTCTGTAGCAAGTTAGTGTAGACTGCCTGCCTACTCTATTGCACTTCCCTTTATTTTCACTTAATGGTTCATTCTACGTCCTGAACTAATTGGTAAAATTAACATTAACACCCCCTCTAAGTTGTGTAGGTTCAACCCTCCTTCCTTCTCTCGCATTGCACGTGCTCACCACCTCCGTTGGGCGGGAATGGCCGAGCATTCCTGGTCATTCCCGGGCCCCTCCTGTCGGGAGGGGCGTGTGGGCCCCGCTGTAAAGGCGGGCGGTCGTCGGCGAGGGACTGGACGTAAAGGCTCTGCCAGTCTCCCAGTCCTTCTCCAAACAGACGATGCCGGAATGCCGCTGGGTTGTTTAGTGGGTATACCGGTCTTCTACCGGGGAGTCCCACATACCCCCTCCATCCTCCGATGGGGGGGCATGCGTAATGCATTTTTCCCAGCGTCAAAAAAAAAAAGAAGTTCAACCCTCCACTATCTTACCACACTGCTAACATTGCTACAACTCATATTTGCACAGAGTAGGCAACAGGGCGAACGTGTTATACAAGAAGAATGAGTCTTTAGTATGTTTTTGCACAAGCGCAAATTCAGTAAGGCAGCTGCTGAGCAGTCAATTCTTTGATCAGCAACTGGATTAGTAATAGTTGTTGTAATTTATATTTTTCTAGCCAGTATTTGTATGAAGTGAGCAAAGAAGGTGTTAGTTCTTTTTTTTTTTGGCCGTATTATATTTAATTTACATACAATAAGAATGCTCACGTTATATTTATATAAACTACTACATAGATGCGAGGACCTTTAATTGGCTCTATGGTGGTTATTTTTGAGATACTATACTATAACGAAAGCTGTAGGTCTTCCTATAAATACCAGCACAAGACTTTCTGGCTCACCAAAGTGGTATAGCTTGTGAATTAAGCCATCGTGCCAGACTTTGACAAAAGCTTTTGCTACATTGAGAATTACTGTTACCGACCCTTGGGGCTTGGGATTCTCATTGAACCTTTCGAGGATGTGCTCCATGATGCGATGCACCTGTTGCACGCATGAGTTTCTGGACATGAACCAAACTAATCATCGGGAATGAAGTGGTATTCCCGTGCACGAGACTAGAGGCGGTTTGCGACTAGAAGCCTTTCGTAGAATATTCCCAGGGTTCTGAAGAGGCTAATGGGACGGTAGCTGATGGGGTCCGAGGAGTCTTTGCCTTGTTTATGAATGCCAATGACATTACCAGGTCTACATGATCTACTTTGGAGGAATACAGATCTAGGCTGTCAGCTACGCACTCAGTAATAAATAGTAAAAAAATACACAAAATATAGTTTCCGAGATAGCATATAATTGCGAGTGTCAATCCATGCAATTTTATTTGGCAGACGACATTTTCATGTCTTCCGATTTTACCCATAGTCAGGTTTACCCATGGAAGTAATAAGTACTACGTACAGCAGGAATGAGCTCTATCTGTGCATCATGCAGCTAAAATAAAGAAAATAAAACCTTATGATAAGGTCGTAAGAGTCTTGTTGCGCGCAAAATAAAAATGAAGCCGGGTGAGAAGGCTACCACTGAACCCTGTGTCCCGCTCTAAGAGTGACTAAGAGTTGCCAAAGTTAAGACGATTTCCATCCTTTCGTTGTTTGTCGAAAAATATGCGATCAATTGCATATTTTTCGACTACTGCTGTACTACTGTAATGTAATGAAGTAAAATATTTGCTTCTAAAATGTTTCTAAACATTAATAATAAATTAGTACCAACATGTTAAAGCAATACTATTTGTCGCTACGTGTAAAGCCTCACTAACGCAAAAATTTTGCGATTGGCGAATAGATTTTCTTTTAAATGTATGAAATACAGACACCTAACTTGACAACCCCACATGAAATTGCCGACTCGGACATTAATAGAGGAGTGTTTTTGGATTTCGTGATATTTTTGAAGAATTTTAGTAAAAATGGGGAGAATTTGTCGTGGAGGCTTGCGGTAGCAAGTATTACCCTGATTGTGGTTAATCTTTTCACAGGTAATAGTTTTAAACATAATTTGTTAGTAAGGAATTACGGTGACCATGCATGACTACCCAATCCTAGTTCAAGAACAAATTAATTAAATACCTATGTATTTTTTATTCCTTTCTCTATTAAAATGGCTTTGTTTCAATTTCAGATTTCCTAGAGATCCTAATGTTAGTTTATCTTATAATGCAAAATTAGAAGCATGAAACAAGGAATAAGCTGGGTTTGCGGTAGGAAATTTAACAAGACTGTTTTGTTTAACAATATCTGATTAAAACTACACTTAAATGTAAACTAATCTGTTTTTTCTTACCTAATTGAAAATGAAATATACCACAATAGGTAGTTTATCGTAATTTTATCTCAAGTCAACTGCATGTCGTGTACCACAAGGACCAGTAGGTAAGTAAACTAAACTTACTACCTATAACTAAACCTACCTATATGACGCGAGTGTGAAAAGCAAGCAAAAGCAGGAATATTAAATGTACAGTGCCGCAAGGGCAAGTTTATCTTTAGCATCTTCGATTTAAATCCATCTGAAGTAATGATCTGCTGACGTCAGATCACAAATAATTTTTATAATAAAATTATTGTCCTTAAATCATATTTCAATATTGTCACCATTGCCAGAGAGGGATAAGACGTACAGTTAATGATCTCTCTTTCAGCTTCAATTTTGCGACAACAGCTCATTCCTGTTGTACGTAGTACTTATTACTTCCATGGGTTTACGTCATCTACACTTTTGCTATACATTGCTTTAACCTATCACGACTCCTTCTGGAAGAACAAACATCGCACCTATCTTTTATGGTTTCAGATATTATATAAGGGCTTAATTGTTTTTTCGCCGGTCTTATAGTTCCCGAGATATGCAATGTAATTTTACTGGATAGATGACAATAATTTAATGTTATCGCATTCACCAATTGTAATGTTAACCTCCTTTACATGTTTGCTATACATTATATTAACCTCCCATGACTTAATCTTGGAGAACAAACCCCACCTGTTTATATCCGAAACCTCCCATTATTATTTTTTTATTAACGTCATCACGGATGACGTTAAAAAAAATATCTTAATCTTGGAGAACACACCCCTGTATCTTATAGTATCCGAAACATCCCAATTTTATTTATTTTTTCTACAATGGATGACGTTAATAAAAAATAAAATTCAATTAATGGGATGTTTCGGATACTATAAGATACAGGTGGGGTTTGTTCTCCAAGATTAAGTCATGGGAGGTTAATATAATGTATAGCAAACATGTAAAGGAGGTTAACCTGACAATTGGTGAATGCGATAACATAAAATTATTGTCATCTATCCATTAAAATTACATGGCAAATCTCGGAAACTATAAGACCGGCGAAAAAACAATTAAGCCCTTATATATCGGAAACCATAAAAGATAGGTGAGATATTTGTTCTTCCAGAAGGAGTCGTGGGAGGTTAAAGCAATGTATAGCAAAAGTGTAGATGGGTAAAATCATATTTCGTTTTGGATCTCATCCTTATAGTTTCCAAGATATGCCGTCCAATTTTACTAGGACATTTTCATATTATCATATTGTTCAAACTGAAAAGTTGACTGAATCTACAATATCTGAGAATAAACACTATGTCATAATTATATGCTAAAGTTCACTAAATAATAATTATTTACAATTTATTGTGTATGCTCATGATATTTGTTTACGCAGATAACAAGAAGTGCGCGCGCAAAAATTTGACCCAGCGACGTTTGGATATATTATCACTTAAATATTCGTATTAAAAAAGAATAGATGTAATGAGAAAAAAGGATCGCTATAGTTATATTTCAAACTAGCTGTACCCGCGACTTCGTTCGCGATTGCCGTACCTACTGGATCAGCCGGATCGTCCACTGCTGAACACAGCCTCCCCATTAAGGGGGTATTTGCCATAATCCCCACGCTTGGCAGGCGGCTTGGA
Organism: Plagodis dolabraria; assembly: GCA_963854805.1. Classification (NCBI taxonomy): domain Eukaryota; kingdom Metazoa; phylum Arthropoda; class Insecta; order Lepidoptera; family Geometridae; genus Plagodis; species Plagodis dolabraria. The sequence goes on along the minus strand of OY978467.1, from coordinate 10,356,127 downwards.
GCAGGCACATTGCCGTACCTGCAGACTAATTATTCACATTTGTGCACTGTTTATCCCATATTAAGCAACACTGTGGTCTGCGGTGCAGCACTCTTATAGGAAACCATAGCTCAGAATGGAGCTTTTCACTTTGGATTTCAAAACTCCCGGGTTGTATTTTCCAGAAGACAGTAGTTAAGTACATTGTGCGTTTCTTTAGAATTTCGATTTTAAAGCGGCGGTTTGTTTGACGGTAGATCGAACATATTTTTTTTATTTCTCATTCTCGGAAAGTAGTGTTTGTTTGATCTGAGTAGCGGGTAGGAGAGGCTCCTTCCCACCTAAGGCCGGGAAAAACTCATAGTAAATGCTTCCTTCTCTTGGGCCGGAATTACTTGTAACAATTGTAACCATTGGTGTAAACAAAGTTATATGTCAAAGATTTTTCGTTGTAAAATACTCTGTTGTTATAAAAAAATTAATAACAACTATGTTTGGCAGGGTAGTAACTAAATATAAGGTAAAAAGTGTAGGTAAAAAAAAACTAACTAAAAATTTCCCTAAATTTCATTGTTCTAACTCCTAGTGTATCTTTGTATCTTCTACTCATGTTTATTATTTTTAGTAATATTTATTTTTTTTATTTCTGATAGGTAAGCCTTTGACCACAATCTCACCTGATGGTATGTGATGATGTGGTCGAAGGTGTTAACAGGCTTAACCTAGAATATTTTAAATTTATTAATATTTTAAATTTATTAATATTTTAAATTTATATTAATTTTATTAATTATAATTAAAATATTTAGAAATACTAAATTTTTTTACCATCCTCATGTTTTAAATGAAAAGTAGAGTGCTTAACACGTATGTAAGTCATCGATTCCTACTTGGACTATAGCCGCATTAATTTTAAATAGGTTCTGCTCATGTTATTAAAATCAAAATAATTAATATAAAAAATCATACTATTTTTATATCGTTATTCCTTATATTAGTAGTGAAAAGCAGAGAGATTCCTCTTCGGGCAATAGCCGCCCGTAAATATTCCAAACAAAATTATACGTAAAATTTCACAAATAGTTCTATCCTCTCAATATTTTTTTAGTAAGTAAGTTATTTTTTCAATGAATAGTTTTTAGAAAAGCTACTTTTTTTACATATTTTAAATTCGAAATGAAATGTAGAGAGCTGAACGCGGGTGAAAGTTATCAATTCCTTTCGACCATTGTATAACAATCTACTAAACTTGTTCACTTCCAACTTTAAACGGATTAAATCACGTATATTTATCGTTATTTTTGTCCCGACAGTCACCCCGTGACCACGATCACTACAATGTGTTTGAAACGTCGCGTCGGGACAAAAATAATGATAATTATACGCGATTTCAACCGTTTAAAGTCGTTTAATTACAAAGTGTTACGATCGCGAAAACCTAAGACAAAGATATGATAAAGTGCGAATGCTAGCTTAAGATGAGCCGTACGTTTAAGGGTTTCTCAACATTCCACGGTTCAAGTTATTTAGAACGAAATATTTAGTTTGTGATATTTGTAATTTCTGAACTACAAAACTGAAGACTTTGAAATATTTACGGGAAAATAATTAAATTACCACTATTAAAACAAAAAAAATAATGTTGAAACCGGACTACGCGCAAATAAATTACAACTCACTTTACATTTTGACTTTCATCCCCTTTCCTAAGGAAACCGTACTGAATTTCGGGATAAAAAGTATTCTATATCCTTCTTCGTAGTATGACCTCAAATCGTGCTAAGTTTCATTTAAATCCATTCAGTAGTTTTGGAGTGATGCGCGGCCGGGATACAGACAGACAGACAGAAAAAAAAACAGTTTTTGCATTAGTATCAGCTACAGATTGCTCTGAAAAAATATTTTCAAAATATCTGCATATACCGAATTGAACCTGTTACAGTTTTATTATGAGTATAAATACTTAGATAAATGTAAGCGTCTCACCACTCGCGCTTCCCTACCTGCCTTCTCCAACTTATTATAGGTATAGATTAGACTGATTAGAGCATTGCATGTTATAAAAATATATACGTAGGAAAATTGTGCTTATCGTAATAAAAAAAACTGTGTTTTATTGTTTGAAAAATCAGAATCTTTTGAAGTGGTCCGACTACAGACCTATCTATTATACCTATACGATAAAGTGCTAACGCCAGCTTAAGATGAGCCGTATGTTCAAAGGTTCCTGTACATTCTGGATGTCAAGTTATTTGGAACGTAATATTTAGGTTGTGACTTTGAAATATTTACGGGATAAACTTTAAAGTACCACTATTCTAACAAAAAAATCGGCCAAGTGCGAGTCGGACTCGCGCACGAAGGGTTCCGTACAATTAGCTATACAACATTAGACTTCGTATTTTAACTTTTTTTTTGTTTTAACGTGCGCGAGTCCAACTCGCACTTGGCCAATTTTTTGTATTTGTTGTTATAGCGGCAACAGAAATACATCATCTGTGAAAATTTCAACTGTCTAGCTATCACCGTTCTTGAGATACAGCCTGGTGACAGACGGACGGATGGACGGACAGACGGACGGACAGCCGGACAGACCGTATTTACCCTTTGGGTACGGAACCCTAAAAAGAACGTAAGAAATCGGACTACGCGTTAATAAATTACAACTAAGTGTATATTTTGACTTTCATCCCATCTCCCAAGGGAACCCTGCTGAATTACGGGATAAAAAGCTAAATTATCCTACCTTGTAGTATGAACTCAAACTATGCTAAGTTTCATTGAAATCCATCCAGTAGTTTTGGAGTGATGCGCGGCCGGGATACAGACAGACCGACAGACAGACAGACAGACAGACAGACAGACAAAAATAAAAAAAAATACAGTTTCGGCATCAGTATCAGCTACAGAGTACTGTACATTTTTTTTTTTCAAAATATCTGCCATGTACAGAATTGGTCCTGTTACAGTTTTATTATAAGTATAGATTAAATTACCTACAAAATGGTAGAAGTTATAGAATAAGTGGAGTGTTAGTACCTGTTAAAAATGAAATTTGGCTGGTAAAAAAACCGCAAATCGAACTTAGTTCACTATTTTTTTCTATAGAGAAAATTTACTCGTATCGTGATTTGAACGAATACAAAATAAGGAGAAAGAATGTAACTAAAACATATATTTATTGCAGATTTGAAATGTTCTTCTTTGTTTATAAAAAACAACATCTACTTTAGGCCCTTAAGGTCGGGTATGGGAATACCTTATTGCGCCAACGTAAATACGGGAGTTAAAGTCGGGTTAACTTAGTTTTTGTATGACAGTTTTACACTTAACTCGAGTTTAACTCGCGTTTTCTCAATGGCGAAAGTGGGCATAGGTCTTTTATTTTACAAGTTATTCCATCCAGTTTCAGGTGACACTTTACATTACTTTAACCTCTCACGATTCCTTCTAAGATCCCACCCATCTTTTATACTCTCTGAGATAATATAAGCGATGGTTTTTTTCTAATGTGGCCTGTTATTTCTCATTTGGAAAAACGACTAAGAGCGAATTGATATTTAGTTTTGGACCTCATCCAATTTCATAAAGACTTAGATCTTAACAAGTTTTGCTGACTTGGCAGACGTCATTTTCAATTTATTTTACCTATTACTATTTATTTTAACGTCCTCTTAATTTATTCTATACATCACTTTTATCTACAACACCTTTTTGGGGGAAAATATACACCACCACCTATTTCAATCTACTATTACCTACTATTTTACAGGTTACTCCATCCAGTATTGCATAACAGATTAAATTTTAATGTTTTCAAATTTTGCACATAGGTTAACTCTCTCTTCATTATTACTTTGACCATTCGTAAAGCTAAAAAATAAAACGTGCTTTTGGTTCAATAGAAAATTTTTCGTAAAGCTAAAAAATAAAACGTGCTTTTGGTTCAATAGAAAATTTTCGTATATTATTTCGTAACTAAGCAACCAAAAACAAATGACAATATTATGAATAAAAAGAAATACAAGATTATCAAAAAGTTTGCATAGTCGTGCACATTCTCCCCCTTTTTCATAGAAGGAAGATTTTCTTCATGGGCCGGCGTAAAATCCCAGCAGAGGTCCGTACGTCTACCACCCGAACAGTGCCATCTCGCCCAGGGAAAGTAGCTGTAATCACACCTCGTGGCCATGTACCTCGTGGCAGATCTCCGTCCGCGATCAAGACAAGGTCCCCAATCCGAGCAACCGCTGTTGTGTTACCTCGTATGCGCCTTGGGGCAAGATTTGGTAGGTATTCGCGTACCCAACGTCTCCAGAAATGGTCGGCCAGTCTAACAGCTCTGCGCCAGCCACTTCTGCTACACAAATCTGCTTCGCTCACTTGGGCGGGAATGGAACGGCCAGATGAGCTTCCAAGCAAAAAATGAAAGGGTGTAAGGGCCTCTGTGTCAGCTGGGTCCGGTGAGATGTGGGTTAGCGGTCGCGAGTTCACCAAGGCTTCAGCTTCCAGTAAGAGGGTTGCCAGTACTTCATCCGTTGGTGTTCGGTCTCTGAGAGTAACTTTGAGGCCTGTTTTTACGGTTTTTATCAAGCGCTCCCACGCGCCGCCCATAAACGGAGCAGATGGAGGTATAAATTTCCAGTCGATTTTATTGTTGGCTGCATATTCAGTAACTGCTTCGCCATACAGTTCTCGTAAAATTCGATTAGCACCCACAAAGGCTGTGCCATTGTCTGAGAGGATTTGACTTGGTGTTCCTCTTCGGGCAATGAAGCGTCGGAGACACATTAAAGCACTATCGGTGGAGAGGCTGTGCACTACCTCTAGATGTATGGCTCTCGATGTCATGCAGGTATAGAGAGCGATCCATCGTTTCTCATGTCTACGTCCGACTGCAGTCATCAAAGGTCCAAAATAATCCAATCCCACGAATGTGAAGGGTCGTTTGTTGTGTGCAAGTCGAGCTTCTGGTAAGTCTCCCATAGCAGGTTGTTCAGGGTTTCTGCGTACTAGCTTGCAGAACTGGCAATTGCGTGCAATCATCCTGACCGTATTTCTCAGGCCCAAAATCCAATATTGCTGCCGTAGTTCGTTGATGACCGTTTCCGTGTTAGCATGTGCGAACTTCTTGTGGAAATGTGAGATGAGGAGACGTACAGCTGGGTCTTTTCCATCTAATAATATAGGCTGGGTATTGGTGGTGACGTCCACGACGGTGGCGGCTCGTCCTCGTGCATATAATAGCCCATCTGAGTTTATGGCTGGAGTAAGGCTTATGAGTCTGCTTTTCGGTGGAATTGGTCGTCCACGATGTAGGCACACTACTTCTTGTCGAAAAGTGGTGTCTTGGCTTTTTCGTAATATGTGGACCTCCGCGTATTCAAGTATTTGTGCCGTAAGTGGTCGAAGGGAAGGGGAAGAATTGCATGTCATAAAGCTTTGTGCAGGAAGGATAAAGTTATTAGAAACACTCTTCACCCTGGTGATGCATGCGGCAATAAAATGATGAGCTCTAGCAGTTGCCCTTACCAACCTAAGCCATGAACTGAAATGAGTTGGATCAGCAGCAATTGGTAGCGGCAACTCCACTACATTATTACAATTGCAACTAGCGTCATTATTCGATGGGTTTGACAATGGTGATGATTTGATAACACGTGCGGATGGCTTTAATTCTTCATCTTTTGGTATTTCTATTTTCTCATGCCCTGCTATCTCCTTCGGCCATTCTGACGAAGGAGACAACAGAAATGAGGGCCCACACATCCAGCGCGACTCCATAGTTAATATGCTACGATTCACACGTGTCGCATCATCAGCGACATTGAGGTTAGTGGGGATCCAATGCCATTCAGACAACGCAGAGTTTTCTAGAATTTCTCCGACACGATTAGCAACGTAAGGCTTATATTTTCGAGCATCACTACGCAACCAGCCTAGAACAGTCATGGAGTCGCACCAGAAGTAGCGTCGATGTGGTTTGTGGCGATGAGAATCAGATATGAACGTTGCGAGACGAGTTGCTATTAAAGCTCCTTGCAGTTCCAAACGTGGTATGGAAATTGGTTTTAGAGGAGTGACCCGAGCCCTACAACAAACAAGAGCTAAATTTACTTGACCATGAATATCAATGATCCGCCAATACGCAACGGCGATGTACGCTGATTCACTAGAATCGCAAAACAAGTGCAACTCACGATGTGAAATATCTGTATCTCGCAAATTATACCGTCGCGGTACGCGTATTCCTGCAATTGACTTCAAACTCTCAAACCATTCATGCCATACCTTGCAATCAACTTCACTAAACTTCTCATCCCAGTCCAAACCTTTACGCCACAAGTTTTGGAAAAGGATGCGGCCCTTGATTACGACTGGCATTAAAATGCCCAAAGGATCGTATATCCGCATAACTTGTGTTAATGCTTGACGCTTAGTGACTGGAGCTGAAGAATCAGATGATACTCCAAAGTTAAATTTTAGCTCGTCAAGAGCAGGTTGCCAAATAAGCCCTAGTGTACGATTCACAGCGTCCTTACACAACTCCACTCCCTTGCCAGTCACCACACCAGATAGTAATTCAGCAGGCAACTGCGCCAAAGCTGGTGGATTATTCGATATCCAGCCATGCATTTGAAGCCCCCGCGCGTATGTATCGTCGCAACTTCAGCAGCTAGACGAGCTGCATCATTGAGACCGTCAACGCTACAGATGAAATCGTCCATGTACATATTGCTTTTGATAAGTTCTACGGCCTCGGGGAATTCTTCCCGGAACTCTGATGCGTTGAGATTCATAATGTAGATCGCTGTCGATGGGCTTGAACATGCGCCAAATATCATCGAGGACATGCGGTATACCTTAATAGGGCCGGAAGGATCGTCGCGCCAAAGGAATCGTTGCGCATCTCTGTCTTGCTGTATAATTTTTACTTGTGGAAACATTTCCTTAATATCAGCTGTGAGGGCAATCCTTCCTTCCCTGAAACGCATTAGAATTCCAAGCAAAGATTGCAAGTAATCAGGCCCAGGCAATAGCATCGAGTTCAACGAGACCCCTCGCGATCGTGCCGCAGCGTCATGCACAACACGCAACTTACCTGGTTTGTTGGGATTTGTCACTCCAAAGTGTGGCAGATACCAACAAACACCCTTCGGAATTGAACCGGTACATTCCTCGGCGTAACCTTTGTTCAAAATATCGCGGATATTGTTACGATATCGTTCCGCATAATTAGGTTCTCTCAACATCTTAGCCTCGAGGCTCCTAAACCTAGATAGCGCCAACGGATAGCTATTTGGCACCACTGGATTATCTGCTTTCCATAGAAGACCTACTTCGAAATGACCATCGCGAAGTCGGTGAGCCGTACGTTCAAGGATTTCAAGCGCACGTTGATCATCAGTACTGCGCACTTCGTGCTTGGATATCCCTATCGCGTCCAACTTATATTGCGCCTTTATCAGTTCGTCAAGTTCGATTTTGTTAGATTCGGTTAATTGTACATGGCATAGTGTTTCAACCGGTCTGGTTTTGCTACTCGCGAAGCCAAAAAGCACCCAACCTAATGCCGTTTGTATCGCCACAGGTTGCGACTTAGTCCGTTTCCTCGTGGCAGTCGCAACGGACAGATGCCAATTATCAATCCCAATAATTAACATAGGCGTAACATTTTCGTAGCACAAATGACTACCTATATCAAATAGATATGGATATGTACGTATGACATCGCAGCTAACTGATTGTTTGCATGCTATACCCAAATTACTGATTGAACGCGCTCTACGTACTGAGAAAACTTCATTAGCGTGTTGTCCTTTTATCTCAAAATCGACGTACTTCACGGTTGTCCCTCGACTTAAGCCTCCAACACAATCTAAATATATTTGACTTTCCGGTCCGTCAGCGCGGATACGAGTAGATATTTCAGAATCGATAAAGGTGGATGTAGAACCGTCATCCAACAACGCGAAAGTGTCTACACTTCCTAGAGGGCCTGAAACTGTCACTGCAGCTATCTTCAAAAGGGGGCGAAGAGTAGGGCTAACATCCAACACGCTCAGTGGATCTGACGTCGTGGTGGTGTTGGCGTGCGCGGCTACTTCTCTCGCCATATCATGTCCCGAAGCGCTCGAACCAGTTGCAGCAGAAGCCTGAAGGGAACGAGTATTAGAAGTGGAATGTATATTTTCGTCTACGTGAGCTATAGTTGTAGGAATAAAATTAGGATCATGTAATAGGCTATGATGTTTCCGATTACAATCGTCAACTTCGCACTTTTCTTTATTTTTGTTACACAACCTAAAAACATGTGGACCTTTTTTTAGGCAACGATAACAGACTTTATATTTTTTTATGAATTGCCATCTGTCGCTTACTGTCATAGACTTAAAAGTGTCACAACCTGATATGTCATGTGTATGTTTACAACAAAGACATGAAATATTTTTTGGAATGTTTTGTTCATTTTTTTTAGTTTTAGGTGCCTGGTTGCATTGCTCAATCGGAACTGAATGTGATTCTGATACAGCATGAGCACGTTCCCGCGGCATACTACTAATATTCTCAGTCATATCGCAGAACCTTACGTGTAAATCAACCTCACGTGCTAGGAAATCGGACAGCATCTCAACCCTCGCGCTACTGGATGTATGACCGTAGGTGGTATGCGCTGCTGCATAGTCGATCCACCTTGTGCGTAACAATAGGGGCAACTTGTTAATTAGCACCGAAAACAATTCTGGGGAATGTAGGTAATCGGTTTCTTTCAACAATTTTACTACTTCTACACAATTACGTACACGAGAGGAAAAAACTGACAATTCCTTCATTTCATTATTGACTCTTGGTAGAGCGCGAATTGCCGCGACCTCTCGCAAAACAATTTGTTCTGGACGGCCGAAACGCCGATCCAATTCATCTATTATATCATTGGGTTGCAGAGTCGTGGCTAATAGTACGTTAACCGCTTCACGTGCAGCTCCTTTTAAAGTCATGCTAAGACGAGCCAGATTTTCAGAGGTCGTGAACGCATCTGCTGAATCAATATAAGTTCTTTTGAAAACTAACCAGTCCAGTGGCGATTTACCGTCAAACGTTGGAAGGTTGATGTTAAGTCTCTGCCGGTTGCTATTAGTAGGGTGAATTTTAGTTACTAAACGATCAAAGGCAGAGACGAGCTGGTGCACTGGGTCCACGTCTTCTCGCCGCTGAGGGATTGAAGATGGCACCAAATCGTAGTCGTCTCGCTGAAGGCTGTTCTGTGACGTCAACGGCTGTTGTGTTCCTGGGGCATCGTTATGGACATCGTTATAACAAGCCTGTGGAAAGTTGTTATTTTTAATATTAATGTCAAGTACTGTACGTGGAATATTAGTTTGTTGCGTAACAGCTACTTGGTTACATTGCTTGTTCTGTTTTTCATTTTGTTAAATGTCGTGGTTATAATTGTTGGGCAGAACGATACTTTTGTTACCTGTGTACAACCAGTCTCTAATACTATCCCTACTTCGACCGCTTCGGGTGCCGTGTTCACTGATTTCGATTTCAATAGCAGCCAGTTCAGCCTGGTGTTCCAATTCAGCAGTGTTTTTTTCGAGCTGCAACCTTTTAGCAGCCAACTCCGCTTTTAACTGTACTTCATGAGCAGCCAACTCCATTCGTGCGAGGTTACGGGCGTGCTGTGCCTCTGCTGCAAGTCTCCTTGCAGCGACCGTCGCTGAAGAGCGGCTCGTGCGTGATGTAATTGAGTGCGTCCGCGTGGGGTTGAGCACAGCGCCAGCGTCCACCGTGGGTACATCACTTGCCATTGGCACTTCGCTTACTAATAAACCAGAACTTTCGGGCTGACCTGGGTCTGCTGATTGGAAATCAGTGTTGGTAGCTGAGGGTGGTATTAAACGAGATTGGCTACGTGTTACAACCATTACGTAGGTATATCAAAAATAAAATAACTGAAAACTAAATAACACATATACACTATATACACTGTTATCCATATAACTGGTTTAAATTCTATGGTAGAAGGACCACTATTTGACCATTCGTAAAGCTAAAAAATAAAACGTGCTTTTGGTTCAATAGAAAATTTTCGTATATTATTTCGTAACTAAGCAACCAAAAACAAATGACAATATTATGAATAAAAAGAAATACAAGATTATCAAAAAGTTTGCATAGTCGTGCACAATTACTTTTTAAATCTTATTTGTACATACATTTAACTTTAATTTTATAGTTGGAAAATTGCAAGTTAGACTCGTATGATTTGTACATTTTCCCTTCATCAAGGTATATTAGTTTTATTAAGTTACACGTAAGTTTAATTTGCTTCAAAGTATACTCAAGTGAGTCAAGTCCAAGTCATTTATTAGTTTCATCAATAATTCACAATTCACAGTAGCATCTAAGTAATGTTTTTCGTACTATAGTGGATTACCTATCTAAATTGTATAGACTGATTAGGCGAGAACACGAAAACTATTTGCCTACTTTCATGCACGTTCACAAATACTTAATAATCCACCATTGTTTTATATGTACGGAAATACTCAAAGAAACACATATGTTGGAAAATATTAACAATACATTGCAAAGAAAGATGTGACATATTCGATTTTCCCGCGGATAAATCCCCCTGGCGGCTAGCCATATTATTTTTGCGATTTTGGTATCTTTAATTGCGTTTAGATAACACGTACGATTAGAATACTATACTAGATTTATTTGTTATTTTATGATATTATTTATTTTCAGAGCTGTTTACGTAATAAAAATTATGTTTAATCAAATTAATTTCATAAATCCTCATTAAAGCTGCAAGTTTTACAAATTTTATACAATATGCTAATGACTTTGATGTGAAGTAACGAAACGCTACTAGAGGACGTCATTAAATGTTACCAGTATTTTTCAGTTACCCTAAAGATATCTTTACTTATTAAGTCATACGGGTAAGTTTTACCAGAATTTGACAAATACATTTTTCTGTATGCTCCTTTTAGACGTGGTGAACGTTTAATCAAATCTGTGTTACTGTGTAAATTTGTAAAATTATATTTAAACTTGTTTGTAATAAGTCTTTATTAGAGAACTGTCCTACAGATGATTTATTACATTGTGAATAGAAAAATATTTTTCGAAAACTATCAGGGTAAAAGTTATATTTGCTGCGGCCACTCTGACCTCGTGGTACTTTGCCGTTACGTTGGCAATATCGGCCTCTTCCTTCCTTCTTTTGCGCCGCTCCACTGTGCAGAACTGCGAGAGAACGTGATCGATCGAATTTCAAAAAAGGCACACACCTACCCCTGTGCTCCCGTAATCACGAAATAACTCCAAATCTCCTGATAAAATATCAGGGGTTAGTGTTTCGTGATTATATCCATTCCGTGTGTGATCCTTTAGATACCGCGCCGCGCGGTATTACCTACCCAGTGAGGACCCACCTAATCGAACAAAATGTCGAACCTCGCCGATCCGGTCGCGTTCGCGAAAGATTTCATCGCAGGAGGTGTCTCGGCCGCCGTGTCGAAGACCGCCGTCGCGCCCATTGAGCGCGTCAAGCTGCTGCTCCAAGTTCAGCATGTCAGCAAACAGATCTCCGCCGACCAGCGCTACAAGGGCATCGTCGACGCCTTCGTCCGCATTCCTAAAGAGCAGGGCCTGCTCTCCTTCTGGCGCGGTAATTTCGCCAACGTCATCAGGTACTTCCCCACACAGGCGCTCAACTTCGCTTTCAAGGACAAGTACAAGCAGGTGTTCCTTGGAGGTGTCGACAAGAGGACCCAGTTCTGGCGCTACTTCGCCGGTAACCTTGCCTCCGGTGGTGCCGCCGGAGCGACCTCCCTATGCTTCGTGTACCCCCTTGATTTCGCACGTACTCGTCTCGCCGCCGATGTTGGCAAAGGAGAAGGCCAGCGTGAGTTCAGCGGCCTCGGAAACTGCCTGGGCAAGATCTTCAAAAGTGACGGTCTGACCGGCCTGTACAGAGGCTTTGGAGTGTCCGTGCAAGGTATCATTATCTACCGTGCTGCCTACTTCGGATTCTACGACACAGCGCGTGGCATGTTGCCTGACCCCAAGAACACTCCCATTGTTATCAGCTGGGCCATCGCACAGTGTGTCACCACCGTTGCTGGTATCATCTCCTATCCCTTCGACACAGTCCGTAGGCGCATGATGATGCAGTCTGGACGTGCCAAGGCTGACATGCTGTACAAGGGCACCCTCCACTGCTGGGCCACCATTGCCAAGACTGAGGGTTCTGCTGCCTTCTTCAGGGGCGCCTTCTCCAACGTACTCAGAGGTACCGGTGGTGCCTTCGTGCTCGTCTTATACGATGAAATCAAGAAGGTCCTATAAACATTATGTAAGAATTATTGTTACCATAATTTCAATTGTGATTCGGAATCACCGCATACAGCCACTCCCCTGAAAATCATGTATTATTAGACGCGAAAATCAACCTAGTAACTTATTTTTAGTTAAATAAATGTTATACATTGATTCCATATTTATTGTTTTATTAAGTGTTACATATAATTTTAATGGTAATTAATAAGTGAAACAAGTGAATTTGGTTAAAGAACATTTATAAAATCTGTGAAGTTATTAATTTCATGATCATGCATTCAGCCAGTGACAGTTACATAATCAAACCTCATTTCAATGAAGACTTGAGGCCAAGGTTGAAAGTGTAAAAATGGAATAGAACATCCTGAATTATCTCATGTTAACTTCATACAGTGAATGAAGTGTAAATTTTCTCTAGAATATTATAATTACAATCTTATGTAACACTAGGGAGTGGGTTAGCTGATAGGTCTTGGTCATCATTTTATTCTTGTTATGCTCATAATAATGTGAAATGTCTGGAAAACATGTGATTTAGAGCTCTTATGTAACAATGCAGTATGTTTCTGTGAGTGGTCATGTAGGTATTATGGTTTAGTTCACTTTTAAAGTGTTTGCTGCGTAGACCCACATTGAATATTATCTCTGTAGTTCTGTGACCTGTAGGGTGGGTGAAAACCTGTGAAAATTGTAACAATCTTTCCTCGGAGTGAGCTTTTCTCTAGAAAAACTCACATGTAATGAGTGATATATATAAAAAATAGGAAATAAATGTTTAAAAATTTAAAAACTTATTTCATTTCCACCTTAGTGTTTCTGGTAAAAGAAGTACTTAGAAGTTACTAAGGACTATCTATGATGGTGTCTTTATGTACTCATAGGTTTGTAGGTAAATGAACAACAAAACCTTACTTTTGAGGCTCTATAGTATTGTAGTTAATCTAGCCAAAAACCTGATGATAGTAGATATAACATATATGTACAAAAACAAATTATAGAATTAATTATATACAGAGGTATAAATAGATTCTAGTTCTAAAGGCAAAGTTCAATCCAATCTTGCACCAAGGATAAGGTCTGGATGACGTCGCCTTTGCGGGTTAGTGGCATACGCACCCAATGTCAACTCCCCCCGTGTCAGTTGCCCACGATCTCAGTTCCCCCCGATAAATTTTGAGCGAATATTTTTTTGTGATTTGTACTGTCAGCAGCGAAAGTGTATTTAAAGTTATTTAAAAAAAAAAGAGGGCACACAAGTTTAGGTTGGTTGGAAGAGATTTTTGTCATAAATCAGCTTACTTTGTAAAACTTATAATAAGAACTTACTGTATATATTGTGCCAGTATAAGAATAAATAAGGAATTATAAAAAAATAGAGGAAAGACTGATTTTCTACGATCTTTTATTAATTTGATAGTTTCATTGTAAATATCAACAACAATATTAACATTACAGCAGGCAAAAACAGCATTTATAAATCACTTAAAATTGTACAAAGTATATAAAATGAACAATATTAAACACTCAATAAAAGGAAATCAACAATCATAAAACATTTAAAATAACTAAGAGAAAAAACTAAAAGTTAGATACTATAAAGGGTTAAGTATGAAATTGCCGTTTTGTACTGAAAAATTGAAATTGTTTTTTTTTTTTTAATTGAACATTTTTATGTAATTAAAATACCACATACCATCACTATCTATAAATTGCTGCCATCTAATAAGAATGTCATCAATGCCTTTGCAATAGAACTCTGGTGATCTAGATTCGACAAACTGTGTGAAAACATTTTGTACTGCCTCCTGGGAAGAAAACTTTTTATCACATAGAAAATTGACCGAATCATGAAAAAATACGGAGGGTGACGAATGGTTTCTAATCGCAATTCCTGTAGAGTTAAAACGGTTTCTCGTGCTGTATGAGGTCTCGCGTTATCATGAAGCAATAATGGTGAAGATCGATTCATGAGTCGGGGATGTTTCATTAATAGTTTTGCAATCATTGTTCGGAGTTCGGTACGGTAGACATCTGCCGTTATTGCTTGACCAGATCGGAGAAAGCTATAGTGAATAACACCATGCTGAGACCACAAAACAGTAACCATTGCCTTGGTAAGCTTTGCTTTAGGACACTGTTGCGGTTATATTTTTTTATTTCTCTTACAATAAGGTTAATGCGATAGTTCTGTTTTCATCTTTGATGTAATCAAACAATACAAGGGGCTTACATTTTGCGGGGATTAATATATGAAGTGGTTCCTTGAAATTTGCTATTGGAACTTTCAAATCTTTGCTATGCTTTCTACATAATGTGTTTTTCACCCTTCTGAACGCTGGAATGTCTAAAGTACAACAATAATATTTTAATTTTGAAAAATTTCAAAATACGCCTTTCAAAAATTATTTGCACTGATATATAGTTTTTGCATAATTCTGTTTTCACTTTCATCTGTGTTTCTGGGTGCTGACTATTGTTATCAGTAACCCAAATTTTATAATTTGTAAGAAATGCGCTGGACTGAATGGTGATTTATAGTTAAACCCGTCAGAATTGAAAGATTACGAGAACAATAGAATTTCATTCATAGTACCGGCAGTCCCGTTTCCCGATATAATACCTAGCTAGTATGCATACATTTTAAATTTTGAATCTTGCATTTTAATAACACAATTGTATGTGTTATTAATACGCAAGATATAAAAACCATTCGAAACAATTGACTAAATATAATTTTAGCAATAATGATATTGAAATAAATATATTATTATCAAGAGAAACTCTTTTTGCTAACGGTATATTTAATATATGGTAATTATTTCTTTCAAACAAATTTATCGGGGGGAACTGAGATCGTGGGCAATTGACACGGGGGGAGTTGACATTGGGTGCGTATGCCACTAACCCGCCTTTGCGATCATCTGGCATACATGACGTCATCTAGACCACAGATTAGTCCACACCACACGTTAAGTCATCTACTACAAGTTTTTCGTGGACCAAAACGGCGCTACTGTGAATGAAGAAATCAATCAACAACTGTCAGAATAAACTGGTTTTTTAGTTCCTTTTTCCGCCACGTGCACAGATAAGTTGGTGAGTGTACTCTGCAGCTCCTTACGTAACCAGCTGTTATCGATTCATACAGAGGTTACGCAAGCATCGTCTGGAATTTAAAATGGTTGCCGGCTCGCCGTGCGGTAGGTGATTATTTTCAAGTTCATTCATTCAGTAAAATTAATATGGAATACTGAAAAAACGTAATATATGTATGATTGTAGGGTATTGTCCCAGTAAAAAGGATAGGATACTGTACTTACAAAATAATTTCATGGTCTTGAACTTTGAAGCATGTCGGTATTTGGCCTTGTTGCTCCTATCTTTTGCATCATGCTAACGAATTTTGGCTAGATTACTGATTTCAACAAAGGTTGGTATGTGATTCTACTATTTTCCTTTACAAGTGATAGACTAACGGCAGAATTCGATCCTTACACGGAGCAGGGGATTCTATCACACTAGGTTATTATTACCTACAGGAAATATAGTCCGACTGACTCCTGGTAAGTAGAGTAAGAGATGCTTCTGTAATTAATTAATCCCTCTGGGTGTGAGTGGGATTAATTACCTAATTAGTGAAGTGGCTAACTTAACCTAACCTATAATTAAATTAATATATAGGTAACCTATCTAGGTAGGTACTTCACTTTCCTTTCATTTAGATTAGTACATATAGTACCAACTAGGTAGGTACTATATGACTAGACCGGTACCTACCTAGTTACTAATCTTCCAGTCTCAGCTCAGGTAAAGCATCTTTTGAAGCAGTGATGGCTCAGTGGCATTGGCTATGGACTGCCGTGCAGCAGATCTATGGTTCGAATACCGCCGCGGGCTTGAGGTTCACCGCACGGTGGAAGGGCTTTTTGCTAATGCCCGTCTGGCTAGCGACCACCACCACCTTGAAAATCTGTCGCCAAGCACCCAACGGTGTGTTCCGGCAGCAGCCAGTGAGTCCTTGAGAACCAGTGAAATTACAGGCACATGAGACTTAACAACTATGTCTCATGGTGACGGGCGCAATGCAATTCGTCACTTGTGACAAAATGCATCTGTTATAGGCAGAGGTAACCGCTTAACATCAGGTGGACATCGAGCAAAAAAACTACGAGGTTACGAGAAAGACGTGATGTCTTTCTCGTAACCTCGTAGGAGCATGATTTGACACAAAACGACGTCATTGAGACGACGTCACCGCCGCGTCGTAACGTAGTTTCGTGAGTTTTAAGTTAGTGAGTGTGTTCCGCACCGCAGTTTCTTGCGTAACAGCTGTTATCGATTTATGTACAGGTTACGACTGACATTTATTTTGCTGACTCACCGTGTTCCACGATGTGGAATAGAATAGTATTATTTGTCACAAATATAAAATAACTCTCCTTTTTTCAGGCAGTCGTGTAATAATTGTCCTGTCAAGCAATCCAACGGGGCAATGCTGCCAGCATGCAATGCATGCTGACTAAGTTAATTAATAGATTTACGCGTCACTTTGCTGAAATGGATATGTATAACGCGTACTAAATTCTTCCGGTTAGCAATGAGATTCGTTTCTAATGCGTCGTCACATGGCGTCACATTGGCATAACAATAAATTAGGGATTTAAACTGAAAAATGAGTGTTCAATATTCAACTCATAAATTTTGTCATGCTGGATGGTTTCTCTTACTAACTAGTGATCTATATCGCCAAATCTAATATCCCGTTGGAGTAAGGTTGAATTTAAAAAATTTGGTAGGTACGTATTATCAGGTCTTAAACTGGATTGTACCAAATTTTACTATGGATAGTGGATGCGCAGCAATACTAACTAGGTACGCCCGAATTTTTCGAACGAAACACAAACATCCAAACGATGACTGACGTAACACCTAGGTATAATGTGGTACCTACATGTTTCATGGGAAGACTGGATAGGGATCACCCCATACCTACCTAAGTAGATCAGTTCAGCCGCCACAAATGACATAATTGCTTTTACGCACTCATTATCTATCCCATTACCCACAGCGTTCATTTGGATAGTTAAGTTCCGCAAAGCCTGTTATTGCGGCGATCTCGTCCTCAAATTCAGACTTTCAACTGTCATGAAATATTTACGAATTAAACTACAGTTAAACCTTGACCGGAACAAGCTTCCGCTTGTTGATCAGCGACCATGAGAATGCTCCTGCTATCACAGTAGTTTCGCCACTGATATTTAATTATTTTTTAGGCTTGGCCCACCAATGGTTAGTTGGTTATCTCTGTCTATAAACCGATGCATGCAATTACACCGGACCTATACTCTTCAAACCGAAACAGTGCCCTGTGCGAACATAACGTCTTGGCAGTAGAAATAAATAGGGCAATACTTCCCCGGACAAATTCGTTCACAAAGACTTCTACTGCTACAAAGAATAAATGTACGAAGGTTTTTAGACGAAGACTTCGTTACGATCCGGTTTTTGACTAGAAGCGGAATCACTACGTGAAACCTTTATGTTTTGGTTTGGTCATTGTTATATTTATCGGTAACCTGTAGCAAGCTCCGGAGGAGAGAATCGTCTCACCAACTGGGACAGTTATGTAATTCAATAGAAGTGACGTAGCTACTTACATAACGACAGTGCAGTCGGTCGGAAACGAACTCAGTAAATGAATCAGGGCATGCCTGTACTTTTTATGAAAGCGGAAGCAATTTTCTGAACAACTATATCTTACTTAGTTATTTTTTCAGAATCAGAATCAGAAAATATTTATTGTCTACTGATAAAATTATTCAAGTCTGCCAGATCTTACAGCAATAGAGTTATTATCAGTTTGCCCACATCGAGCATTCAATATTAATCACAGTTATATGAATACATCAATAATCTTATTGTCAATTGACCATTAATATTGTAATTATGTACATATTAAAGAACATTCTAATTTTACATATTATGTTATCAATCCTTACAAATATACATAAAATTAAATATATTATACAATTAAAACATGTCAGTACAGTAAATTCTTAAAAAATTTCATCATAAATTACATCATTACAAATCAATAAAATGGCACATGTTACAGTTACACTAATAATATTATTGTCATAAATCGTTAACGTCAGCTGACTTATCCCTATTCACAAACTCATTGTAATTATAAAAAAACATGATTAATTAGCCAACGTTTTAGTGTTGTCTTAAATGTATTATTTTTTATTATATCCGCAATGTGATTTGGCAATGAGTTGTAAACATGCATAGAGCTGATATACGTGCTTTTAATTAAATCATACAATTGACTCTGGGTGTATACAAACAATCGGGCCCTCTTAGTTGTGTGTTCCTTACTCTCATGTCTGATTTATTTTTGTATAACTGCATGTTATTTCTTACAAAAACAGCCAGTTCTAATATATAAATTCCTGTTAAGGTTAAGTATCTTTTTTCTTTAAACAGATCTCGTAGGGTTTCATCGCTTTTTTTACTATATATAATTCTTAAGGGTATATTTTAGACGAACGCAGCTCCAATCTTTTTTTAATACTAGCCAATAAAACCCAATGATTTTTTACCTACGTAAATACTATCTTAATATCTAGGTTTGTTCAGATTTTCATCAAATTATACAGTTTTAAAATTACTACCTCAAAAACTCGTAATTTTAGATATAAGAAAGACCCAACTTTAAACACCTCTTTCAAGAAAAATAAGCATGTTTTAAATATTTCTATTTCACCACAAACATGGGGAATATAATTAACTTTCTATAATAGTAAGTTATTTATACATGTGTACTAATATTTTTTTTAATAAATCTGGAGCTACGAAGAACTCGCTCAAACTTCTAAAAACGAGTGCTATGTACTAAACGCTATATACTAACATTTGTAATTATTAGTCCAAAAAAAGGATTTAAGCCGGAAACGATAGATCTAATAATACACTATATTTACATGCGAGTTTTTTTAAAATAACAAGTTGAGTTTATGAATAGGTTTACGCTTTGGCTGGCGGATATATGTCTTTAAGCTTCCTTTTTGAAGAATAAAATCTTTCTGGGCATCGACCGAGTTTCCCCAAATTCTATTTCTACAATGTATCTCATAGGTGTAGCTCCATCCCACATGTTCATGAGTTGCTGTTTTTTTATGCTTTATAGGTAAGCCTTTGACCACTATCTCACCTGATGGTAAGTGATGATGTGGTCGAAGATGTTGTACAGGCTAACCAAGAATTACTGGCTCTCCAGGACAGCTGCCGGAAGACACCGTTAGGTGCTTGGCGACAGATTTTCTACTTGAGGGTGGTAGCTAACCAGGCGGGCATTCGCCATATGCCAATATGGTCGAGATTGCATATTAAATTTGCTTTTTATATGTTATTTTGACGAAACAAGCTCGAGGCCCTCCTGATGTTAAGCGGACTAACCTCTGCCTATAACAGATTTCGTCATAAGTCATGAATTTGCACATAAAGTTGTTAAGTCCTACTGCGTGTAATTTCACTGCTGCCGGAACACATCGTTAGGTGACATTTTCTACTTGAGGGTGGTCGCTAGCCAGGCGGTTCGTAAAATGCCCTTCCACCATGCGGTGAAGCTCAATCCCGTAGCGGGATTCGAAGCATTGACCTGCTGCGCGGCAATCCATAGCCAATGCCACTGAGCCATCACTGCTTATTCTAGAATATTATAGCAATTCTAGCTCTCAAAGACAGCTGCCCAAACACACCGTTAAAGCACAGAACAAGTACTTAAGGTACCCTACGTGCGTCGCGTTGATTTGGGCGTAGCTTTCATTGCTAAAAATAAAATTTATAAAAAAAAACTCACGCTGCACAAAATCTATTGAATAACGATTTTGCTGAAAAGTAATTATGCGAGTAAGTACTTTATCTGAATCGGGCCAAACATCCAAGATCTCTGAAGAATTGTATTTTTTCAAATAGTAAAGAAGAAGCTGCTTAGCTTCTTTCCGTACTGAGGTGATTAATACATTATTGTGATGTTATTGAGAGAGTGAGAAGACGACCCCAAATGAGATGGATAAGGTTAGGCAGATGATCCAAGTTGAATGCAATCAGAGACGCTAACATACCAGTGACTCGCCCCTCTTATTGTCATTTCGTACATTTATGGTCCGCGCTCTCTGGTGTAGACTCCACTCGTCCGATCCGGTTACTACCAGCGTTCATAATGGCCATTTGAATTTGAGCTCATCATAAATACCGTCCACATCCGCACTGATCCATTGCGTTGAACGTTCACCCATTTGTTTTTTTTTACCGACTTTAAGAAAAGGAGAAGGTTCTTAATTCGTCTCATTTTTTTTTTGTTTTTTACCTCATTACTTTTGACTGGATGAACCGATTATGATAACTCTTTTTTAATTTGAAAGCTGATGTTTGTCGTGTGGTCCCATCTAAATTTCATCAACATTGGTCAAGCCGTATTTGAGTTACACTACAATAACTGCAATATATTTTTGTATCTTTAAGATTGACAGTGAATGACAATTGATCCCGTAAGTGGCCTTGCTAAGGCCTACTAAAAAGAGTGAAAAAAATTTTTACCTAAAAATGGTACGACTTCAAGACTCAAAAGTGTGAAATAATTCATACCGTTGAGTGTTGAAGTCGGTTCCATTTTTAGGTAAAAAATATTTCATCGGATTGTGAAGGAACAAGCACGCAGCGTACTTGGTGTTAAGCGGTAACCTCTGCCAATAACCTAAAACACGTAATAGTGCATGCCAAGCAGTAACGTTCGCATATCTGAGTTCCGGTTTGAAAGTTATTTTTGGTGATTTTACAGGTACATAAGACAACAACTTTGTTTCTGAGAATGTTGGGCGCAATGCATTCCTTGTATCAGCTGGATTGTCCACTTATGGAGGGAAGGGGAGGGGGTTGCCATAATCACCACACTTGGCAGGCGTCTTGGGGATCGCAGCGTGAGATATCAGTTCCTCAGAAAGCACTGCTGCCCACCTTCTGGTGTGTTACCCTTAGTGGCTACTAAGAGTAACACAGTTAGAGGTTTCTAACGACACCCACGGGAAATATGGGTGTCTGTGACATTCTAGCCCGGCACCCCACGGGCGTGCATTCGTTAGTTGTGTCGAACTGCACTGCACACTGCACACGGTTTTTGTCTAGTTTTCGTTATTTACGAATCATTCTTATTTTGTTATTTGTAAGAATTTACATTGCACATTCAAATATTTAATGAACTTCCTATACCTATTTAATTTATATGGTCTTGTTTTAACTTAGTCAAGATGGCCGCTTTGAGCTGACCTATGACAGCAGAACCTCGTTCACAAAGAGCTTTAATGCTACCTGCGAATAAATATGTAAAGAAGTGTAACTCTCATTACCGAATTCATTTCAGAATCATCGCACAATGTTCCGAATTCAATTGTTCTTTAGGGATAACCTGGATTGGGATTTTATGTTTAGGTGCTAAGTATAATTTTGAGTGCAAATTATTGTGTTACTTATATAAAAAGACCTGAAAGTTGAATCATTTGATTTAAATCAAAATTTAGTTTATTTCAGGCAAAATTATACCCGTAAACATTCAAATAGTAATAATAAGTAAATCAATTTTGTACAAATGTCAGGTAAAAAATAAAATCATTATGTCAATCAAATTACAATCAGGTGGAATATTGTTAGTCACTGCATATTTGCAAATACATATAATAATTAAAACACAATCACAAATCAGTACTAATATTATAAATGCGAAAGTAAGTCTGTCTGTCTGTCTGTTACGCTTTCACGCCAAAACTACTGGACCGATTTGAATGAAATTTGGTATGGAAATAGTTTGAGACCCGGGAAAAAACATAGGATAGTTTTTATCCAACTGCGCAAAATGAGGTTTTTTTTTTGTTATTGTGTCGGAACAAACTCGAGGCCCACCTGTTGGACCACTATCTCAATAGTGGTCTATGTCATCCCATAGGCTAACATAACAGTAATGAAATAACAATCCCGCAAAGGGGGCTAACGACAATGATAGATATTATATTCTAAGTGAATTACGAGTATTATTACGAGTAGGTATATTTGCAATAACGCATGCTCTTTGTAAATTTCTCATATAATACCTATCTATGTACTGTGGTGTTTCAAAAATGAGTTCTATATATGTATTATGTATCTGAGTATTTAAGTCTGCCTGAATGTCTGGAACTGAACTTCCCTGGAACGAACGAAGTCCGTTGCCAAATTCGATATGTCTATATTGCTGTTCCCACGCTCCATTTTATTTTGGCACATTACTTGTTTAATACCGAGATACCAAAAAATCTGTTTTGTGGTCTCATATATTGTTTTATCTTTGACCAACTTCAAAAAAGGAGGAGGTTCTCTATACAACGGTATCTTTTTTCTTTGTTACCTTATAACTTTTTATATACTGATTTTGATGTTTTATTGTCATGTGGACCAATTCAAATTTCAGTGAAATCTGACGAACAGTTTTCCCTAATCATGCATACTTAATTGGCTTCAGCTACGTCGATGGTGTTCTTATTTTCACTTGTCGATGTTAAATGAACAAAGAAACTGTATACGATGGTTTGGTTTTATAGTGTACTAGCTTTCCGGGCCCGGCTTCGCCCGCGCGTATGTCGGTTATCGCGCAAACACCTCTTTTTGCGCAGTTGGATGAAAACTATCCTATGTTTTTTCCCAGGTCTCAAACTATTTCCATACCAAATTTCATTCAAATCGGTCCAGTAGTTTTGGCGTGAAAGCGTAACAAACAGACAGACAGACAGAGTTACTTTCGCATTTATAATATTACTATTAGCTTTGCGGGCGCGGCTCCGCCCTCGCGTATGTCGGTTATTGCGCAAAAACATTAACCTCTTTTTGCGCAATTGGATAAAAACTATCCTATGTTTTTTCTCGGGTCTCAAACTATTTGCATACCTAATTTCATTTAAATCGGTCCAGTAGTTTTGGCGTGAAAGCGTAACAGACCGACAGACAGACAGAGTTACGTTCTCATTTATAATATTACTAGCTTTCGGGGCGCGGCTCCGCCCGCGCGTATGTCGGTTATTGTGCAAAAACATTAACCTCTTTTTGCGCAGTTGGATAAAATCTATCCTATGTTTTTTCCCGGGTCACAAACTACTTCCATACCAAAATTCATTCAAATCGGTCCAGTAGTTTTGGCGTGAAAGCGTAACAGACAACACAGACAGAGTTACTTTCCCATGTATAATATTAAGTACTGATTTTTTGTTTTTAAGTACTAGGTAATATTTTCTGTTTAAATCCACTTTTAACAGAAAATATTCTGTTTAAAGTGGATTTTTCGTAAAAAAATTAACACATCATATCAGACAAAATATAGGTTAAAAACGACCAACATCGTATGTAAGTATATATCAAGATAGTTCTATCTAAAGATGGTATTGTTATTATTTTAGGCGTGTTCGTCCCACTATAGGGGCAAAGGGCTCGCTGCTGTCTTTACAGTGCTCGAGATCTAACAGTTTTGGGTTTTTTGTTTTGTTTAGGGAGGACATAGATGCTGGCTACCGCCTGTGCGGTCGTCCAGCTCCACCGGGTTTTGGGCGAGGGCCTGGCCCTACAATAGCCCGGGAGGGAGAAGTGCCGAAGGCACTTCTCCCGAGACGGGCGTAGAAGGCGAAAAGCGCTTTCTACCTCCGTCTCCTGCGGACGCCGAAAACGTGCCGCTACTATAGGAGGGGTTGACAGCGAGCTCAAGGGCACCACTGTGGTTCGGACCTCGGCTTGTCTCGCTGTCGAGAGACATGGGGGGGATCGGAGCAAAATGCCTCTGTGCAACTGCAGTGTTGCACAATTGGGCCCTACTGAATAATACTCTTTGATTATTTGGAGAGCAATTTATCGTGACCTTGTTTTTGCCTCGAGCTCGCCGGCGGGCTCGGTGTTTGATTGTGTGACCTCTAATTACCTCACACCTGGGGATTTTACCTCGACGACTTGCGGATAACGCTAAAGCTGCCAATGTAATGGCTGCGATGGGGTCATCCGGGTCGTCTAATACCTGCCGTGGTCGGCGACGGGGGGGTTTGAAAAATGGGATAGAAGAGGCAGTCGAGTAGTTCGATGCCTGGACAACCAATGGGTTCGGGTGGTGGGGCGCTCGATCAAAGTATCGGCGGGCGCAGTCCTTATTGAACTGCGCTAAAGAGGGAAGGTTTAAGTCGCAATGCAACTCGGTGTTCCGGATATACCACGGGGCGCCGGTTGCATTACGAAGAAAACGGTTTTGGATGACTTGAAGTTTATGAAGGTGGGCCTCACTAGCATGACTAAACACTACTGATGCGTAAGTCATGATGGGGCGGATGCAGGCAGTGTAAAGTGTCTTCTTATTACTAAGAGACATTTTACTCTCTTTGCGAAGTAGGGGACCAAGGCGACCCATTACGAAGGCCGCTCTGTTACGGACGGTTGTTATGTGATCGTTAAAGGTGAGATGACGATCAAGGGTGACTCCGAGGTATTTTGTTCTAGGAACCCAGGGAATGGGTTCGTCGAACAACATAAGCGGTTTCGGGTAAGGGGAGCGTGTCTTCTCAGTAAAGCACATAGCTGTGCTTTTAGCTGGGTTGACCGCGATGCGCCATTTTCGGAACCAGTCACCGATCTCGGTGACGGCCCGTTGAATGACGAAATAGGACTGTCTGTTGGTATGCCACCCAGCGGTGTAAATGGCGCTATCGTCCGCATATTGGGCTAGGAATACTTTGGGCTGAGAGCGTGGGATGTCACTGGTATACAGTGCAAAGAGAATAGGTGATAGCACGGAGCCCTGAGGGACTCCGGCTCTGACTGGGTGGGGGGAGGAGAGGGTGCCTTCCACGCGATAGCGAAAGCTTCTGGCTTTAAGGAAGTCTTGTAGGATGAGCACAAGACGTTCTGGCACGCCAAATTGGTATAGCTTGTAGATCAAGCCATTGTGCCAGACTTTGTCAAAAGCTTTCGCTACGTCGAGGAAGACTGCTAGCGTAGTCTGGGGTTTGGGGTACTTATTGAAGCCCTCAATGATGTGCTCCGTGAGGCGGTGCACCTGTTGGACGCATGAGTGTCCGGGTCTGAAGCCAAACTGCTCATCTGGGATAAGGTGGTGTTCCTTAGCATGGGACTGGAGACGGTTTGCAAGTAACCGCTCGTAAAGTTTGCCTAAGGCACTGAGGAGGCTGATGGGGCGGTAGCTGGTGGGGTCAGATGAGCTTTTGCCTGGTTTGTGAATGCCAATGACATTTGCACATTTCCAGGTGTCTGGGAATAAGCAGTGGCTCATAGCAGCATTGAAGATGCTGACTAAGAGATGGATGAGAGGAGGAGAGAGGGTTTTAAGAACCCTGTTGGAGATGCCATCGGCACCGGGGGACTTGCGCGGTCGGAGGGCCTTGATCAGTCTCTCCACCTCAGCGTAAGTCGCTAAAGTGATTGGTGGGAGTTCAGAGGTGACCACAGAGCTTTTACGTTCGACTTCAGCATCCACCGAATCGAGGTGAGCTTGGTCAACGTGATCTACGTTAGGGGAACACTGAGCCTCTAGGCTATCAGCTAGGCACTCAGCTTTGTCTTCGTCAAAGAACGCTGGGACTAGTGGGACTGGTCTGTATAAGGGAGGCATGTCGTTGTGGTTACTTCCTTTCAAACCTCGCGCCAAGTCCCAGTAAGCATGGTGGCTTGGCACGAGGTTTGAAAGTTTATCGCCCCATTGTTGATCACGCAACTCAGACATGCGACTTTGAACCATGCGTTCAAAGTGGCGTTTCTTAGTTTTGTTCTCTTTACTGGGGTAAGAGTCGTAATGTCGGGTCACTGCTTTACTCTCCGTCACCAATCGTCTCACATCCGCTGGAATGACAAGGCGCCGGTCGTCCGGCACTATGACCTCCTTTGCAGATGCACCTACTACGGTGGAGAGGTGATTGGTGAACGAATCGATCGCAAGGGTTACGTCATCTTTTGTCAGGATGTCGTCAGGGATCTTGTCAAGGTCCGGTGAACTGATAGCCTTTAGGGCATCGCCTACTTGCTTCCAGTTCACTATCGTCTTAGTGGGGCGGGGGAGGTCAGTCGTTGGGTCGGGACCTAGTCGCAGTATAATGGGTCGGTGGTCAGAGTGAAGCTCGTGAACCACTTCTATGGAGCGTAACCGGAGTGTTACGCCTCTGAGTAGTGCCATGTCAAGCAAGTCAGATCGGTGGTCTTCCATATAAGGGTAGTGAGTGGGCTCAGTGGGCGCAATTATGTCAAAGTTAAGTTCTGCGATTAGGTTTTCAAGTGCAATACCTTTGGGATTGTTGACGTTACAATTCCATAGGATGTGCTTACTGTTGAAGTCGCCAATCAGAATGACGGCGCTTCCTAATGAGAATAAGGCTTCTAAGTCAGCTCGGACGATCGGCTTGGAGCAAGCTTGGTAACAGGACGCTATGACTATAGGTTGATGACCAGTCATAGCTAGGAGGCAACAAGATGCTTCCATATTAACAAGAGTCGGGGTAGGTAGGGGAATGCAGTGCAGGGACCTTTTGTAATAGATAAGAGTGCCTCCCCCACGGGAGTTCACTCTATCATCACGTACCGTTCTGTAATTGGCAAACCTAGGGTTCGCCTTCCCCGGTTTTAGAAAGGTTTCCTGCACGCATATGATATCGATAAGGTGGGTACAACAAAAGTCGTGGACGAGGTCACGTTGTCTGAAGAGGCCGTCAGCGTTAAATGACGCTAACGAAACTGAGTACGGTTTCGTGCGTTCGGTTGTACTACCCATAGTGGTTGTACTGGGGAGGGGCCTGGGGGACGAAGCGCTTAAGGGCGCTTAGTAAGTTTGCGTGTTCCAATGTGTATTGGATCACGTCCGCTGGGGATTGAGCGTATTGCATCTTGTGGAATAGCTCTTGTACCTCATTGATGTCAACCGACATAGCCAGATCGCTGACTAGGTTGATTGCCTCTTGAAGAGGGGCAGCCATCATTGGCATAGGGGGAGCTTGTGGCCGGGAAGCGGCGCGGGGAGGGGCGCGAACGGTGTTGGCAGCGGGTGCCGGGAGCGCGGGGCGAGCCGGGGCCGGTGCGCGGGCAGGGGCCGCGGCGCGGGCGGGTGCGGGAGCGGGCGCGGGCGCGCGGGCCGGGGCGCGGGCGGTAGCGACGGTCTTAACCATACTGGGTGGTTTAGACCATGCGTTACGGGCTGGGAGCGGCGCGGGTATTACCTGTGAGGCAGGTACTACCGTTAGTTTAGGGCTTACCCGTTGGTAACGGTCATAAGAGGGACGGGTCGGCCTATGCCTTGCCACCCTGTGGTTCACTCGTGGTGCTTTAGGGCAACCACGGTAATTCGCGGTATGCCCTTGAGCACCGCATAGAACACAACTGGGTGGGTCCGGCGAATCCCGGGTGCGAGTGCACGCTGCTGTCGCGTGATCGCCTAGGCACTTAACGCACCTAGCGCGAGCGAAGCAGAAACGGGAGGCGTGCCCGTATAGTTGGCAGTTATGGCACTGCGAGGGACTCCCATTCTTGTATGGGGCTTGGACATCGAATCCTGAGAGGCCACAGACCTTTTTTAAATTAAAAATGGCCTTGCCTTCAGGTGTACGATCTAGTACTACGAGTACTAGATCGTAGGGACTGCGGTCCTTCCCGCTGTACATGCGGTGAACTGCATGTACGGGGAAGTCTTGTGCTTTCAGGTCGGCACATACCGAATCGGTATGTACCTCCTTGGGCACACCGCGGATGACAACTCGGAGGACTTTCTCCTCTTCGAGCGCATAAGTGTGAAAACTTATGCTCTCTTTACGGAGGAGCTTTGTTAGCGCTCTGTGGTCGCTAATGGTGGACACTTGGACTTTAATGCCCTGCTGCGTGGAGCGGGCATTAGTATAATGGATCCCACGATCCGAAACTAAACGGGACAGCATGTCCCATTTGGTTTTGTCCTGAATGAACAGGGGCGGAGGCGGTTTTTCGCGGCGCGCGCTCGCGTCCTGAGGGGACGCGGCAGTGGTGGCCGGAGCGGAGGGAGGAGACGCGGGGCGCGGGGCGGGGGTCGGCTTCTTGCCGGAGGCGGGGGCCTTAGCGGGTGCCTTGGCGGGAGGGGCGGAAGTTGCGCAACTAGCGGCTTTAGGAGCACGCTTGCGTTTTCTATCTACGACGGTATAGCCGTCGTTATCTGAGTCCGAGTCGGTGCGTAAGGCGCGACTCGGATCTACCTCCATCTCCGCTTCGGAGTCCGAAGTGGGCTCGACAACGGCGATGGAGGGACGGGTGCTCGCTGGCCTCCCGATCGGTGAGCGCGAGCGAGACCTCTCACGGGGAGGGGCTGCCACCGTGCGTCTGTTGTCTGGGCCCGGAGCGGGCGAAAGCGGACTGTCCTCTGCGAAGGACCGGGTCAGAGGAGGGACGTTGGCCTCCGGGATTGAAGTCCCGGAGGGAGCAATAAGAGTGTCCGTGAGGCGGGCACTCGCTTCCTCTTCGAGGAGTTGCATATGAGCAACATACAGATCGGGGTGGCGGAGGGCGAAGGTCTGAAGGACCTGCACCTCACCGTTAGAGGGACGGGACTGCATCCTGAGGGGAATACTCAGGATGCCCTATCAAGGGTTTGAATTCCCTCACACACCTTGTGAGCTCACTGTGTGAGAGGGAGTGTGTACCTAGGGTGTGCCCTAGTTGTGTACCCTCTCCGAGCTTTTTTCTCGGCGGAGAGGGGTGCTCCTAAGCGCTACTCCGGGGTTGACTAGGGGCGACCCCAAGGCCAGTTATCCCGGAGCCCAGCTTGCTTCGGCTGACCCGTGAAGCGGGAAAGGCCACGGTGCAAGGTTAAACCAAAAGTTCGACAGTGGCCGTTGTCACCGTAGGGTGTCACACTGCGACCGCAGCAAATGGCGGATTTGATCGTTCAGACGGGTTTGGCTGACGCTACCCCACGCCTGAACGACGTCGCTTAACAGCACAAAGTGTGTTGTTACGCGCACTGTTACAATGTTGTGTCGAGTAGTAAAGTTGTGAAATGCGCACCGAAAAGTGCGGTCAAAACAAGACCACCAGCCCGATATGATGTTGTTCCGAAACAAGGGACTTGGGTAGGTGGTAATGCCTGACGTCTTAGAGCGCCTCTGCGCGACGGCACGGCGAGCTCGTAGCTCACGTTGCACGGCGTTCGGCGGCTGCTCAGCTTCTGCACACAAAACAAAACTTCGTCAGGACTGCGTATTCCAAGGCACTGGTCTGCAACTAGCGTCGGAACGATGACCCGAGTGAGACGGCAATAGTGCGGGGACTATTGCGGTCTCACTGGGAGATACTGGCGGAGCTGTAGACAGGTGTGCACGGCGTGGCGGCACAGGTCGGAATGCGTGAACAGTTTTGGGATCCAGTTACTGATGTAAGAGCCATCAAGTTCATCCCGTTAGAAACTAAGAATTAAAAAAGGATATTCTTATTACACCTATTGGCTAAGACGCGTTGGTCAGAAGCAATTATAACTGAACCAAATGTACCTACCCGTCCGTGTGTGCCGTGGGCTGCCGGGTTACAATTGCACCCCCCTCCCCACATATTTTATATGGGAAAATAACAGGAAGTTGAGACAGCAGCGATTTCTGAAGATATAACATCTGCGATACCTGCCTGGGTAGGGATTTAGAGATGAAACTTAAATATATTTTTATATTCAAAAGTATATTTAAAAAATAATAAATACCTATATCTAGGCGCAGACATCAATCTTCTTATTCCGTTTCAACTAAGTACGTACTAATCACATTCATGTTTTTTCCTCACTCCAACTACATCTTTCCCACATCTCATTCGACGAGGTTCTATTATAAACGTAACCAAGATGTGTATGTTATATGTGATTGCTATCAGCAGCATTGCTATGCAATAACATTTTTAATTATTTTATATCTAATTACTACTAAAGTCTTTGTTTTTTCCTCACTGCAATCATATATCACTCCCTGATCGAAATGCTTCTTTTCTAAGTTACCAAAGATATTCTCTCATTTATGTATGCAAGGGATCTTCTGTTATTGCTATTTCAGCAGCATCATTACTGGGCAATAACTTTTCTTGTTCCGCAGTAACTAACTCAAATATCTTTCTTTTCAATATACATTGACGACGGAGCGGCAATTTTTTCGTTATCCCATACATCGACATGTAAAAATGATACAGATCATCGTTCACCTCTTGTCCCTTTGCAATTCTGTTTATTTGTTCTTCGTGCTCCTTTATTGTGGTTGCTATGATCTTTTCAACTGTTGTCTTTTTGATTTTCTTTTGTTTTTTATTGAAATTGACACTAACTTTAGGTTCCAGCATTTCGTGATCGTTGTTTTCAATTTCGTTTTCAGCAACAGCTTCCGCGTCTTCTACACCATAGTTCTCAACCTCTGCGTAATACATGTAATCGTGTTCTTCAGTTTTAACTTGTTCTTCGTCGTATTGTTCTTGTTGATGTGATTCTTGAACGGGCGCGTCTTTACCTGCTACTGCTCTAATCATATATTTGAGTAGGAATGACATTTGACGCTCGTATTTCCAAGTCTTACGCTTTTTGGACGTGAAGCCGCTTTTGTTTAAGCTGTCTCGACGCCTAAGTGCATCTCTGTGACAATTGCGAAGCTTCAGCCATACGGACTTAGCTTCTTCTCCTAGAAAGAAATATATATAATGTGACATATACAATTTACAAAATATGGTACAATACAATAATGAGGGATGTTATATAGACTTCGAGAAACTGTCGCGTGGTAGGAATCTGTTTCACAGGTTACCTACCAAGGCCTCAATTCAACTGCCAAGTTTTTGAAAGTATATATTATCATAAAATGCACGAGGCCCACACCTGCCTTTGCCTGTACCAGATGCATTTCGTCACAAGTGACCAACTGCACTGAGCGCGTCATCCTGAGACATAGGTACAGTTGTTAAATCTCATGTTCCTGTAGTTTAATAATAACTTACTGGCTCTCAAGGAATGCTGACGGAACACACTGTTAGGTGTTTGGTGACAGATTTTCTACTTGAGGGTGGTACAAAATTCGTATTGGTCGCAAAATGCCCTACCACCAAGCGATGAACCTCAAGCCGACGTGGCGGTGGGGTTCAACCATGAATCTGCAGCACCGCAGTCCATATCTAGTACCACTCAGCTATCACAGCTGAAATGCAAACACAAATGTAACGAATTTGCGATTAAACGAGGCGGCAATCCTGTCAGCATGCTGGGCACGCTGCCAACTAGTGGGCTGGAGCTTTTGGACTACCTGTGGGCCTGCAATGGTCTTTAGGTTGTCTAAATACTAACGTTGTAGTAGCTGTAGTTGTATAAATATAAGTAGTTCTTAGTTTATTAATAAAGGCTTACCGCCGGTAAAAACTGGCCTGGGCGGAAACTAAGTATAATAGGACCAAATCAGGATAAAAAGGGACTTGCTATGCAGCCAGGATTCTGGGCACATATGCCTCAATCAGAAATTGATTAGATTTTTATTACAATACTTACCAAGTTTTTCTGTTTCAATTTTATTTGTTCAAATTCGTTAAATAATCTATTTAATAGGGTTAAAAAATCACGTCAATTTCCTGATCAAGAACTTCATTTATCGCCGTCAGGCAATAATTTCTGATTGCCTGATTATGGATGTCGAATGTGGTCAAAAGACTTCTCCTAAATTAAGAACGGATTCTCAAGGACAGTTGCCTGAATACAGGCAGATTTTCTACATAAACTGGCTGTGCTTAGCGACACATTGGAGACTTAAGGGTGGTACCTACTTAGCAGCCGGGCAGAGTCGGAGTATTCATAGGCCGCCTACAGACATCCGTCTTTGCCGAGTGCCAACCTAAGACATTGATAACAGGGACCGACGACGGCCTCCGAAACATGAAAGCGCTGAGTATTGCCGCTATCGGTCTACTAATGAAAATGTGACCATCCTGATAAAATCACTGAGGCAAAGTAACTCTATGAAGCAATGATAGCCGAGCGGTAACATCTATGGACTGCTGTGCTGCAGGTCCAATGGTTCGATCCCGATCGCCGGCGCTGGCTTGAGCTTCACGCATGGTGGGAGGGCTCTTTGCGAATACTCGTCTGGCTAGCTACAACCCTCAAGTAGAAAATCTGTCGTAACAGTGTGTTCCAGCAGCAATCCTTGAGAGCCATTAAAATTACAGGCACATGAGAATCAACAACTATATGTCTCAGATTGACGGGTGCAGTGCATTTCGTCACATGTGACGAAATGCATCACTTGTAGGCAGAGCTTACCGCTTTCCATCAGGTGTGTCTCATGCTTTTCTCGTCAAAATAACATAAAAAAATAAAAAAACTGTTGCGAGCGCTATTATGTACATATTAAGAGGTATACCGGTATGTATACCTACATTACATAAGATGTAGAAAATTTATGACGCTTCCCACGCTTGGCAGGCGTCTTAAGATAATACCTTCTAGTATTTTTCTCTTCGTCTATCTTACTACTTTCTCAAGAAGATATGGGGATGTGAAATTCAGCCATGGATTAAAACCAGGCAAACAGATAATAGTAGAAGGGACTTATTGTAGGTGTGCCATGGACAAAACTATTTAATCAGTAGCACATTGCTACAAAAAATACCCCACACCTACAAACTATTATTACCACAGCGAAACACCTGCCTCCTGGTAACGAACTGCAGTGGCCAATTTGAACAGACTCCGTACCCAAGTTGGTCCAAATGGAGTATAATATATACGTTATATGTGGAATGAGAGTGTGGTGCTCTGGAGCATAATATGGCACACTTACGGTCATGTCCCCTGTACCCGACCACTGCACACAAGAAGACATCAAGAATGCATCAGACAGGGCCGTGGACGTGGCCTCCTATTGGGCAAAATATATCTAAGTGCCACTAAGCCATTGATACGAAAGGAATTAATGAATCCATAGCACTGCCATACTATACTGTGCTACCTACCATCATCGTCGTGACACAGTACCTATAGCACGGAACAGGGAAGCAAAATTTCCTATAAAAATATTGTCTCTGCCACAATGTATAGATATGTATCCAGAGCTTTAGTATATAGAAAAAAAACCTTTTATTGTCACATAAACATTATTATTAATAATTACCGTCGGCATAGTTCAATTCTTCCGCTATCTCCTGCCATATGGTATCTTTGAGTGCTTTCTTCGCGTAATCTATATGGTTTGTGTTGTATAACACTGGATATTTACGCACTTTTTCAATCAGCTCCTTCATTTTGGCAAACGAGTAAGCTGCGCCACACAATAAAAGTACTGATGCGACTGTGACGCAGGCACGTGCGACGCAGACATGTGTTTGTCCTGCTCTGCGCCTCGTGCTGCGCAATGAACAGAAACTGTTTCTGAATGCTCGCTAGTTCATTTGACGTTCGTTCATGCGTCTAGTTCGATCGAAGGTCGACAATGCGGGGCAGGCCTGCGCAGTCTGCACAGATGTGTCGCACCACGCAGCCTTGCCGTGGAAATCTATTTATAGTAATAGACTATTGTCATAGAATATAGGTACCAGCTACACTACCGATATGCAAGTGAACTGAATTTAAAATGCTGCGACATGCTCGACGAGAAAGAACGTTGGCCAAGAACAGATTTTATATTTCCTTCACAGCTTGTCAGATAATGGGAAGGTCAAGGGATAAAGTGATCAGCACTGCCAACACACATAGGTATGAGTGGATGGTTCTTGCCCATTGCCCTCTACTGCCCCATATGTCTTGATTACCCTGAAGTATAAAAAGTACTAATGCATAACATGTAAGTTGTTAATAACATGGTGTTGCGGATGTTTGTGGGCGCCGGTGCCTTACCACCAACCAGGTGAGATGACTGCTCGTTTGCCCTCCTATCTCATAAAAAAGTACACTTACAATAACATAAGGATGCTGGCTGCTTCCAATAGTCCTGTTTGGGAATCCATGGGGGAGGCGTATCTATATCCAGCAGGACTTCTTGCGGCTTAAATGATAATATTTTGATGATAATAAGACGTACTAAAAGTGCCCTACCTGCTGTACCTTTGCCATTTAAAGGGCTGTATCTTTGGAACGGTAATAGGTAACAGTTTCAATGTCGGATGGAGGGTCGAGCAGCCCTGGCTTTAGTACCTAATTGGATCGCATTTTCTATCATGGAACCATATATATAACGATTTTATGGTACTTAGATTCTGTGTTAGTACGGAACTTCTATTGTCGTATCGAACGAACGGACATAATATTTTTCATTTCAGTAGCTCACCTAACGGCTCGGGCGGGTTTCAATGGCGCTACAGCGGTAACCACTAACATTACACGCTTGTACCATAGTGTACTATTAAGTAGGACTAGGATAGGATGAGCTGTAGGTAATAATTATATTACTAGCGGCCCGCTCCGGCATCGCACGGGTAATTACGACTATAATTTGAGATGTAAGCTATGCTATCTTCAATTTGGATCAAATTGCACACGGTGTACAAATTGGTAAAATTGGTTCAGTAGTATAGGAGTCCATCGCGGACAAACAATGTGACACGTAATTTTTATAAAAAGACTTACCTACCTACTTGTACTGTATATCAGCTGGATTGTCCACTGCTGCAGAAAACCTCCCCCATTAAGGGGCCGTTGCCATAATCCCTACGCTTGGCCGGCGTCTTGAGGATCGCA
Source organism: Plagodis dolabraria (assembly GCA_963854805.1). Classification (NCBI taxonomy): domain Eukaryota; kingdom Metazoa; phylum Arthropoda; class Insecta; order Lepidoptera; family Geometridae; genus Plagodis; species Plagodis dolabraria. Next base: position 10,321,026 of record OY978467.1, on the reverse strand, counting down.
GTGTAACATAACTGCTTCTCAGATGGCGCTGCCGATAATCTTCCGGTATTTTACCCTTAATCGCCTCTTACGACACCCACGGGAAGAGATGGAGGGTGTTATTCTAACCCGGAACCCCACGGGGTCCGCACACACCTATCTCCGATAAATGAAGTTTAAATGGAGCACGGTACATTATCCGCGTGAAGCTAAAAAACCATGATCCTATCATGCTGCCCCTCTAAGACTCCAAGGGCTTGCCTTACTGGTGAACGGGACAGTATGAAATAAGTATTGTTTTTTAGCCTGTATCTTGCGGCGCGCTTCTTTTCTAGCTCAGTGGCTTTGTCTATGGGCTGCCGCGTTACTAGCTCAGTGGCTGGTCGAAGGTGTTAAGCCTGTTAACACCTTCGACCACATCATACTTACCATCGGGTGAGATTGTGGTCAAAGGCTTACCTGTCAGCAATAAAAAAACCTGTGCTTCTTTATCAAAGGTCTATTTCACCAATAAAGGATTTAATTAATACGTAGATAACTTTATACTGTAAACCAGAGACCAATAACCGACTGTAAAGTATAAAATATGATGGAAGGTCAAACATCACAGATTTTAAATTTGTTGGATTCCTATAGTGGGGAAAAGAAAACTCTTTGCTTTGACTTTATGCCATGACTGTGACAGCAGCTGTTGACATAGTAAGTAATACTAGTTACAGCTGTAGCAAAGTCGCTGTGATTTGATTTTAGTTTATGGAGCTAAACTGTTCAGGGGCTTAATTCTCTTAGCTATTGATAAAAGCCACACAACTGCGATGCTTCTGCGATCGAACTGCTTTTAATGTCAAATTTGGTAGTCTGCTAATTCTAGCCTAATCGCAGTTGTATGGCAATCGCGTCGATATCGTATGGCTGCGCTATGGCTTGCAAATGTTGCCACTGTAATAATAATGAAAACTTCTATCAGTCAAGCATCAGTCAAAACATCAATACAGTGGTTTTCTAGCAAACAATACAATAAATAAATATATTTAAATAATTTAGCTATTTTTTTAACTAAAATCCTCCAAAATATTGTAGTACCACTGTAGCAACGCAATCGCAACAAAATAGCTTACCAAACATTTCAAAACTAGCAAGCTACTGACTTGCGATCGAACCTAAATAGCGGGTAGACTACGGATACTGTCAAAACTACTATTTTCATGCAGTTAATACCGATCAATAGCTAAGAGAATCGGGGTCCTGATAGGTATACATTTTTAAATATTTTGGGGTATATTTTATCGAAGATATTTTGAATTAGATTATGGCTTTAACAGCAGCTTCATTTGACGTCACATTTCGTAAAATGACAAGTTTCAAACTACTGCAACATCACTTATGGCACAGAATAAAATGGTAACAAAGGCTATCATATTTTAACGATTAGAAGATAATAAAACTCTAAATTGGTGAAATTGAGCCTGAGTTACCTAACTATATCTTTTCTTTCTCGCCTGTCAGACTAAGTAGGTATTATAATAAATGTGGGTCAGCATTGCAACGACCTCTTTTGACCTACGTGAGCTTCGTTCAATACCGGGATTGCATAATTTTCAGTGGGTAGCTATTACGCAACACGGTAAGATTTTAATGTTCTGGTTGGCTGAAGTTTTGGGACGTGCGGTTACCTTGAAACTGCATCTCATTAGTAAACTTGATGACTAAAAATAAAGACGTCAAGTGCGAGTAGAACTCACCTTGAGAGATTTCCGTACCATTAGCACATGTACCTACGTTGTAGTTGGATATATGTATAGGTTATATACTGACATGACAACGCGACGGTTTAATTTAAATGATGTAAAATAAACATATTATTACCTATGTCTGAAGATTGTATAGAAATATGGCATGGTACTATCTATTCTATGCGAGATAGATAGATAGTACTTTATTGTCACGCCACATAAATAAAACCGATAAAAATTACAATTGAAATTGATAGTGTTACAATGGGTGGCCTTATTACTGAAAGCAATCACTTCCATGCAGGCAACCTTTGGATGGAGAGGATCTGTAAAACCGATTTTAAAGAGGTGTAGTAATGTACATAACTAATCATATATTTATATTTAGGTATATATATTACATAATATATATTTTTATAAATAAATATATAATTATACTACAAAAATAATAGTAATATAGCGAGATGGTACTATTGAAAATATTTTCCTGTACAAACTCCAAATCGATATGAATGACCCTTTTAGACCCTTTTGATGTATTATAAACTCGAGGAACTATTATTTGAACTTGAGGGTCTAGAAAAAACATTTTTTTCCCGCACAATTAACCGCCTTAAATCCGCCATTTTGATTTTTTAAGCATAATAAGTGCCTAGTGTCTTTCGCGTCATCAAGAGTAATGAAGTACATAATTAATTGAGAATCGTATTGAGAAGTTTCGTTCACAGAACAACACAAACATAGGAATGGATATACATACGTACGTATAGGTTAAAGATTAAAAAAATCATTTTTATTTATTGCTGATTGGATAGCTTTTGACCACTATCTCACTTGATGGTAAGTGATGATGTAGTCGAAGATGTTGTTCAGGCTAACCTAGAATTATACTGGCTCTCAAGGACAGCTGCCGGAACACACCGTTAGGGGACAGATTTTCTACTTGAGGGTGGTAGCTAGCGGGCATTCGCAAAATGTCATAACACCATGCTATGTGCCGGGACAGACGGATTAACGTGCCCTCCGAAGCACGAACACGCTCAGTAGTAATGTCACTAGCAATCACCCGTCCAAGTCATGACCGCAGCTCACGTTGCTTAACTTAACTGATAGGTTAAGAACGGCTAAGCAAACCACTACGAGCGCTTCTTTGTTTTAAAACTAGATAAGTAATCATTTGACCACAGTGTCGCCTGATGGAAAGTGAGTGGTACCCTTTAATCGCTGGTTTACATATAACCAAAGGGCCGCGTGAAACAGCTGATTTCTTGATGACAGATCGGAGTTTTTAGTTATTTTCAGCAAGAAACAATGTTTACTAGGTTTTTTCAATTCTGAGGGTTCCGTACTAATTAGTTACAAACCAGAAATTTTGATTATTAACAGACTTCCAAAAAACGGAGGAGGTTCTCAATTCGTCTGTTTTTTTTTTGGTTTACCTCATAAGTTTTGACTGGGTGAACCGATATTGAAAATTATTTTTTGTTTCAAAGCTGATGCTTGTTTGTGGTCCCATTTAAATTTCATCAAAATTTGTCAAGTCGTTTGTGAGCTACACTCCAATAACTGAAAAATATTTACCTTTCTTGATAATATAGTCATTCACAATGAATGACATCGATCCCGTAAGTAGCAAGGGTCACTAAAATGAGTGTAAATATTTTTTCAACCAAAAAATGGAAGCGACTTCAACACCCAAAAATGTGAAATAACTTGTCGAAGTCAGTACCATGCGCACAATATTGTGATAATAGGCACTTTTGAACTATCATGGTACCGACTTCAACAAGTTATTTCACACTTTTAGGTGTTGAAGTCGGTTCCATTTTTCTTGCTTTCAATTGTGGGTATGTTTCAAAGCAAAAGTCGAAAGTAATGTACCAAACTGTAACTGATGCTAAATTACCTACAAATGAAAAGAATAACCTATTTCAGAGTGGCCATTTTAATTGTTACACGAATATGGAGTTCAGCGAGAACAGAATAAAAGTACCATAGTTTAGAGAATTCAATTTAGATAAGTTGTGTAGAATCAACACTTCTAAATCAGTTCCTAATATTATAAATGTGAAAGTACTCTGTCTGTCTGTCGCTTTCACGCCAAAACCACTGGACCGATTTGAATGAAATTTGGTATGGAAATAGTTTGAGATCCGGGATAAAACATAGGATAATTATAATCCAACTGCGCAAAAAGAGGTTAATGTTTTTGCGCGATAACCGACATCAGCGCGGGCGGAGCCGCGCCCGGAAAGCTAGTAAGTTAATAAGTTAACCAAAACGCCAATTAGGTACTTATGCACTTTGAATAATGTAATAAAGGCTAACATATTTTTGCTTCTTGTTGCTACGCAGAACCCTTAAATAGCGAGGCGCGACTCGCGTTTGGCCAGTTATTTAGATACCTACTATGTAACGAGTACGCATTGCTGTCAGAATAGCTTTCAATCATTCTGAAACATGGCCAATAGGTAGAAAATATGTAGGTTAGCGTAGCGACCTAGAAATTGCATCGATCCATGGCTCCTCCTCGATGACCTTTTCTGACCTTAGTTAGACTTGTATGAATGTTGCCAATATAATAAAGATTTATGTGACCGTATCATATGTACCTACAGTAAGTAGGTTTCTATACTTGTTACCCGACTTAAACAAAAGAAGGAGGTTCTCAATTCGTCTGTATTTTTTTAATAATAATAATAAATTTCTTTATTCAGGCTACAATGGACCAACAAGTTAGTATACATATAATAAACCATATTTTAATGTTTGTTATAGTAAATAGAAAAACAAATAGGTATACAACAGAAGACAATATAAGTATATGCTGACGATACGTATAAAACTTATTTAGTCAGCACCTGAACAAAATGTCTGCTTATAGCTGAATTAAAATTTTCAGCTACAACTTTCATGATGTTGTTGAACACTGCAATCCATCCTTCTTACCAATGAAGCAGTTCTTTATCGAAGAAACGCATAAAAATCGAATTTAAATGTTACAAATTTTAATTTTTGTGTTTGCTATCTTTGTATTCTTTCCCGTAGGGTGCCGGGTTGGAATTGCACCTCCCCATATCATCCCGCGGGTGTCGTAAGAGGCAAAATACTGGAGCTCCCAACTTACAGTGCGATCCCCAAGACGCCTGCCAAGCGTGGGGATTATGGCAAAAACCCCCTTCATAGGTGCTGTGTTCAGCAGTGGACGATCCGGCTGTTACAGTACAGTACAGTTATCTCTGAACTTTTGACTGGGTAAACTTGAAAATTCTTTTGTTTGAAAGCTGATGCTTGTCGTTTGGTCCCATATAAATTTCATCAAAACAGTCAAGCCGTGTTTGAGTTAAACTCCAATAACTGAAAAATATGTTCCTATCTTGAAATAGTCGTTGACAGTGATTGACGATCGATCCCCTAAGTAGCAAGGGTCACTAAAAAGAGTGAAAAATATTTACAACAAAAATGGTACCGAATTCAACACTCAAAAGTGTGAAATAACTTATCGAAGTCGGTACCATACGCACAATATTGTAATAATAGGTACTTTTGAACTATCATCATACCGACTTCAACAAGTTATTTCACACTTTTGAGTGTTGAAGGCGGTTCCATTTTGTGTCATTTTTTTATATAATCTCTTTACTGTTATCCATATATCTGAGTAAACACACATTTTGTACCTTATTCTATAATTAGCTTGTAAAGACTGGCCGCCCTCATCTAGCCCAGGACTGTTTAACTGGAACAGTATTGTCTAAATTAAAAGAAATAGTTTTGGCGTTTACGATATTTACTTCCAAGCAAATGCGGGAGGAATGAGCCGTTAGTGCCACTGTGCATTTCGTCGACGTGAAGTGACGAACTGCGCCCATCACCCTCTGACATATAAGTCTCATGTACCTGTAATTTTCGGGCTCTCGAGTATTATTAGGATATTATAGAGTTGCCGCGAATAGTTGTTATAGCGAATAGTCGAATACCGATTAATCGCCATTCACTTTGGCGAATAGTCGAATAACTCGACATTACTATTCGACATATATAAATAAGGCACATTAAAAATATTTCTAACTTCTTCTAAGTTTGTGAGAAAAGAAAACAATAAGTTTAAATAAATCTGTTTCATGTTATACATACCTACATATTATATGTCACGTAGTAATTTAATTTTTCATTTAATTATTATAATCTAATTTAATTTAATGAATATGATAGGCACAGGCACATATTACAGATAATATATAATTCATACTGTGTATTGTTTTATTAAGGAAAATAATAATAAATTTTTTGTTCGATAAAAGTTTATTATAGACGACTATTCGCCGAATGCCGATAATAGCCGATAATAGCTAAGTATTATTCGGTATTCGACGAATATCAAAAAAATGTCGAGTAATGCCGAATACCGAATCACAGCGAGTATTCGCGGCAACTTTAGGATATTAATATAAATAACTTTAGACCTCTTTTGTCTCGATCGTGCGCTCGTAGAGTCAAGGATCGAGGATGCGTCGAAAATTCTTCCGGTTTGGCTGCGTGGCGTTTGTGACGTCACGTCGGCTCGGTCGGCTTAACAGGAAAATTAGGCGGAATTGTCACTAGATGTATTGTTATTGTTTATAAGTGTTTTATTAAAGTATTAATTTGATATTTTCTTATAATACCTTAAAAATAATTTGTTATTATTAACTTTAGACCTTTATTGGTATTTCCAGGGACTAATATATATAACTTTGTGAAAACGGAAACTAATAATATGCGACCGACAATTCTACCACAGCCTATACATATATCTATTTACTCATTACTAGCTATACGGGCGCGGCTCCGCCCGCGCGTATGTCGGTTATTGCGCAAAAACATTAACCTCTTTTCGCGCAGTTGGATAAAAACTATCCCATGTTTTTTCCCGGATCTCAAAATATTTCCATACCAAATTTCATTCAAATCGATCCAGTAGTTTTGGCGTGAAAGCGTTACAGATAGACAGACAGAGTTACATACAATATAATATAATATTAGTAAGTACTGATTGTAGTAGGTAGTAACAGTGAGATATTTTGTTTTATCGATTTTATCAGTTTTGTGGTGCTACTGAAGGTACCTAATAAAATAATTGAAGCTATTGACAATTGAAACGAATATAAGCATGTTTAGAAGTTATAATAATGTCGGTTACAATAGGTGGATTGTAACCGACCAGTCACCACTTTTTTAAAGGATTATGGCAGGTAAAATCTGCCTATAACGATGCATTTCGTCGACGTGAAGTGACGAACTGTACTTCACTGCGCCCATCACCCTCACAAGGATTGGACTGCAACAAATAACCTATTGTCGTAATTAATATAAACAAGCTTAGTAGATAAAGCATCCGGCACGAAATCGGAAGGTCGCGGGTTCAATTCCCGCCCGGGTCAAAACATTTTGTACTCCAATAATTTGTAAATTTATAATATAAACAACTTTAGACCTGTATTGGTATTTTTAGGCACATACATATTTGTGAAGAAAAACGGAAACTAATATATACGTTTGACAATTCTACCACAGCGTATACATACATACCTATTTATTCGTTATTGTAGGTAGTAACAGTGAGATTTTTTTATAGATTTTATCAGTTCTGTGGTGCTACTGAAATATAAGACTGGCTACTTACAGCAAATACGTTTTCTGTCATCAATATTCGCATATCTATAACTACTATTATCTAGATACCTATATACCGGTAATATAACTGGTATTTTCAATATTCATATTGAATTATAGAATATTAGCTTTCCGGGCGCAACTCCGCCCGCGTGTATCATTAACCTCTATTTGGCTTGAATACAAACTATCCTATGTCCTTCTCCGCATCTCAAACTATTTCCATACTAAATTTCAACCAAATCGGTCCAGCAATTTTGGCGTGAAAGCGACACAGACAGAGTTACGTTCGCATTTATAATAAAAAAGAAGAAGCAGGTTTATTTTTATTGCTGTTCTGATAGCCTTTGACCACAATCTCACCTGATGGTAAGTGATGATCGAACGAGGTCGAAGGTGTTAACAGGCTTAACCTAGAATTACTGGCTCTCAAGGACAGTTGCCGTAACACACCGTTAGGTGCTTGGCGACAGATTGCTATTTACTATCATAGAATAAAATGTACTTACGTCCTTACTGCTTACAACAATGGTGGCTGGCATTGAATAGTTCGTGATAACTTGATAAGATATAAATCACGTGTTGAGAACCGAGATACTATATCGCCAGACGATTTCTTGTCACTATAAAAAGAGGCCTTCTACTGTCGCATTGCGACTAATCGGATAGGGAAACCAGGGGCTTATTGTCTAATTAGAACGGTAGTTGCGATGCTTTAGTCAATATCTTTGAATATGAAGCTCATTACAGAGTTCTAATGTCAAAATCATGTTCTTTATAAGACTGCCTACAACCTTCAACTACCTTAAAACACACATATTATGTCTGTTTGAATGCTTATTCGTAAGTTTTATTTTATATGTAGGCCTTACAATAATAGGTAAATGCAACTAAAACGGTTTTAGCTTTAATTTGCATTTGTTGAAACATGTTTTTTTTTACCGGCGGTATGCCTTTATCAAACAATATACAACACTACAGCTACTACAATAAAAGTATTTAGACAACCTATAAGTCATAGCAGACTCACAGGCAGTCCAAATGCTCCAGCCCACTCCCAGTTGACATACATTCTAATTAGAATGTAATATCAATAAAAAATATTTGTTTGTTGGTAATTGAGGTGGACGTCTTTCAGACAATTTCTTTGAAAACGAAACTCCTATGGACTTTAAATAGCAATACTATGTTTTTACAAAAATGTTAACTGACTTCTACCCCAAAAGTGAAATGTATGAAATAACTTGATAATGATTCTGCTCGAAACACACTGACATCACATTTTCATGGTCCGACTTCAACAGTAATTTCATACTTATATTAATTATAATTATACTTAAATGTGTTAGTGACATAAATTTACCTGTCTGCTGAGGATTTATTAATCGTCTATGAATGAGTAATCAGGCTTTCTCGGTACAGGCTTGCTTAGTGAGGAAACCAAAGAATAAAGCTTCAGATTCAGATTCAGATTACTTAAGCTACTCATCGAGATATATATGATTCTTCTACATTATACAATTATTACAATCGTATGCTTTATAAGTTTTATAACTCATGTCCTGTTATACTATACTATATCTCTATGTATTTTGCAGTATTAAAATATTTTCATTTTCATTTATAAATTTTAGGGTTCCGTACCCAAAGGGTAAAAACAGGACCCTATTACTGAGACTTAGCTATCCGTCCATCCGTCCGTCTGTCACCAGGCTTGTATCTCATGAACGGTGATAGCAATATAGACAGTTGAAATTTTCACAGATGATGTATTTCTGTTGCCGCTATAACAACAAATACAAAAAGTTGGCCAAGTGCGAGTTGGAATCGCGCACGTTACAACAAAATAAGATTAGAATATGAAGTCTAATGTTGTTTAGTTAATGGTACGGAACCCTTCTTGCGCGAGTCCGACTCGCACTTGGCCGTTTTTAATTTAAGAAGTCGGTTCCATTTTTTGTTTACCTAATATATTATTTCTTAAGTTGCCGCGAATACTCGGTATTATTCGGTATTCGGCATTACTCGACATTTTTTTGATATTCGTCGAATACCGGATAATGTCGAGTTATTCGACTATTCGCCAAAGTGAATGGCGATTAATCGGTGTTCGACTATTCGCTATAACAACTATTGGCGGCGACTCTAATTATTTCACTTTTTTCAGGGATAATAAACGATAGATTTACTCACCAACAATACTAGAAAATGCAGACAATCTGTCGATGTTTTGACAGTTGTCCTTGAGAGCCAGGCTCTTCTGGTAAGCATACCTAAGTATATCTCTCGACTACATCATATTATTAGGAAATGCTAGGAAAATACTAATATTATTATTATTATCAACAGCCATTACGCCTTCTATTAAATTTAGGAAAGAAAAATGGATTTAACTTTTACAAATTAATAGATAGTGCTTGTAATTATATATAGAAAAAAAAAATAAAAAAAATGTTTTAATACAAAGGTTTCCTTCATTAATGGGGGACTGCCATAATCTCCACGCTTTGCAGGCATTTGAATGATAATGAAAAAAAACAACCAACAAATGGAACCGACTTTAAACACTCACATGTGTGAAATAACTTGTTGAGGTAGGTACCATGATAGTTCAAAAGTACCTATTATCACAAAGCGCGCGTGGTACCGACTTCGACAAGTTATGTCACACTTTTGAGTAATGAAGTCGGTACCATTTTTAGGTCAAACTTATTTTTTTCACCATTTTTAGTGACCCTTGCTACTTACGGGATCGATTGTCATTCACTGTCAACGACTATATATCATCAACATGCGAAAATATTTTTCAGTTATTGGAATGTAACTCAAAAACGGCTTGACCGATTTTGATGAAATTTAAAAGGAACCAAACGACAAGCTATCGCTTTCAAATAAAAAATCTGTTCACCCAGTCAAAAGTTATGAGGCAACAAACATAATAAAAAAACAGACGAATTTCTTATAATTTGCTGGAACATAGTGCCGCGTTGTATAATTCAACGATATTATCTTGTATTTTGTCTTGGCACGGACCGTGGGAGCTGTGGTCATGCGCAAACGATAGTGTCTGCGATATTGATTGATATTAGATATTTATTTTTAGTACAGGACAAAATAGCGGCTGTCTCTGATCTGAACTGCTCGTAGCGTAGTTTCCTAAATCGTTCCAACTTAGTTAAGCTACGTTCGGTGCAGTCGTTACTTGAAATACCTATAATTACTGGCTCTAAAGGACCGCTGCCGGAACACACTGTTAGCCGCTTGGTGACAGATTTTCTTCTTGATGGTGGTCGCTAGCCAGGCGGGTATTCGCAAAATGCCCTTCCACCATGCGGTGAAGCCAAAGTCCGCGGCGGGATTCGAAGTTTGAACCATAGAGTGGCTGCGCGGTAGTCCATAGCTAATGCCACTGAGCCATCACTGCTTCAAAAAGGATAAACATAGGAGCCATTAAATAGATTTGCTGTAATTAATGTCTCTATTAATGTATCTATTATTGACACGGCAAATCTCAAATGGCCGCGGCATCTCGAGTTCAGTTATGGTGTAAGCCTGTGTGGCGTCTTTTATTGCTGATAGGTGAGCCTTTGACCACAATCTCACCTGATGATAAGTGATAATGTGGTCGAAAGTGATAACAGTCTTAACATATAGGATTACTGGCTTTAAAGGACAGCTGCCGGAACACACTGTTAGGTGCTTGGCGACAGATTTTCTACTTGAGGGTGGTCGATAGGCGGGCATTCACAAAATGCCCTTCCACCATGCGGTGAAACTCAAGCTCGCGTTGGGATTCGAACAGCGGCGGCAGTCCATGCCAATGCCACTGAGCCATCACTGCTTCGTAACCAGTTCTAAGACGTTCTAACAGTAAAATTTTTCAGTTAATCTCCCTACATCCAAATATTATCGTCCGTGATATTAGTCACGGTATGATAACTGCATAGTTTTACACTCCATAATAATATTTTATGATAAAGGTTACCTTAAAAGCGTAGCTAGTAATTTTATTGATAAAATAATTTGTTATTATTACTTCGATAAAGTAAGTAGATACATAGAGAGTTATAGATAGGTAGGAAGGTATGTGCTCGAAGATAAAACGTGGTTTTTGTATGTTAGGTAAGCGGAAACTAGTGGCTTGGAATTGGTCAGGGATATTATTATAATATGTTCTATGTCAGGGTGTAGTCATTATTATAGGTTATTATGATATAAATGAGAGAATAAGACAATCCTCCTCTACACTAATATTATAAATAGGATAGATTTGTATTTTTGTATGCAACGAATAAACTTAATAACTACTGAACCGATTTGGAATATTCTTTCACCATTAGAATCCTACTCTATCCCTGGTGAACAAAGGCTATAGATTATATTTAAAAAATTAGGGATCCGTATGAAAATTTCGTTAATGTAACCCAAATAAACCCAATGCGTAAATACCAAAAAAAAGGTTATTCGCGTACGCTGCGGAAATTATTGACTACTTTTTATGTGATTCAATTCATAATATTTTGTTCAATACCCGTGCGAAGCCGGGGCGGGCCACTAGTCACTATATAACTTTTTTTAAAGATATATTTAAATTTGTTTAATAATGTGCTGGAGAGTCTAGACCTCTAAAATGCTTCGTGTAGAAGCGAAACGAAAATTCTTCCGGTTTGGCTACGCCGTGTTTATGTCACATGAATTGAAAATTAGGCAGAATTGTCAATATATATATTTTATATAGGTATATTTGTATTTTCCTAAAATATGATTTTATGTTTCCTTAATTTTTTTTTAATAATAATTATTATTAAATAGGGATTTCTGCAAAGTAACGCCTAAACATAGATGTATCTACAATAGAAAATGAAATTTTTTTTGATGAGAGGCCCCAAGTTGAGATACCTACCAAAGACAAGGCGGTAAGAACTGAAAAATATCAGTTACTGGCTTGTATTATTTAATTACTTATTGGCAGACTTCGAAAAACAGAAAAAAGAATGTCTAGTCAACGACGAGTTATTTATATATATATATATGACCTCATAACTTTTAAATGGATCATCCAATCTTGATGATTATTTTTTAGTTGTATACTACATAAGTACTTTAAAGTTACACATCACACAAGTAGAATATCTAATCTTGATAATTATTTTTTTGTTGGCTAGAGTATTTGGAGTATTTTGAGTCGATCTCATTTTTTTTTGCATGTAGTTTTTAAGTTACAAGTGCCATCGATATATAAAATATCGATTTTAAGCGAGTCACAGTCGATCTTGTTAGCAGGCCTACTTAGCACCTATGCGCCACTAAAAACAAAGAAGAAAATATTAAAAAAAAGAACAGATCCTAATACTATGTAATACCCAAAGAAGTTCTAGGCACTTCATTATAATAAGTAATTTGTGGAAATCAGACAATGAAAATATAAGCTCAGATTGTTTTGAAATAGCGCGGTACCGACTTCAACAAGTCATTTTATACAATTCAGCGTTGGTAAGCGTTTTCGGGGTTAAACAAATACTCAAGAAAAAAACTTTTGGTAATGGACACAAAAGAACAATTTAAAATAGCTTGCCTCTTTAAATTGCTTTAAAATTTTACAATGCAGAATTCTTTTAATAATTTTGGAGTCAAAAGAAGCTTCAGCGTTAGAATGCTCAAGGTGAATGTTATTTTAAAAATGACCAAAGATGAATTGACCATTTTTGGAGGCATAAATGGAGCCAAAAGAACAACTACTGGTTATTTTTTATGTTATCTTGAAATTTCTTGACCTAAAAGAATAGAGGCCATTTCTGGATGCAAAAGAGGGGGTCGCAGCAGCCGAAGCTTTGGCGTCAATTTCTCAAGGTAAATTACACTGCTTGCGCAGGATGTAGGCATCTATTTTTTTTTGTGTCGGCGGGATCTGACGATCTGCGCAACCAACACTGAGGAGATGGCGGGATGCACACGTTTTGCAACGGTATATCCACGCCTATCGGATTCTGCGACTCCGTGGAGTGCTGGCGTCAAATTAGACCGGCTTGACGGACCGGCTTACCTGAGACGACTGACCCCCTCGAACATTATGGAACAGAACTTGTATACCTTGAAGTTTGATGAACACCTCGTTTGCGCGATGTAGGAATGTTTGGTTTTTCTTAAATTTTGTACGGATTTTCATTCTTTTTGCAGTGTTAATAAATTTTAGTATCAGTTTTGAATGGTTGGTTCAAATATTTCAGTTTGTACCATGACAAATGCCTCTGATTTTGAATTTTGAGTATATATACATTAAAAATTGTGTAACAACGCCATCTAGTGGTAACTTTTATAGTTACTTGCAACATATTTTATATCCAGCTTCGTAAATTTTATTTGAAATTGTCTAGAACTAAACATTGATCAAACAAGACAGCGCCCGAGGAGTTGGAACTGTCGCAGCGGGAACTATTTTTATCCAGGGACAATTTTATTATCATCCTTATCTACCCATAAATAACATTGAAGTAAAGCATCTATACCTTTTTATAGCCATTCAAAACCGGCCATAAAAGCAGACAACCAGAGAAAACCACAACTACGTGCATGTTTATATATTATAATACATGTAGGTATGGTCACCTATATTGTATAGTATATAATATACCTAATACCCTGGCTACCATATCGACACTAGCTAGTTTATAGACTAAGGGTAGGATAAAGATGATAATTGATCAATAGCGACTATATGAGTGGTTTAAAAGTCAAATGGATGGTAGGTTTCTCTGTTAAAACACGATTTACAACTACCCCCGTTTTATCTTTACGACGCCTCAACAATTATCCGCAAGAACCTACAGGTGCAGGAAAATAGATGCCTACCAATGCCTACGGATTATCTTCTGAGCTACACGATATGATGAAATGTACAACAATAAAACTAAAATATTAGTTTCTTAATAGTTAATAGTCTCTGTTTCAGGTACTATGTTATATGACGTTAAATTCTACATTCTCAATTTTAAATAATTTGTGTGTTTTTATTTATTTAATATGGTATGAGGAAAATAAAAAAAGAAATAAAATCAATCTTGAACTGATTAAGACACGTACCAACTATGGAAAAAAAAACAATTTTGTTTGAAGGAGTACAGATGTTTAACAGTTTGCCAAATGAAATAAAAAACTGTAGTAGCATCACTACTTATAGGAATAAACTGAAAAAATACCTAACAGATTTACCCTAACATTGTATAGCTTCCAGCCAGATGACTATTAATTAACATACTATATATTTTGTATCTCATTTTAAGTGAACATTAGTTCTTATGAGAAATAAAGTTCTTTAAACCTAACCTAAAATGAAAACTATAGCAGATAATATACTTAGTTCCCGTGAGGTGCTGGGCTAGAATGTCATCAACCAGGGATGGTGACATTCTATCTTGTCACGAGGCTAAAGTAAGAGGCGACTAAGGATGAAATACCGGGAGGTGGGCAGCAGCGTCTTCTGAGAAACTGCTGTTCTACATTGCAATCCCCAAGAGGCCTGCCAAGCGTGGGGATTATGGCAAACCATTGGAAACTTAATGAGGGAGGCTGTGTTCAGCATGGGACAATCCGGTTGAAATAGTAAGCGCTTTGATTATTATTATTTATCAAAGTTTTTTTTTTTTTTTATGCTTGATAGGTTAGCCTTTGACCACTATCTCACCTGATGGTAAGTGATGATGTGGTCGAAGATGTTGTTCAGGCTAACAGCTGCCGGAACACACCGTTAGGTGCTTGGCGACAGATTTTCAACTTGAGGGTGGTAACTAGCCAGGCGGGCATTCGCAAAGTGCCCTACCACCATGCAAAAAAGTGTAAGCGATATGGACTGGATCTGAAATAACGAATTATCAGTACTTAATATTATAAATGTGAAAGTAACTCTGTCTGTCTGTCTGTTACGCTTTCACGCCAAAACTAATGGACCGATTTGAATGAAATTTGGTATGGAAATAGTTTGAGACCCGGGAAAAAACATAGGATAGTTTTTATCCAACTGCGCAAAAAGAGGTTAATGAAAAATTTTTGCGCGATAACCGACATACGCGCGGGCGGAGCCGCGCCCGGAAAGCTAGTTATTATTAAACCATTTTCCTTACTTCAACTTCAACTCTTGTTTTGTGGCTTCTGTGGGCACCACCACAACTTCGCCAATGTCATGTAGTTAGATAGACCATCAAACGAAGGAGATTGTTAATTTTAATGAGTTATATCCGGTGAGAACTGTCCAAGCCGAAATTGGTGCTGGAACATAAGATTAGTTGATCTAACTACTGGACGAACACAGTCACAAATATACACACACACAAATACGTTATTTATATACAGAGGAAATATACATTTTCCTTACTTATCTTAGCCAAATCTGGCTTCCTCTTGACTGCCAACCTGACATCTGCCGCATGTCAAGTGATCAACTAGCGCCAACATCCCGAGCTGATTACAGACGACCTTCAGCTATCAGTCAGTCGGGATTTTTTTCAATGCGGATACGTTAATCCAAGCCAAAGTAAATCAGGAACATTTTCATGGGTTTGTTTAATTGTTTGGCCTTGTAATTTTATGTAACTTCGGGCACGGTGATTCCACGGCAAGCGTATTCTAATAAGTCTGTTCCATGATAGTTCAAATGTACCTATTATCACAATATTGTGCGCATGGTACTTACTGACTTCGACAAGTTATTTCACACTTTTGGGTGATGAAGTCGGTTCCATTTTTTGGTAAAATTTTTTTTTTCACTCTTTTTAGTGACCCTTGCTACTTACGGGATCGATTGTCATTCATTGTCAACGACTATATCATCAAGATTGATGAATATTTTTCACTTATTGGAGTGTAACTCAAAAACGGCTGGACCGATTTTGATAAAATTAAAAATGGAATCAAACGACAAGCATCAGCTTTCAAACAAAAAAATAATTTTCGAAATCGGTTCACCCAGTCAAGAGTTCTGAGGTAACAAACATAAAAAAAACAGACGAATTGAGAACCTCCTCCTTTTTTGGAAGTCAGTTAAAAATAACCCCATGGCTGATGTAAATAGGGAGTGAATAATACTAGACTGTTTAACTTACTAATTATAATTAGGTAATTGGATTCGACCGTTACTTCCGTAGTTACTACTTACTAATATTATTACCAGTAGTAAATTAAATAAGTAGTTTTTACCCACTGTACTACCAACCACACAGAAGTCATTGACGAACCGCTTTGAGGGTTTTTCAGCAATATTCTGCATAATAGTGCACATCCCTCGTTACTCCAGACGATGAAGTAGGTACCTATTGTATCGCTGATAGGCTAGCCTATCTCACCAGACGATGAATTCTGAACGGTCGAAGTTGTTCAGGCTTAGGTACCTACCTAAAATATCTTGCTTTTTTTTATGACGGACAAGCCGGTGCATTATGGGTGACCGCTGTTTGGACATTACTACTGAGCGCTTCCGTGCTTCGGAGGGCATGTTAAGCCGTCGGTCCCGGTTGTTGTCTTAGGATGGCAGTCGTTACAGCATGGTGGTAGGGCATTTTGCGAATGCCCGTATGGCTAGCTACCACCCTCAAGTTGAAAATCTGTCGCCAAGCACCTAACGGTGTGTTCCGGCAGCTGTTCTTGAGAGCCAGATTCCGGCAGTCACTTACGATCGAGGTGAGATAGTGGTCAAAGGCATAACAGGCATAAAAAAAAATTATGGTAAACACGCTTTCGACACTCGGAGACATGCGTTTTTAAGTCTCAACTGCCCGGTAATTTCACTAGTTACAGTGCCCGTCAAAACTAAACCTCCTTTTCATAAAGATATCTACAAACAAAATGTTGTCGAGATTTCAATTATTGTATATACGTATATGTATCAGTATTCCTAATTCTTCGACCACATCATCACTTACCATCAGGTGGGGTAATGGTTAAAGGCATGTTTTATTATTAGCTATAATAATAAAAATAATAAATTAATATTTATAATAAAATTTGCACTTCATCTTGCAGGCAGAATACACAGAACTTAAACGTACATTGACCTCCTAATGTGACACTGCGGTGGTAGCCACCAAGGCAGCCTTTTCCATAGTAAATCTACTACCAGGTTGGTCACCTGATTGGCGCCACCTGGGACCGCGTGGGGTATCGAAAATAAGGGTACCTTTCCCCGGATGAGGGTGACTCATCCCCCGAAATGTATGACAATGTCTTCTGTACTTCCCTTGCCCGACGTCAGATTTAAATATCGAGGTATAGTTGCCTCATATGACAGTCTGGCTGATGCGCGTTTTCTTTTTGGAACTTGTAAAAATGCCAATAAAAACGTTTATTTTTGTAACAGGCGCAGTCTTTGTATACATCGATATACGCTCTAAGTACTTATCTTTGTCACAGATTTAAAACTGACTATAAAATATTTACTTATCCACTCGGTTTGCTGATAGAAATGCTAAGCAAGTACTTACTTTTGGCGCATTGCTACCTGTGGGTGTAACAATATGGTTCGCTTGGGGAAGACAACCAATGCTGTCAAAGAGGCGCATACTCTGCTCACTGAGGGTGGTGTTGAAGAACGTGTTAAACATCCTGGTAATTCACATAATTAGAACATTTAAGAATAGAAAATCTTTTTTTTTTTTTATATTATTGTGACTAAACAAGCTCGAGGTCCACCTGATGTTAAGCGGTTACCTCTGCCTATAACAGATGCAGTTCATCGTTCAAGTTACGAATTGCACTGCGCCCGCCACCTTGAGACATAGTTGTTAAGTCTCATGTGCCTGTAATTTCACTGGCTCTCAAGGACTGCTGCCGGAACACACCGTTAGGTGCTTGGCGACAGATTTTCAACTTGAGGGTGGTCGCTAGCCAGGCTGGCATTAGCAATAAGCCCTTCCACCATGCGGTGAAGCTCAAGCCCGCGGCGGGATTCGAACCATAGACCTGCTGCGCGGCAGTCCATAGCCAACGCCACTGAGCCATCACTGCTTCAAAATCTTTAAGCATAATTTGATGATAACATCATTTTTTGTACTGTCACACGAAATGTCTGGATCTCTGGTGAAGAGTTCTGCCTGAAGACCAGTAATGCAGTAAAACCCAATATAGTGTACTATTTATGTGTGGGCAGCAGCGTCTTCTGAGGAACTGATATCTCACACTGCGATCCCTAAAACGCCTGCCAAGCGTGGGGATTATGGCAAATCCCTCCTTAATGGAGGAGACTGTCTTCAGCAGTAGATAATACAGCCGATAAAGTATACTTATCTTTATCACAGATTTCAAACATGACTTCTAAAAAAGATTTACTTATCTACTCAGTTCGCTGATAGAAATACTTAGCAATACTTACTTTTAAGCGCTCGACGTGAAGCTTGCCTAGTCATTCTTATAAGCGGTTATTATCTGGATAGGTGACCGTTAGTGGTATTTACTGAGTGAGAGTGCACGCACGTGCTTTGGAAGGCACGTTTTTTTTTTTTTTAATTTTAAATCTACACTCCACAGACTCCAGGGTCCGTGACTTTTTTTTAACTATGACATAATTTATTAGTAAACATGAAATATGAAATAGGAAACATGCAACATTCCAAGGGGGAACAGTGTTAAAAGTTTTTTTTTTTTCTTCTTTTTTCCGTTCATGTCATTAGCACCAGCATCCAGAGCAGACCAGTATCCTCTAGCAGCACCCGTTCACGAGTTGACGCATGTGCCAGCCATCGCCTTCCTCAACCATTTTTGAGGGAAGATGGCGACCCGACACACAACACCGCCGCTAGACAACACCTTTCTGTGAGCATGACCACTCCGGATACCCGTGCCAACGATTACAATTACAAAAATAATTTGGGACTACAATAAAATAATATACCTACAGAAATTTACCTATTTTGTTATTCTCCCACGTCACATTTTAACAGGGCCTCCATTACCGCGCTATTTCGATCTTTGATCGGAAGGCACGTTAGGATGTCTTTAATATAGTATACTAGCTTACCGGCCGCGTTTATGTTGGTTATTACGCAACCTCGTTTTGCGAAGTTGGATAGAAACTATGCTATGTCCTTTCCCGGGTCTGAATCTATTTCCATACAAAATTTCATCCAAATCTGTTCCGTATTTTTTTAAGTTTATTCGTTGCATACAAAAATCTAGGAATACAAATCTTTCTCTTTATAATATTAGTGTAGATAGTAAGGTGGTAAGATTTTGAGAATGCCCGCCACGCTAGTTACCAACCTCAAGTAGAAAAAAAGTCGCCAAGCACCTAACGTTTTTAAGGAGTAAAAGAGTTCCCTGTCGCTGTCAACAATACAACTCCTCCGGACTTTCGCACATAATGGTGTTTTCCGGAAATAATTATAGGCTTTATATTTACAAATACACTGTTAAAAACTTGAGTGGATATAGGGATAACTTCAGTTAGCCGAAAAGTGCTACTGTTGTCCTTGGGCCACCCTAGAACTCTTTGTGCGAGTTCATCTGGGGTAGTAACACCACCATACCTACACAATAGATACATGGAGCTTCTTAAAGAAATTACCCGAATTCAGTCACGTGATCAACCGTGCGGCCTTCCCTACATCGAGTCTGAATCTTTTCATCATTTTAATAGAAAAAAGAACCCAAGGAGTTGAAAGGCAAATAATCATACGATAACCTCTTTACTGCATGGTGGCCTTACTATGTTACCAAAGACAATGGCGGTTTTTTAATCAATTCTGCGCGCGCTTGTGTTCTCTCAAATAAATAGATATATATATATATAGTTATATTTTAACTATTCACAACAAAATTTATTTATAAAAAAACAATTATTATAAAAAATAAATATGTATAACAAACAACATACTCAAAATTTCGATAGTGATTTCCCTAGCGCAATGATCGTCATTTGTCATTGAATTCCAGGATACCGCGGAGTCGAACTACTGCATATATGTCTATTGTGATACCTAACTATTTATACCGCCAATCAATAATGTTTGCATTACTGTGTTGCCGTTTGAAATGTGCGGATGTCGGTGGGATTACAGGCACATGAGACTTAACGACTTTGTCTCAGGGTGATGGGCGCACTAGTGCAGATCCCCACTAGTGACAAATTGCATCTGTTATAGGGAGAGGTTACCGCTTAACCTGGTGGGCATATTGCATGTTCCTCATCAGCATTTGATAGCATTAAAAAACTCACAGCGGTCTCAAGTAGGCAGTACATTATATTTTATCTATGGTACACAGACTAGTATTGCTCTCGTTTCACCTCGTCATCTCGTGGGTGATAGCTGAAAATCAATGCTCTTTGAGCAATATTATTCGCTGAGCTATAACCTATTTGTTATGCTGCAACACACGCGTACTTTTATTTTTTGGTAGTGATACCTAAATCGTCTTGTTTTAAGTAGGCAACCAAACTTGCAATAAAACTTTGTACCTAACTAAAGAATGTATTCAAAGCTTGCAGTTTACAATATTTATTTTATATCAGGGATTAGTTAAGAGTACCGTTGTCTGTAAGCTTTATTTGAATGTACGTGTGTATTGGATATACAAATAAATGCTTTATCTATCTATCTACATCAGTACTAATATTATAAATGCGAAATTAACTCTGTCTGTCTGTTACTCTTTCACACCAAAACGACTGGACTGATTTGAATGAAATTTGGTATGGAAATAGTTTGAGACCCGGGCAAAAACATAGGATAGTTTTTATCTAACTGCGCAAAAAGAGGTTAATGTATTTGCGCGATAACCGACATACGCGCGGGTGGAGCCGCGCCCCGAAAGCTAGTATTCCAATATACTCGTACCTACCACGCTAAACGAGTCTTCTTCATATGAGTATGTCACGGATCTCTAGATCATAAATGCAATGAGTAATACAAACCATAAATTATGATATATTGTCTAGAATAGGTAAGGTTGAACTATAAATTCAATTAGATTATTGTACTATCTTTTTTTTATCTTAAGATGAAATATTTTGTTAGTTATATTAATTGTAATAGGAAAGTAGGAGTACCTACAATAAAGTGTTATCTATCTATCTCTAGATTATGTTTCACGGTTACCGTTATAATTACGCTAGCTAGAAATCCTCTATATGAGAAACAAATATTGAAAATTTTTGTTTGAAAGTTTCCGTGAGTATAAGACATATTAATGTTTTATATAACCGGCTGTACTCACGCGTATTGGTCGAGATTGTCGACCTAGGTTACCTACCCTAATTTGTAATATAGAAGATACAATCTTACGAAACAGGATCCCACACATAGACGCGGAATGCATGAGACAGGATGTATCGATGTTATTACGGAAGTCAAAAGTGCCAAAAAGTAATATCACAAAAGGTGAACAAATCGCTTTACGCAATCTACGTAATAATAGTGAAATCTTGGTGTTGCCAGCCGATAAAGGTAATGCCACTGTTGTGGTTGATACGAAAGAGTATGACGATAAAATCACACAAATGTTAAGTGACAATTTTACTTACAAGAAGGTTAACTACAACCCTACCTCCCGAGTTACAACAAAAGTAGTGAACTTGTTACGAACAAATGGTGATACCGACTTGCTGGCACGCCTACGTCCCCACAATCCGACACCACCCAAGATTTATGGCTTACCGAAGATTCACAAACCGGGGTGGCCACTACGCCCGATAGTAAGCCAAATCGACTCACCTACTTATAATTTATCAAAACACCTGGCTACTATCCTGCAACAACACACAGGTAGGACACAAAGTTTTGTAAAAGACTCCAACCATTTTGTGCAATTATTAGAAAACGTACGTGTCCAGTCCACAGAAGTACTAGTAAGTTTTGACATAACATCTCTGTTCACAAATGTACCGGTAGATGAAACTATTAATATTATCAGTACTATTATACAGGATTCCAACTTACCTACCGAGTATGTGCAATGGACTGAGTTCTGCTTAAAAAGTGGTTACTTCATGTGGAAAGGAGAATACTACCTGCAAGTGGATGGAGTGGCGATGGGTTCTCCTATTGCCCGGTGGCAGCCAATATATTCATGGAGTGGTACGAAAGTCTAGCTCTGACGACGGCGACAGTGAAACCACGCCACTGGTGGCGGTATGTAGACGACATTTTTGCGGTCATTTCCAAAGATGGACTTTCAGAGTTTGCGGTGCACTTGAACAATCTCCACCCTAAGATCAATGTCACTGTGGAAGAAGAGGAAGACGGGGTTTTGCCATTTTTGGATGTTCGGGTCATTCGAAGACGGGATGGTAGCCTAGCGCACACAGTGTTCCGCAAACCGACCCACACGGACAGATACCTTAGGGCAGACTCCCATCACCATCCGGCCCATTTATCCTCAGTGCCCAGATCACTTATAAACCGAGCTTTGAGACTGTGTGACTCGGAGTATGTAGAGATGGAGCTTGAGCACGTAAGGGGTGTACTCGAGGAAAATGGGTATAGGTGGCGACAGTGTGGTCGATTGGTCAGTCATAGTGAAAGGAAGAGACCAACGAGGGTGGAACGATCTCCAGCATATCTACCATTCGTAAGAGGAGTAACAGACAAGATTGGATATCTCTTACGACGGAAGTATAACATCGGCACGTTTTTCCGTCCCCCGGGTCAACTTCGTAAGTGGCTACGTTCACCGAAAGACAGTGACAAGTTTAATGTACCGGGCGTCTACAAAATACCATGCGACTGTGGAAAGAGCTATGTAGGAGAAACTAGTCGCAACATCGCAACTAGACTTGCCGAACACATTATGGACACAATTAAATCAGCATTAACGGAGCACGCACATCTCTCGGACACGCAACATTTTATACGGTTCGACAAAGCCTCCGTACTAGCAAGAGAAAAATTCTTTGTACCTCGAAAAGTACGTGAGGCTATCGAAATCACCCGACACCCTAATTTCAACAGAGATCGTGGATGGACCCTCCCTCCAGCCTGGACACCTATTCTTAATGCAACCTCAACTCGAAAAGTGCTAGGCAGTCTAGAGTGTGATACAGTCAGCAGTGTTTGTGTTGGGGTTTTCGACGATAACTTTAGTGACGAAGAGGATGCACTACCATCAGCTGTGCGGTGCGCGGGGCATCCCCCCAGCCCACTCCCCGCCCCCGCAGCTCCACTCTCGCGCCGCGCAGAACGAGCAGTTACGCGGAGTCGTCGCCGCGATTTAGACGCGTAAACTCACCTGAGGAAGGGCATCGGATATGCCCGAAACCTAGGTCGACAATCTCGACCAATACGCGTGAGTACAGCCGGTTATATAAAACATTAATAAATATTGAAAACGCTGAAATAATTTAGTTCTGACATTTTAACCGATTTCAAAAAAGGTGGAGGTTCTCAATCGTCTGTTTTTTTTATGTTTCTTACCACAGAATTTTTTACTGGGTGAACCAATTTTGAAAATTCTTTTTTGTTTTAAAGCTGATGCTTGTCGTTTGGTCCCATTTAAATTTTATCAAAATCGGTCAATTTGTTTTTGAGTACTACACTTACACTCCAATAACTGAAAAATCTTGATGATATACCTAGTCGTTGACAATGAATGATAATCGATCCTATAAGTAGCAAGGGTCATTAAAAAGAGTGAAAATAAATTTTTAACAAGACATGGAACCGACTTCAACACCCAAAAGTGTACCGATATCGGTAACGACTTCAACAAGTTCTCTTATTCTACACTTTTGGGTGTTGAAGTCGGTTCCATGTTTTGTTTAAAAAATTTATCTAGAAGAGGTAATGATGAGTTATAAATTAAATTAGATTATTTTTCACAGTTACCCATATATAACTACAGCTACTTAGAAATCTGAAATTTTCGGTATATCATGCATCATAAGTTAATTCATAACCTCTATATGACCAACAATAGTATTTAAAATTCCGAAATTTACTTTTTGCTTTTGTTTACGTAGCATCGTAGTTTATTTTTTCCCCTTAATTTTGAGTTGGTATCCATAATTGAGTTGAATATGCTCTTAATACTAGCATATTCAGAATTATGTAATTTCATTTTGCATGGTGGAAGGGCATTTTGCGAATGCCCGCCTGGCTACCCTCCAGTAGAAAATCTGTCGCCACGCACCTAAAGGTGTGTTCCGGCAGCAGTCCTTGAGAGCCAATGAAAGTACAGGCACATGAGACAAAACAACTATGTCTCACGGTGACGGGCGCAGTGCAATTAGTTACTTGTGACGAAATGCATCTGTTATAAGCAGAGGTTAGTCCGTTTAACATCTGCTGGGCCTCGAGCTTGTTCCGTCACAATAACATGAAAAAATATGAGTTAGGCATAGTTATCATCAGGTTAGTTCACTTAACATCAGGTGGGCCAATACCTGATAAGTGGAGAAATACACACTCCATGAGTGTGATCAATAAAAACTAATAAACTTTTTTACTCTTACAAGTTTTCGCAATGCGGAACTCTTATCTCACCTCCGCTGCAAGCATTATTTTAATCTCAAATACTGTCACATAAAATCATATACATATTTCGAGATATTTTTAGAGACTTATCTTCAAGTTTCAAGGACTCTGGCATTCATTAGATGTCAAGTACGAGTCACGAGGTTGCTTACATAAGAAAGGGCAGTCAAATTATGTCCCATATTAGATGCGCGTGCGGCTATTTGGCTCACTTCCAAACTCTGCCACAGTATCTACGCACACGGCGTACTAACTATTAGTTTAATCTGTTGTGCAGCCAAGGGAATATAACTGGCGCAAGGTCGATGCCTCGGGTCAAACGTTTTAAATAAAGGTGTTATATAATTGGGGAAGAATATTACGAATGCGGGACTTAATAAAGGGTAATTGAGGATTTGCCAGTAATGATTGTTATGGTCCAGTCGTAATTATTATTGTCTGCTGGGCGACACTTTAATGCTATAAATGTTCTTACGTAAGTGACTATGATGTACTCTCACCAGGTTACCTACCGGTCTCTTGAGCAAAAGTCCGTCTAGGTGGGTGCCTTCGCAGATATTCTGCCTCGAAGCTGTAGTGTGTAGGGCATACCACCACGTGAAACCAAGTGAAATCACAAAATGCTAAAAAGGAAGAGGACCCGGCCCCGAAGTCAGTTGCAGGTCCATCCGTGACAAAATAAATGTAAAAGATTAAAGGGATTAATTTAGTTTTATAAATTCCATGTAAAAACTGCATGTGTAAATCATATAATTAAATAATATTAGCATAACAGTAAGAACATTTAAAATATTTAAAAAAAAATTTGGACTTACTTAGTTTTTAAGATACAACACCTTGAACAATAACTTACACCTAAGTGTTAACAGTCAAATAAATGATGAATGGACACTTGTGAAATTGTAATATGTTATTAAATAAAACTTGATCAAAAAGCGTAGTTTAATAAACCAAAAAAAAACATATCCGTCACTACGGGGCGAGACTACCTATTTCAAATTGGCCCAAAACTTCCAAAAAGTTAGTGCTCTATTAGTGCTAATTTGTGCCCATAAACTAGAATTGGTGCCTCCATAGTATAGTGTAATATTGCACTATTTATTTACTATTGAAGAATATTTAAATGACAAATTTGTAATAGCTAGGTATATTGCTATATTGAATTAATAAAAGCTATATTAAATAAATAATAATTTGACAAATGTATGTCATTAACCGAGCGAGAACTTAGTTCGAGCGAAGTGTCTTTTTTTATTTTTTTATTGCTGATAGGTAAGCCTTTGACCACAATGTCACGTGATGGTAAGTGATGATGTGGTTGAAGGTGTTAACAGGCTTAACCTAGAATGACTGGCTCTCAAGGACAGCTGCCGGAACACACCGTTAGATGCTTGGCGACAGATTTTCAACTTGAGGGTGGTCGCTAGCCAGGCGGGCATTCGCAAAAATGCCCTTCCACCATGCGGTGAAGCTCAAGCCCGCGGCGGGATTCGAACCATGGACCTGCTGCGCGGAAGTCCATAGCCAAAGCCACTGAGCTATCACTGCTTCAAAGTCTCTGCTTTAACTTAAACAAAAATGCTTTCGTATGTCCGGTTGTTCTCCACGGTGCGTGGTTGGGAACTTGGGACCACCTATTTCAAATTGGCCCAAAATTTCCAAAAAGTTAGAGCTCTATTAGTGCTAATTTGTGCCCTTAAACTAGTCTTGGTGCCTCCATAGTATAGTGTAATAGTTCTTTTGTTATAAAAACTTATGGTAGTATTTTCAAGAAATACTTGTTATAGATGTCTTTTTTGGCACAAATGGTTTGGAAGTCTTACCGAGCACTAACTCTATATGAATTAGTTAGTGATTGATTTGTGACACCCTTAAAGGGTAAATGTACTTACCTAATGCTATCTATAAGACATTTACAGTTTGATGAAAATATGTACATTTGGACAAAATAATGAATATGTATATGAATTTCTAGACCTAGACGGCTGTTTTTTAGCGCAGTTTGAACAAACTATATATCTGATAAATTTGAAGAAGATTGGTCGACGGGTTTAATCGTTATAAATTCTCCATGCTGAAACCAACTGTCACCATAGCGTGCCGTAGTTATTGATTATTTTCTCGACCACCAAAGGCACGATTGCTTTGGTTTAATTTTCATTTGAGTTATTTTTTGGAGCCAAAAGTTTTGCCAATTTTCGTGTAATTCTGGTGGCTGGATTCAGCTCGCTGCATTGTCGATGCTGTAAGAAACGTGGTGGTGCCAGCTTTTGACTGAAATATGTCGCAAACTATGGAGGCACAAATTCTAGTTTTAGGCCACAAATGAAACACTAACTTTTTGAATATTTTGAGCCATATCGGGGATGGAGGTCCACGCGATCAGTGTACAGCTCAAACATGATCTACCAATAGATGTGTTGTCAAAAGTCAAATCATGAGAGGCACTATCAGCAGACTACATTGACTGCGGCGACGTATCTTGGTAGACGGTAGTGAGCCCCATTGTTGCGCCAAATGTGCGGTAATATCCCACTAATAAGTACCTAAGTTAGTTTCAACATACAAACGTAGTGTAGAAACCAAGTGCTAAAACTCTGTAAAATTTTGCATTCATGTCCTTAAGCCTGCTTCTGGTTTTCCATTTTATCGTAAATTTAAGTACTTATGTTCAAAAATATTTCTAAATTTTCAAAAAACCCGGACGGAATTCTTATATTCACATTTAGGAGTAAAATAGACAAATCGAAAAACTGGCAAACCAGAGGCATACATATTAGACGCAGTTATATGCATGCAAAATTTCATTTTGCAATTTTGAACACTTGCTATTTAATTAAAGACGAGACTACGCTTGTATGTAATGAATGAGTTAATGAGCATTCAAAATGGATTTGGAACGCTTGAATGTGTAAAAATGTAGGTAATGTATTTTTCATAGACTAGATATAGAGACCACTATCATTTGATACCTATATAGAGCCCCTTCAAATCCGTAGAACTGACGCTTTCCTATGCATACTATTTACCGTCCACGGAGAATATTCTGAAGAGCTCTTTAATCTTCTTCCTTCCTCAGCATTCTGATCCTCAACTCAATCGTTCCAGCCTGGTCAACCATATACTGTTCAGAATCTCTCGCCACGCACCAAAATGTTTGGCAGTTCTTACTTCTGTCGTGTAATTGTGGAACGCTTTTCCTGGGCGTACGTTCTTGCTGCTATTACCCTGGGTCTTTTAAGCGGGGCGTGATCTTGTTAACATAGCGATGGCGATTAGGGTGGCTGTCGGCTGCATTGATGGTCATCGCTTCTTAATTCCATCTCCGATTGTCATTAGGCGAGGTAGTATCACAAAAAAGTCAATAAAACAATATTCCTTCCAAAATGTAGTCAGAAATCATATAGGTAACAACATTTTTGAAGCGCTTGTATCGAAGTTTGCTTAGTTGTTCTTAATCGATCGATAAGTAAAATTCATGACTTGGATGGGTGACCGCTAGTGACATTACTACTGAGCGCTTTCTTGCTTCAGAGGGCACGTTAAGCCGTCGTCGGTCCCGGTTGTTGTCTTAGTATGGCAGTCGTTACAGCATGCGGTTGTAGGGCATTTTGCGAATGCCCGCCAGGCTAGGTACCACTTTCAAGAATAAAACATGTCGCCAAACACCTAACGGCTTGTTCCGGCAGCCGTACTTGGGAGCCAGTAATTCTAGGTTAGCCTGAACAACATCTTCGGCTACATCATCACTTACCATCAGGTGAGATAGAAGTCAAAAGACCTATAAACTATTTTTAAAAACTGCTCCATTGGCTAACTACTGCCCTGAAGTATCTATCGTAAATAACTGATCCAGCAGCTGTCCATATTATATAATAAGAGCTATTTCCCATACTAGGTATTACATTTCTCACACAAGTCATGACGGGGCGGTGGTTAGGAACTTTGAACTAAGACTACGATTTTGAAGCAGTCATGGCCCTGTGGTAGGTATTGGCTATGGACTGCCACGCAGCAAGTCCATGGTCCGAATTCCGCCGCGGGCTCGAGCTTCACCGCATGGTGGGAGGGCATTCTGCGAATGCCCGCCTGGCTAGCTACCACCCTCAAGTAGAAAATCTGTCGCCAAGCACCTAACGGTGTGTTCCGGCGGCAGTCCTTGAGAGCCAGTGAAATTACAGGCACATGAGACTTAACAACTGTCTCAAGGGGGGGGCGCTAGCCAGGCGAGATATCGCAAAATGCCCTCTACCATGCGGTAAAGCTCAAGCCGGCGGCGAGAATCGAACCATGGACCTGTGGCACGGCAATCCATAGCTAATACCGCTCGGTCATCATTGCTTCAAACATTTTGAGAAATATTTTACAAATTATTGGAGTACAAAATTTTATGCCCAAGGCGGGAATCGAACCCGATTTTGAGAATGTGTAAAATCGACACCAACGTAAGTGGTAAGTTTTTTTAAAAACAGTATTATCGAGTAACATTGCTATCCGATGGTAAAAAATCCCAACAAGTCCCCCGTGCGTTTAGTAACTGTTAGGGAACCCACCCGCTCGAACTAAACGGCCGAATTGATAATGATGAAATTTGGTACATAGATTTATTAGGTAGGTACTGAATAACGACACACAATACTTTTTATCCCGATTTTCTGTAAATATCTCGAGAGCATTATAATCGATTCCCCCGCGGACATATTCGCGGATGGAAGGTACTTTTTTCATAGCATAGTCTGGTAGTCAAATAAAAAACATATTAACTCAAATTAGTTTATTGAAATAATTTAACTACTTACAGTTTAATACAAGCTTTATACAGATTTAAGTAATAAAACAACGGATTTTATTTCTTATATATAATAAATTGGAATGATACAATTTTATATAAACTTTAACTTGAACAGAACGATTTCAAAACTTTTCCAAATAAAATTGTGAAGGAAACTTACTGTGACTGCCTGCCTACATAAGACTTCATCAGAGAATCGGTGCAATATTATTATAATAATATTACATTCGTACCATGACCGACACAGAACAATGTTTTATTTCAGCGTAGTAACTGACAGATAACCGTATGAATACAGCGTTATCGCTATCGATCAGCTTACGACCACTTTTATCAATAAAAAAGCGGCTCCACGGGCTGCAAGCTGCATACACTGGTAGTACGAAAACAAGTAAGGTCGAAATAAGAATACTTTCAGAGATGGTGGTACAGGCACAAAACTTAAAAGGCAATAATGCAATGTTATATCAATATTTATATTCAAGATTCTCATAACCAATCTACCGTCAAATTGATCTTACTTGGCATAAATAGGAATAATTATATCTAACTAACAAGATATAATAGATAGTTTATGATAGAATCTTCAACAACATTAATATTTCGAAATCGATAACCACTCGCTGCAACCACCCACCAGATGCGATGATGCTCTGATGCGTTTAAGATACAGTTTTGTTGACCATGGGGTTACCCTGAAATAAAATAAAAAAAAGTCTATGGTTAAATATTGTAATTATAAATTAGTAAACTCGAGAACTTGTCTTGTTCCAAATGTACAGAAAAAATATTGTAGCGGACAATGCTAGTAATATACTTAATACTAAGTAGATATAGTTGAATAATTTATTTATTTTTGTTATCATTGTTAATATCCCAAATTGCTTATTACAAATTTTAATATTGAAATATACTACATTGTACTGCCACGTTCAGCAAACAAAAATTAAAGAGCCACTGCGAGAAGAGCGGGCAAGAAACTCGGGGCCATTCTTTTAAATGTTTTCTTAATACTCGTATATTTGTCAATAGTTTAAATTCTCTTAAAGTTTTTTTGGGGTCCATATCAAAAACCTGGATTTTACTATAGAGCTTCCTCTGTCCGTCTGTCCAACCTTTATTGCATGTATCTTTTGAATCATAATAGGTAGCTAGTTTAAATTTTTAGATAATATTTTTATAATGGTAAATTGCAAAAAAATATAAGAGGACCCGCACTTATCCGGTTTCATTATTCTTTCACCAACGTTTATACAATATCGTAAGCTTATGCCTAATTTACACTATGAAACTAGTTCCAAGCATGTTGAATCTAATTTCATGAAACGAGTTTCAAAAGTATCAAGTGTAAAACTACGTTCGTTAACTTCATCGTCGAGGCAACCTATCACGGTGAAAAGGATCATTATCATTGAAACATCAGGATGAAAGCAAAATAGTTAATATCTGATCTGCAAAGGGACAACAATATAAGATTTAGGGCCTGTTTCAGTTCAGTTCGTTCTAATGATGATTGAGTTAGCTGAATAATTAGTGTGTGATCTTGGAATATAGAACAAGCTAAATGCGACAGTCTTCCTGGGAATTAAAATGGATTCAACTTTACAGTGGAATCCACATATACTATCTGGAAGACTTAGTTCTGCTGCATATGCAGTTCGTACTTGCACTTTGCGAATGTCCGCCTGGCTAGCTACCACCCTCAAGTTGAAAATCTGTCGCCAAGCACCTAACGGGGTGTTCCGGCAGCTGTCCTTGAGAGCCAGTAATTCTAGGTTAGCCTGAACAACATCTTCGACCACATCATCACTTACCATCAGGTGAGATAGTGGTCAAAGGCTAACCTATCAAGCATAAAAAAAAATGCCCGTCTGGCTAGCTACCACCTTCAAGTAGAAAAACTATCACCGAGCCTCTAACGGTGTGTTCTGGCAGCGTTCCTTGAGAGCCAGTAATTATAGGTTAACCTAAACAAAACTTTCCGCTACATCATCACTTACCATCAAGTGAGATAGTAGTAGCTAGCTACTTTTGCTTACGCTTATACAAAACAGAGCAAAAAAAATATGCATGAAAGAATAGCTGGTCAACAAATACAAGCTACGACACTGAACTTAGATGTGTTTTGTAAGGTGGCTATTAGCGAATTGGAACACCATTTTGGATTTGTCCTAAGAGCTCTGTTCATTCTCTATACTGCAATCAAAAAGCAACAAGAGAGGGGAGACCGGTTAGTGATATACCGGTTAAATAGCTCTGGCATTTTTTCCAGAGGGACATTATGTACACAAATGCAGTTTCTTTTCACCGTCTAATAAAACAATAAATCTACAAACCATGGGAGTAATAAGAACAACAAACAACTAGTACTTATTACTTCCATGCTACAAACACAGACACTGAACGCAGCGCCTTCTTTTAGCTAGGTACTCTTACAAGCTTGCCATAATTAACACTAAAATAATTATTCTTCAGTAAACTATGCGGTCGGGTTGAACCCTATCTCTAGGCATATAGTGTTCATATTCGCGAGGACGCGATCTATTGTTAATGTGGGCGGTGCGGCCACACAGCGATTTAGGCCATGTTCGAGTAAGTTCCGGTTTTACTACCCAGAACATATTTACTAAACAAAACACTATCTTTGCGTTTCACAGTCATCGATTTAGACTATCCATCGGTTAAAACTTGAAACGCGCTGTATGTTAACTGTTATTTTTATCATTCAGTTATTTTATGTGTTGCATAGCAACCCGAAACTTTATTAGGACATTCTGAAACGGGGCCTTAAAATACTATTTCGAGATTTTACCGTCGAGGCTTTAAATTTTTTACGTGTAAATAAGTACTTATACAGAGATAATCCTTAAGCCCAATGCAATTTCAACTTAATCCTAACCATAATTTTACACGATGCAATTAGTAGCATTGCATTAGTGTTGCCGACAAGTAGCGCGGGTAACCAAACCAATTTAGTTTCATAAAACTAGTCCATGCATGATTGACACTAAGAAGTTGACCATTTGAAACGATCTAGGTATTTACGCATAAAACTACCAATAAAACTAATTTCACGCAACTAGTTCCGTAATTTAAAACCGGCTTCAACAAATGTTGTTAAATTTATTTGACAAGGGAGATTTTTTTCAAACGCTAGCCTTGCTGTTTCAGCCGGATTGTCCACTGCTGAACACAGCCTCTAACCCCCACGCTTGGCAGGCGTCTGGGGGATCGCAGGGTAAGAAAGAAGTTCTTCAGAAGCTGCTGCCCACCTTCTGCTATTTACTCCTAGTCGTCCGGTACACCACGGCGCTAAGCTAGTTTATCTTTCAGTAATAAAAAAACTTCCAAATGCAACACAGTTAACAACGAATTATTTGGTTATATTTAGCGCAGCTCAGGCTAGGATCAAGGGCGAAGAAGGATGTCGCTTGACGGAGCGTTCTACGCATCAAAATACACAAATAGCTAACCTACAATAATACTTTAAATAGAAATTCTTACAATGTAATGGTTTTAACGTCTGTTAAACAAATAAGCTCACTAAAACTATTTAAATTTAAATTAAAGAAGTTTCTTGATAGGGTTTATTATACTATTGACGAATACCTGACAGATAAATTATAAGTAATGATTGACATGAATAATATATTTTTGTAAATAAATGAAATGACACTGTAATAATAATAATTAGCTAAATTAAATTAGATGAACGTACTAATTTGCACGCCTTTGAGGTTTAAATGTAGAGCCACATATTATTTTAGTTAAGACCTGTACTGTACCTACATTATGGCAAATAAATAATTTGAATTTGAATAAACATAAGGAAAACGCAAATTCAATATATGGTTGGTAGTTCAGATAACAGATCGTACACGATTGAATAAATGATCATGACTTTTTGAAGCAGTGATAGCTCAGTGGCTTTGGCTATGGACTGCCGCGCAGCAGGTCCATGGTTCGAATCCCGCCGCTGGCTTGAGCTTCACCGCATGGTGGAAGGGCATTTTAGCGAATGCCCGCCTGGCTAGCGACCACCCTCAAGTGGAAAATCTGTCGCCAAGCACCTAACAGTGTGTTCCGGCAGCTGTCCTTGAGAGCCAGTAATTCTAGGTTAAGAGTGTTAACACCTTCGACCACATCATCACTTACCATCAGGTGAGATTGTGGTCAAAGGCTTACCTATCAGCAATAAAAAGAAAAAAAAAGACTGAGTTTTACTGCTAATAAGACTGCTATCACCATCTATTTTACCCATATAAAATAAATGATGCTTGCTGCCTTTGTATTAATTAATTGTTGGAATTGCAGTTATTTTATTGAATTTGACTATTAGCGAAGTGGACTTATAAACAAGTTGACTATTAGCGAAGTTCAGAGATCGCGAAGTAAATCGCGTGTGCTCGGCTTTTGTTAAGGTGAGCGACAGCGAACAAACAGAATCGAAACTGTTTCTCAAAGACAGGCGGAATGTGTATTCCGATAGGTGTTTGGCGACAGAAAAGTTTGTTTAATTCCTACAATAAAGCACGGACAAAGTACAAGTTAATTAAGTTATTTCCAATCAATTTAATCAGTTCTAATTTTATAAATTCGAAAGTAACTGTCTGTCTGTCTGTTACGCTTTCACGCCAAAGCTACTGGACCGATTTGAATGAAATTTGGTATGGAAATAGTTTGAGACCCGGATAAGCAGTTGGATAAAAACATAGGATAGTTTTTTATCCAACTGCGCAAAAAGAGGTTAATGTTTTTGCGCGATAACCGACATACGCGCGGGCGGAGCCGCGCCCGGAAAGCTAGTATACTATATGTACCACACACATGTTGTTTACATTACAGTTCCAATAGATAACATTTGCCCTTTGCCTGTGTGTGGACTAGGGCAGTGTGTCACGTTCATGTCTACAAGTTAATTTACATACGCTAATTAAGGGCCTGTTACAGAATGTTCGAGTATGTTCCGGTTTTACTACCCAGAATATATTTAATAAACAAAACACTATCTTTGCGTTTCACAGACATCGATTTAGCCTATCCATCGGTTAAAGCTTGAAACGCGCTGCATGTCAACTGTCATTTTTATCATTCAGTTATTTTATGTGTTGCATAGCAACCCGAAACTTTATTAGGACATTCTGAAACAGGCCCTTAGACTCATATTAATAAATGTATCTCAAAATTCAGATCGTTCTTAAAACGCTGGCAAGTGCTAAAAAGCTTTACTTGAACAGATTTTTAGAAAAATGTATTTAGTTTGTGGCAGTAGGAAAATTATACGTCAATCTTAACCAAGAACCTAACAGTTTGTTTTAAATATCATAAGCATAACACTCATAACAGGTGTCATGTGGTCAAAGGCAATGGGAATATAGGGTAAATATACAAAGGAATATAGGGTAAATCTACAACGGAATATAGGGTAAATCTAAATCGGAATATAGGGTAAATCTACAAGAGAATATAGGGTAAATCTACAACGGAATATAGGGTAAATCTAAAACGGAATATAGGGTAAATCTACAAGAGAATATAGGGTAAATCTACAACGGAATATAGGGTAAATCTACAAGAGAATATAGAGTAAATCAATAAGACATCGTCTGACAACAAATATAAATAAAATATAGATGAGTGACACTATAGTTATTAAATTAGCGTGTTCGTGCTCTAAATCAGTCGAGCACGACTGGTGCCACCGGAGTCTGGTGCCATCAATGCTATGCTGGTTATGTATGTAAAATATACAAGTATCCCCCTTAATGGCTCGGAGGCCGTGTTCGGCAGTGGACGATCGGAGAGCCCGATAACAAAGTTTTAGCTTCTCATCAATAGAATAAATTGAACAAAAGATTCATATCTACAAGTTCTACAAGTCTGCATGGTGGTAGGGCATTTTGCGAATGCCCGCTTTAATAGCTACCACCCTCAAGTAGAAAATCTGTCGCCAAGCACCTAACGGCGTGTTCCGGCAGCTGTCCATGAGAGCCAGTAATTCTAGGTTAGTATGAACAACATCTTCGACCACATAATCACTTACGATCAGGTGAGATAGTGGTCAAAGGCTAACCTCATCAGGCATAAAAAAAAAGTTCAAAATTTCGAAATAAACTGAAAAAAAAAAACATTTTCACATAATAGTTTTTACTTTTTATACTTTTTTGTACACCGTTCAGATAGCTTGGTAAACAGCTACAAATGACATCGCTAAATGTTATTTTTGACCCCTGTCCAACTAGAAGTCCGTTGTGATTGAGTGTTGCGAGTACGTATTGAAAACTTGATTATGTACAGAAGTTATTGCTTTGTTTGAATGGGAGACTGCATCATCATAATATTTTTTTTAGGGAGGACATGGAGACATTTTTTTAGGGAGACTGTTCGGTCGTCCAGCTCCATCGGATTTTGGGCGAGGGAAGGCCCTACAATAGCCTGAGTATCATAATACTATGTACCCATTTATTTAATAGGCACGCGCGTTATCTTTTGAGAAAGACAGCCACTAAGTAATGATATTGTCAAAATAATTTATCTGTGGTTTGATTTGGGACAAATCATTGGTGAGTAAAAAAAGCAAATAAGACAAAAAAAAAATTACAGCGAAAGAAAAAAAAATACGCAACACTTTTATTCGAACCCGCGACCATATTGCCGATAGGTAAGCCTTTGACCACTATCTCACCTGATGGTAAGTGATGATGTGGTCGACGGTATTAACAGATTTAACCTAGATTTAATGTAATAATTTTACCTGGGGCTGGGACATGCTCTGCCAATTTAAGCTACCATGGTAAAAAAATTTGAACCACGAGCAAGATTCCACGATAGCTCAGATTGGCAGAGCATGCTCCGGCCCCAGAGAAGGTTGTTCTTTTCTTCTTTCGTTGTAATTTTGTAGCTTATGCGCTAAGCAGGCGTTGTGCAAAATTAAAATGTTACATTAACAAGAAATTTACTTTCCGAACGTTTAAAACACGAATGGCGATTCGGCTCAAGAATACGGCACGTTTACGGTGGCAAGGGCCCTGCGGAGAGTGTCATTTAAAGAAGCGTGACGAGAAAGGCGGCCAGCACTTCAACGGCAGAAGAGGCCGTGGTGTCCTTAGCGATCTACTGAGGCTCCGCAAAAGCAGTAATATGGTACTTTTGTCTTAAGGACATATACCCGCCAGCCAAAGCGTGAACTTTTGTATAAACTCAACTTGTTATTAAAAAAAACTCGCATGTAAATATTATAGTGTATTATTAGACCTATAGTTTCTGGCTTAAATCCTTTTTCTTTTGGACTAATAATTTTTTTTTATTATATAGCACTCGTTTTTAGGAGTTTGAGCCAGTTATTCGTAGCTCCAGATTTATTTAAATTGTATAGATACACATGTATAAATAACTTCCCATTATATAAAGTTCATTATATTCCCCCATGTTTGTGGTGCAATAGAAATATTAAAAACATGCTTATTATTCTTGAAAGAGATGCTTAAAGTTGGGTCTTTATTTTATCTAAAATTACGAGTTTTTGTGTTTTTGTGTGTAATTTCAAAACTGTATAATTTAATGAAAATCTGATGCACCACAAACCTAGATATTAAGGTAGTGATTACGTAGGTAAAAAATCATTGAGTTTTATTCGCTATTATTAAAATGAGATTGGAGCTGCATTTTGTATGGGGGCGTTCGTCTAAAATATACCCTTAAATTGACAAAATTCTCAAGGCAAATGAAACAAGCTATACTAGTGCCACCTTGACAGTTACCAACCCCATTAAAACAATACGTTTGTCAACAGATCCGCACAAAACACACATGAATGATACAAACTAAAGCTAAAGTACTTATAGAGTACATTAACGTTGATAGTTATAAATGAGTCAGACACGACTGCTAACGACGCCGTACGTCTGGTGGGGTGCCGTCAATGTCACTCTTGTTATATAAAAACCTGCCAAGAGCGTATCGGGTCTCGCCTTATTAGAGTTCCAAATCACAACCATAAAATGGAAAAAAATATCACAGCGGTATAATAAATTGTGGCTCTCGGAGCTGTCAACCTCGCGAGTCTGTCCTTGCATAGCTTACATTTGAATAAAAGTTCACTGCGCACTGGTGGGGGAATGGGTCATAATATCCAAAAGACATAGGATGGGTGGTCCAACTGATAGTTTAATTTGTTACTGATCGTTTCCGTGCTTCAGAAGGCACAAAAACAAAAACATTCCGTCAAATTGATAGGAATACCATAGTTATTGTGTACTTAGGCCAAAGTTTAGGTATTGACAGGAAACAGATAATAGCAAATGTTACCTCATTGATTAGCCCAGTGCATTTAAAATTATGTTATGTACTTTTCCCTATTCAGAGGCACTGACAAAAAATCAGAATGAGCATATTCATTCATTAAATAGTATATTATATAATATGACATGTCGTCATAGTGACAAACTTTTATTTTTTGACTGTAATAAATTTATTACTAAATTTATGTTGACTCGGGATAGGATGTACCTACCTAAAATATATAAGAATCTGATTGCTACTTTGGTAGCTTATAATATTGAGTCGGTTATAGGAAATATAACCATGTCTTCTATTGACGATACAGATTTTAGTACATGTACTAATACAAATGTTGAGTCAAACTGTTTAAACTTTTAAGTCCGACAACAGGGAAGTGTTTTGACATAGCACTGTACTACCAAAATATAAATCGCTTCTCTGGCAAAATACTTGAAATTGAAATGCTCTTAGATAATATATCAGATATCCTTTTGATATATTATGCTTTACTGAAACATGGCTAAGAGCTGATACAATGTTATTTAATGTTAAGAATTTTAGTGTAGGCAGTGCGTTTAACAGATCATCTGCAGAAGGAGGAGGGTGTATTATTCTTGTAAAAAATAACTTAAAATTTAAAGAACGCCATGACTTAGTCAGATGTTCTGTTGAACGTGTCTGTGAAGTTGCTTGTGTGGAGGTGGACAGGCATCTTGTGTTGTGTGTATATCGATCAAGGTCATGCTCAAAATTTTGCAGAATTTTTATCCACTATGGAAAGTATACTGCAGAAAATCTCTAAATGCAGAAAACCCATATTTGTATGTGGTGATTTTAATATAGATATTTAAATGAATTCTAAAAATAAGACTGATCTTATTTCATTATTTAAGTCATTTAATTTGAAATTTCTGTTCTGTGAGCCCACTAGGATAACAGACACTTAATCTACCTGTATAGACAATATATACTCAAACTGTAAGATTAAAGAAAAGTTAATATTGAAAGGCCTTGCGATAAAATTTGATGGAAATAGAGAAACAGAGAGGTATGAAGTTGAACATAGGCCGTTAACAACCAGTAGGCTAGAAACTCTCGGTACCAATATAGAAGCTAAGCTTGGCATAACAAGTTTTTCTCACTGTGACCCGAATGACATCTACAATAACTTATTTTCTTTAGTAAATATTGAGTTTCAAAAAGTTTGTCCAAATATAAAGAAACAAATAAATGGAAAATTTAAGTTTGGTGATTGGGCAACTAGAGGTATTCGAAAAAGTAGAGATTATTTGTTTGATCTTTATCGCAGGAAAAATTTAACATCTTGCAAGCAGTTTCATGATTATGTTAGGAACTATTCAAAAACTTTTAAGTCTGTTTGCTTGTGTGCTAAATCTCTTTTTATTAGAGATAAAATTAGCAAGTCTAAAAATAAAATAAAAACCATTTGGAAGACTATAAATATTGAGACTGGTAAAAATAAACCTAGAGATTCAAGATATGTCTTAACTATTAATAAAAATCAAATCTCTGATCCAATACAAGTGGCGAATATATTTGAATTTTTTTTTTCTAACTTACCCCTAGAAGTCACTAAATCATTGGATTCTTGTCCCAATGTAGCAGAAGCCCTATTAAAACATAATTTTCCCTGCAAAACACCGGACTTTTCTTTTAGATACACGACAAATTTTGAAATTTAAAAGACATTCAAAAGTTTAAACATAAAGAGTACTGAAGACTTGTGGGGTATGTCAGTTAAAGTGGCAGAGTCTATAATTTGCATTATCGCACCATACTTAGTAACAATATTCAATCTTTGTGTCGATAGAGGAAATTTCCCCGACTTAATGAAACTATGTAAAATCACTGCAATTTTGAAGTCGGGGGCTGCATCTGACCCTTGCAATTATAGACCTATTTCTATCTTACCTGTTCTGAGTAAAGTATTCGAAAAAATTATGCTCAAACAACTTTTATCTCATTTTAATGAGCATAATATATTGAATGAGAATCAGTTTGGTTTTACTAAGAGCAGATCCACTACAGATGCAGGTGTTCAATTGATGTCACATATACTTGAAGCCTGGGAGAGTTCACATGATGCTATTGGCGTATTTTGTGATCTTTCCAAGGCATTCGACTGTGTAGAACACTGCACTCTGATTCGTAAGCTTTCACACTATGGTATTCGTGGAAAAGCTTTGAATCTAATAGAGTCTTATACAGGCTACAGATGGTTGGAATAAATGGCAATACTTCTTCCGGGTCTTTGGTAAAAATAGGTGTACCGCAGGGATAAATTTTGGGACCTTTTCTGTTCCTAGCGTATATTAATGATCTGCCTTGCATGGTCAAAGATTTCTGCAATATTGTTTTATTCGCCGATGATACCTCTCTGATTTTTAAAGTAGATAGGAAAGATAGTGAACTCATTCATGTAAATAATGTGTTATCTATGATCTCTGAATGGTTCGCCGCTAATAATCTTCTCTTAAATTCAAAAAAGACCAAATGTTTAAAGTTTTCTTTACCAAATGTTCCTTATGTTGAACCAAACATTAAGCTTGGCTTAGATAAACTCTCTATTGACAAAGCGACAGTCTTTCTGGGAATCAAAGTGGACTCAACTTTACAGTGGGATCCACATATACATGATCTAGCCAGAAGACTTAGTTCTGCTGCATATGCAGTTTGTAAGATAAGACAGTTAACAGACGTAGCTACTGCACGGCTAGTTTATTTCGCGTACTTCCACAGTATTATGTCGTATGGTGTATTGCTGTGGGGAGCTGCTGCTGAGATGGAAACAATCTTTATCTTACAAAAGCGTGCAATTCGAGCCATATATGAAATGGATCCTATGGAATCTCTAAGGGATCTTTTTAAATTAAATTTACCGAGTCTGTATATATTTGAAAATATTATGTATGTTCGGAAAAATTTGAGTAAATTTAAATTAAACAGTGACAACCACGATTACAACACTAGGAACAAATATAAATTAACGGTACCGTGTTTTAGATTAGCAAAGACAAATAAAAGGTCCTTTTTAGGTAATTGTGTGCGGTTTTATAATAAAATTCCCGAACATATTGCAATGCTCACAGAAGGAAAATTCAAATTACACGTGAAAAACATTTTGATTAAGAAATCCTACTACACAGTTTGTGATTACTTAAACGACAAAAATGCTTGGAAAATTCCACCTCTGCCAAGCCATCACCTGTCTCCTACGTAATTTAAACAAATATTGTAATAATTGTATTATATTGTTTATAACAAATTGTAAACAGACGTTTAAAAGAATGGCCTCGAGTTTCTTGCCCGTTCTTCTCGCAGTGGCTCTATAATTTTTTTTGCTGAACGTGGCAGTACAATGTAGAATATTTCAATATTAAAGTTTGTAATTGACCTTCATAAGAGCGTCGTAGACGCCTAAATTGAATAAATGATTTTGAATTTGAATTTGCACGTCTGTCTCTTTTTCGTCTGTTTCTTTGTGTATAGTATATATATAATAAAAAATATACATTGTATATATAAAAAACAATAAAGATGTATGATTACATAAATTTTACATAAAATCTTATACTGCGTCTAATAATTTGGCCAGGGACTGTATGAGAGTGTAGAATAAATACAGAGATAACCCAGCTACCTTTACCAAAATAAAAAAAAAACCGTTATTTCCATGGTTTTTAGGGCAATTTTATGAATATGCAAATAAAATTTTAATTTTAACATACTATGTTTTAATTTTTAATGGGCTTATTATTTTGTGACAATTATTTAAAGGTTTTATGCTGTTAATGTTAATGATGTATTATTATTAATATTATTATTATTAATATGCATTAACATAAAAATTAATTAATTTTTATGTTAATGCTGCCAGCCTTTTAGGTAGGTACTCTACCCGCGGACAGTGACCTGAGCTCTGTTTTCTACTTATGATTGCCTCCTGGTAGAAAACAGAGCTCAGAATTTTTAAGTGTAATATTTTTAGGTCATAAGTAGATATAGTTAAATTATTTATTTATTTTTGTATTCGTATATGTACTGTTAATTTTTTCATTTAATGTACAATGTTGCGTAAAAATAAAGGTTTTATTTAATGTTAACATTAAATTGACAATAAAATATTCAAAATAATTATATAATTGAATTGCATTAATGTATGTGGATATTGATAACTTCATAAATAAATCTACACCCGTAAGCATAAATTGTACTCGAAACTCGGAAGTTTTAAATTAAATAAAACAAGCATTCAAAACAACAAACTCAGAACTATAGTTTCAATTTTATTATACTCTGTCCACAAATAGTTACGTCAAAACACTCACGTGAGTCGGCATATACTTGGTATATGTACAGAGTGCGGTGTTAGTATTTTATATTTAGACTAATGCCGTTGTTTTCTGATAACGCGAGACGTTTGCGAGCAGAACTTGGAAGAGCAACCTATCTATATGTAATAATAAATGTATGACGGCGCGTCGGTAACTGATTTGCCCAGTTTTTAGGTGTGGAGTTTCTTTAATTAATAATTGCTGATAGGCTAGCCATTCACCACTATCTCACCTGATGGTAAGTGATGATGTGGTCGAAGATGTTGTTCAGGCTAACCTAGAATTACTGGCTCTCAAGGACAGCTGCCGGAACACAGCGTTAGGTGCTTGGCGACAGATTTTCTACTTGAGGGTGGTAGCTAGACAGGCGGGCATTCGCAAAATGCCCTATCACCAGGCTGTAACGACTGCCATCGTAAGATAACAACTGGGACCGGCGGCTTAACGTGCCCTCCGAAGCACGGAAGCGCTCAGTAGTAATATCACTAGCGGTCACCCATCCAACTCCTGACCGCGACGGACGTTGCTTAACTTCGCTGTTCGATTAAGAACAGCAAAGCAAACTTTGCTACGAGCGCTTCAAGTGGTAAGTGATGATGTGGTCGATGTTGTTCAGGCTAACCTAGAATTACTGGCTCTCAAAAACAGCTGTCGGAACACATAGACCTATTTCCATCTTACCTGTTCTGAGTAAAGTATTCGAAAAAATTATGCTCAAACAACTTTTATCTCATTTTAATGAGCATAATATATTGAATGAGAATCAGTTTGGTTTTACTAAGAGCAGATCCACTACAGATGCAGGTGTTCAATTGATGTCACATATACTTGAAGCCTGGGAGAGTTCACATGATGCTATTGGCGTATTTTGTGATCTTTCCAAGGCATTCGACTGTGTAGAACACTGCACTCTGATTCGTAAGCTTTCACACTATGGTATTCGTGGAAAAGCTTTGAATCTAATAGAGTCTTATCTGTCAAACAGGCTACAGATGGTTGGAATAAATGGCAATACTTCTTCCGGGTCTTTGGTAAAAATAGTGTACCGCAGGGATCAATTTTGGGACCTTTTCTGTTCCTAGCGTATATTAATGATCTGCCTTGCATGGTCAAAGATTTCTGCAATATTGTTTTATTCGCCGATGATACCTCTCTGATTTTTAAAGTAGATAGGAAAGATAGTGAACTCATTCATGTAAATAATGTGTTATCTATGATCTCTGAATGGTTCGCCGCTAATAATCTTCTCTTAAATTCAAAAAAGACCAAATGGTTAAAGTTTTCTTTACCAAATGTTCCTTATGTTGAACCAAACATTAAGCTTGGCTTAGATAAACTCTCTATTGACAAAGCGACAGTCTTTCTGGGAATCAAAGTGGACTCAACTTTACAGTGGGATCCACATATACATGATCTAGCCGGAAGACTTAGTTCTGCTGCATATGCAGTTTGTAAGATAAGACAGTTAACAGACGTAGCTACTGCACGGCTAGTTTATTTCGCGTACTTCCACAGTATTATGTCGTATGGTGTATTGCTGTGGGGAGCTGCTGCAGAGATGGAAACAATCTTTATCTTACAAAAGCGTGCAATTCGAGCCATATATGAAATGGATCCTATGGAATCTCTAAGGGATCTTTTTAAAGAAATTGATATATTAACTTTACCGAGTCTGTATATATTTGAAAATATTATGTATGTTCGGAAAAATTTGAGTAAATTTAAATTAAACAGTGACAACCACAATTACAACACTAGGAACAAATATAAATTAACGGTACCGTGTTTTAGATTAGCAAAGACAAATAAAAGGTCCTTTTTAGGTAATTGTGTGCGGTTTTATAATAAAATTCCCGAACATATTACAATGCTCACAGAAGGAAAATTCAAATTACACGTGAAAAACATTTTGATTTAGAAATCCTACTACACAGTTTGTGATTACTTAAACGACAAAAATGCTTGGAAAATTCCACCTCTGCCAAGCCATCACCTGTCTCCTACGTAATTTAAACAAATATTGTAATAATTGTATTATATTGTTTACAACAAATTGTAAACAGACGATTAAAAGAATGGCCCCGGGTTTCTTGCCCGTTCTTCTCGCAGTGGCTCTATAAATTTTTTTGCTGAACGTGGCAGTACAATGTAGAATATTTCAATATTAATGTTTGTAATTGACCTTCATAAGAGCGCCGTAGACGCCTAAATTGAATAAATGATTTTGAATTTGAATTTTGAATTTGAATTTGACATAATTAGGCACTTAGCGAGATACTCATGATGATGAGAATGCCCGCCTAGATAGCTACCACCCTCAAGTAGAATAAGGCACCCCCTACCACTATGCAAAGTGAGTTTGTGCGCCTCAAAAAAGCAAATTTAGGACATCTTTTATAAAAAGAATGTATATACTAATACAAATATGAATATAATATTTAG
This sequence comes from Plagodis dolabraria, assembly GCA_963854805.1. Lineage (NCBI taxonomy): Eukaryota > Metazoa > Arthropoda > Insecta > Lepidoptera > Geometridae > Plagodis > Plagodis dolabraria. The sequence goes on along the minus strand of OY978467.1, from coordinate 10,276,340 downwards.
GGGCACGGTAGTGCCCCCGCCAAGTCGAGCAAAAAGCGGCAAGGCCGTATCATCCTTTTCTCGAGGTAAATATTCAACTCTATTCAACGGGAGCTCGGCGCGGTCCAGTGTAGCCGGGGCGGGTGCTCTTGGCTCGGAATAGGCATTAAAACACAAAAAAAAATAATCTCTAAATGTTTGTCAGGACTAGCAGAAGTCAACCCAAAGAGTTTGTTAGCATTTTACCAATAACCCTGTATGAATAACCCCTCACATAAGGATTGTTCCATATCCTACTGACCAAGCTATGAGATAAAAAGATCCCGATTTTATCCACTTTCGAAAGACAAAATCACCAACAAACGAAAGTAAAATTATCTCCTTTTGACATTTCCGTGGAAATATGTGTCCGTTTTAAAAAAATGATTCTACAATATCGTGATTCCGTAATCCCGATTTCCTCAAATTATTTAACACTTCTTACCACCAGTTTTCTAACCAGCTACAGAAGCCCCACACGGTCAAGGCTATCCAACCTTTAAGGCTTCTTCTCCAAGGTCAGAATGGTAGTCAGTACAAATTATGATCATATAATATTGAGCCCCGTGGGGTACCGGGTTAGAATTGCGCCTCCCCATATCATCTCGTTGGTGTCGACTGTAAGAGGCGACTAAGGGAAAATACCGGAAAGTGGGCAGCAGCGCCTTCTAAAGAACTGCCTACTTACACTGCGATCCCCAAAACGCCTGCCAAGCGTGGGGAATAAGGCAAATACCCCCTTAATAGGGGAGGCTGTATTCAGCAGTGGACGATCCGGCTGTTACAGAATATTGAGGATCAGAGCATCTATCAAACTTTGAAGCATTTTAGCCAAACAGTATTAGCTAAGATGCATGACAGGCGAGCATTCACTAATGCTCGCCTGCCTAGCTAACCTCAAGTAGAAATTCTGTCGCCAAGCCCCTAACAGTGTTTTCCGGAAGCAGTCCTTGAGATCTGAATGTTGATTAACTGAATTTAAATTAATATCTCAATGAGGGGCGCAGTGCACTTCGTCATTTGTTACCAAAAAAGCAGGGTTATTGGCAGATGTTACCATTTAATATTAGGTGGGTTAAGTAAAATACTGTAGTACAGTAACATTAAAAGAAACTCAGCTGCTTGGAAAACAATATTTACTTGAAGGTGGTAGGTAGCAAGGTGAGTTTATACAATTACCAATAGTAAAAGTATACTGAAATTGGTACAAGCGCTGCATTGTGTTCATCACTGGAGATATTCAAGAATATCCCCGAAGTGGTAGGCACATTTATATCCCATTTAATGGCTAATTTTGTTATGTAATAACCGACGAGCCTATTGACAGCTACCAGACACAGTTTCCTAACATGCTCTAGCAAAATTCACCTAGTGGTCATCTATACAAGTTCCCCCTAGTCTGTCTCCTCAGACTGCTATGAAAAACCACACGCCTATATCTATATCTGTGTTGTTAAAACATGCATTATCATGTTTTAATTTATTCTCTTACTTGAAATGTATAAATATAAGTCCTTATAAATACTATGTATAAATACCTTCGCTATAAGTTTGAGTGGCTACTTGTCAGATAAATCCATAACACAAATATCACTAATATAATTTTTAGACCACTGAGTGGGCAAAAACAATGTTTAAAACCTATGAGAGTAAACTTGAACGGAAAAAAAACAACATTAATTTTGTGTCATGTCATAACTCAATAAAACCTTTTTCTAAGGTGACATTCTGAATAACCTGAACATAAGACAGAATGGCACTTCAACATATACACTTTTCATTGAAATTTTCAAATACTACCAGTTATTCATTCCAATGATTTATATAAAATCTTTGGAAATAGAACTTTGGTCCATATATTCAAGCACATAAAGTAATATAAGTTAGCTGCAGTAAGTCTAACTTATTGATGATACTTTTTTCGAAGCAGTGATAGCTCAGTGGCTTTGGCTATGGACTGCCGCGCAGCAGGTCCATGGTTCGAATCCCGCCGCTGGCTTGAGCTTCACCGCATGGTCGAAGGGCATTTTTGCGAATGCCCGCCTGGCTAGTGACCACCTTCAAGTGGAAAATCTGTCGCCAAGCACCTAACGGTGTGTTCCGGCAGCTGTCCTTGAGAGCCAGTAATCATAGGTCAAGCCTGTTAACACCTTCGCCCACATCGTCACTTACCATCGGATGAGATTGTGGTCAAAGGCTTACCTATCAGCAATAAAAAAAGAAAAAAAATACTTAGTAAAAACATTCTTTGAAAATCCTTTTGTAATTTATTTTTTTTACCCAATTGCACGTTTTTTTGTTATTTGTTTCAGAATAGTGAGATGAGATCAATGTGTATTTGCATCACCAAATGCTTGATTAGCCTGGGTTTGAATTTGCAATCATGCAAAATCACAATACAGCATTTTAACTTAATTTGAGGTACCTACCTCTATTTCACTATCAATGTTTACTGTTATTAAATTACATATGTTCAATGTTATTAGATGTGTAGTTTTTTTTAGTTTCTTGATGTATTTATTTAATTAATGTGATCAATATTAAAATGTATAATTTGTTATATTATTATGGTACAAATAATTATATACATATATGTAAATTGAATAATGATAGCTAATATACCATTTATTGTGTAATATGTCGGTTATCGCGCAAAAACATTAACCTCTTTTTGCGCAGTTGGATAAAAACTATCCTATGTTTTTTCCCAGGTCTCAAACTATTTCCATCCCAAATTTCATTCAAACCGGTCCAGTAGTTTAGGCGTGAAAGTGTAACAGACAGACAGAGTTACTTTCGCATTTATAATATTAGTACTGATTTTCACTGACATGTAAACCAAATTTTGCACACCCAAGGGTACAATATAGTGGACATAATTAATACAAATAATTCTAAGATCTATGTACTAAACATATATTCCTGCAAATAAGTGAATTTGAATTTATGTAGAGTTTTTTAAATTGATTAAATGTTAACTGACCAAATTTAAAACAATTGAACTGTTTTTTTGAACAACTAACCTTTGGTCTTATTTTTATATTGGTTGTGTATAGATTTCTCCCTTTTATATTTAATTTGATTCGTGAATATGATAAAATTGTTATTAATTGAGAACATACTCAATTGTTACATCACCCATTGGAAACCATGCGCCTTGTACTGTATTTGTCCAGGCAACATCGATGGATGTGGTTGTGAAGTAGATCTTTCTAAGAGGTGTCAACCTGTTACAATTCTGTTCTGATCACTTACAAAGGATGTATAAATATACTAGGTTTATAGATTATAAAAGCTGGGCCTTAATGTAATAAATAGCCAGCTGTATTGGATCTATGAGTAGATAACTTACAATGCAATCCATTGTACCAATTTACAATGCATTGTATTGTAAATTGTCTGACTGGCTTCAATTAGGGGTTCTGTTAAGTTAATATTATTGGATTTTTTACCAGGAATTATCAGTATAGAGTAGGTTTACAGCCTTGTTGCCTATCACATAGTACCAAAACATCTGTACGGTTTCACTTGTCACTCCCTTCCCATTTTGAAATATAATATAACAGTAGTTGCAATTTGTTTAATTCTACTTTCGCCTATAGCCCGGTGCAATTTTATCACACAGCAATCCAAGCATTTTGGAAACAAGCATGATTTGACTCTGATTCACTCATCGTCTGAGCTTATCACCTTATGGTTTATTTTATTTTTTGTAGATAAATAGCTGTCAATTCATACCCAAGTCCGCTGGATCCAGATGAGGGTCTCGTTGCTGAGTCTGGGCCCAATGAGGGGGTTCATCTGTGCCATGTATGCGCACAACCAGCTGGAATATTCAGAAGAAAATAACATTTAATAAAGTTCACTTAGTTGAGGCCTAATACTGGAAATAACTAGTTTAATAATAAGTATGATTAAATCATGTGAACTCGAAAAGTTTTTGAACTGATTATTATTATTTCTGTAGAAATTACTAGTTCTGTATACAGTTATAGTAATTACTTCTGATTAGATATAGGAAGACATTGTTAATAAAACAGTTTAATTTTAATTTGACGAAATTTCTGCCGCTGCTTGATCACGAGATTCGACCATGGTCAACATAATCGTACGCCCAACAATGAATAGACCATTTATTAAGTAAAGTAGATTTAATACTTACAAAAGCCAACACGTCGCTGCAGTTAACATTAGAATGACCTGGATTATCCTGAAAATTAATAATAAGGAGTAAGTTTATGGCCTTAAATATGAGAAGTTAAAAGCTTGAGTAACAATTAGAACTTACCCTCTGTTTGGTCCTTTAGGAGCGAAGAAGGGGCATACGATTCCTATGACACCCCACAAAACGGTGAAAACAACGATAGGTATAAAAGAGGCTCCCATTTTGAGACTTTGTTTGGAAAATATTCTAAATTATTTTATCTCAAATAAACATCAGCTGCACCAAAATGGTGGATGGAGTACGTAATGTTGGTAGAACTGTCAGTGTGGTCATATGACGTAAAACGTTTCGTTAACAAGAGAGCATTTCTGCGTTTTTTTAGAAGTTAACGGAATATATTATTAAAACGTAGTAACTACTTGCTCTTTGGGATTACGAGGATTATTGAATCTTAATATGATTTATAACTCATACAATTTACAAAATTTTAGAGCACATATTTTTTATATTATCTCCATTTGAGATGAAAAAAATTATAAGTGTTCTAGCCGTTCATATGACATTTCTATGAGTTTATTTTGGTACCTTTTACCTCAGTGAAGTAACACAGAGTCATATTTATTTAAATTTGTGTAATATTGAAATATAGTTTTTTTTTATCTAAACGCAAGTTTAAATATGTATGGTAGCTGCGCGCCACCTAACGGCAAGTAGCTTAAATACAAAAATATTTACTCCTCATCGCTAGATGACAAATTTATTGTAGTGCTTAGTAGTCTTTATTGCTAGAAGAAAAAATCTCCCTCTTAGTTTGGTTCAACCCATGGAAGTAATAAGTGTAGTACTTATATAGTACAACTATATAAGTACTATAGTATAGTACAACAGTACTTATTACTTCCATGGTTCAACCACAGCAGTGAGCAAGAGCTGCTGCCGGAATTATTTATATTAACTGGTGTTTAAATGGTTTAATTATTAATAGCTTTTGTTGGTCTTGTAATATAACCCCGTCTAGCAAGCGATAAGAGGGTGGCCGTCGATATAATTATTTTGTATGGTCTTCATGAGTAGTGCACACGGGTGGTAGAATAGATTTTGGTAAAATACTATTTATCCTCCTTGTATTTAATAACGGATAATGATAGTGAGAGGCCTCTGTTGGTTATTCTCCTTACATCGGTTTCTATGCTCTTTATTAGATCTTTTTCTTTGCTAAACATCATTTCTTCTTGACATTCGCTTAAAATGTCAAGTTTACAAAATGTCCTAAAATTATTATAACATATTATTTTTTTAATAAAAACCAAAATTCTTGTAAAAAACTGTCATTTAAAAGAAAATTATGCAATGTGCAATGCTTTACTGATGTCCGGGTTAAATGTGCCCGGCGGAGGTGACTACTATGCAGTTGTTCTATTTTGGTTGGCGATATTAACAGCTTATACTACTTTTTTGACTGTTACTGCCCTTTGTGTGGTTTTCCTTTTGTGAGTAACTAACTACACCTTTCCTCCATTTCTGTAGTTTGTAAATATCCCGAGATAGACTTAAAAATTATAAAAAGTTAATAAGAATAGAATTGCTACAATAGGTTATAATTTTTAGGAAGCTCGTGGCGTGGTTGCACCAAAAATTTCCTGTGATACGAGTAAAAATCAAAAATCTATTTAATATGAGCCAGGGCGGATCGTAGTAGTTTGTTAGTTCGCTAGGTTGATCCATCCTAGTGTGGTGCAACGATTATTTAACGTGACTGTAGTTGTAGCTGCCGCAGACTGTAGGCACGTGGAAGACACTTCGTATAAATACAAACGAATAGTGTCGCTGATATGGTCGTAGCACAGGAGTTGGCAGCATAGCTTGGAATGGTGCCTTATGGAAACATATTTGTAATAAGAGTAAATATATTTGAATGTTTAGTTATATGACTATTTGTTCACACGCAATATATATAAATTTCATCAATATTCGTTCAGTCAACTTGGAGATAAATAGCAACAAGCACACACACACCCGAATTTCCGATATTTTAAGCATTTATAATTTATTGTTCACATGCAGTACATATAAATTTCATCAAAATCCGTTCAGCCAACATGGAGATAAATAGCAACAAGCACACACACTCACACCCGAATTGCTGATATTTCAAGCAATCATAATATATTGCTGCTCAAAGTCAGGGCATAAAAGCTATTTCTCTAGTTTGTGTTTATTACTTATAGCCATAAATAGGTACTTACAGCTCTAATGTTTGTGAATACAAAAGTCCTACTAAAATATCTCCTACCTGTAAATAAACTTATTGCATAAGATGACGCATTTTGATAGTTAAGGTTTTTTTTTTATCGAAAAGTGGCTTATTGTCTGGTGTATCGTACAGTGCGCGCGTCTCCAAGGCCTATATTATGGCCTTAGAGTCGTGCAAGTGATGATGACATATAAAATATAGCTTTAGCTCATTGACTTCAAATATTTTCAAAATTCACGTGCGTCGTGAGCCGAGGTTATGAGCGTGATTAACAAAATAATAATGAAGATGAAACCATATACTACATACCTTGGGTCCAGGGCAGGATCAGGACATACGATTATGATACTTTTATTTTCGTCGTAGACGCCTAAATTGAATAAATAAATGTATTTGACTGAATTTATTATATATACTCGAAAGAGGGTGATATCTAATTTCCAGGAGGATGAAGCGGCGAGTAGAAGCAAGTAAGTTACAATATAGTTATTAGTTCTTTAGATAGAATTCAGCATCGAAATTAATACGACATGTTGGCAAGTAAAGGAAAAAGCGATGGATATAATGGAAAAAAATCTGTCAAGTCTATTCAGAATGATTAGACTTGGAATTTGGCTATGGGACTATGCTACATTGATAATAATGATAAATAATTCATTATTATCATATTATGTAAGTTATACATAAATACAAGTTGACCCTACAAACGTTTTTTTTGCCTTATAAATTATTTCTAGGAAATATTTTGGTAGGCACATAAAAAATAACTAACTTATTGTATCTTAAGATGTGATACGAGTGAAAGAAGAATGTTGCGTGTGGACTTTGACGGCTTTTAGAATAACAAATCATGGATGGATTGATACCTTTCAACATTAGTGACTGTTTAACCGATGAATAATATAATTAGTGCAATTATTAGGAGAAAACTAACTAAACGGTTTAGCCCTTTATCTTTAGTAAGTGAGAAAAGCTTTATTATTGTGTGATAGAGACAGGACACCGGCTTCGTTCTCATCCCTATTTTGTGCTCTTTACGGTGAGAATTGACACCGATAGACGCCTGGCGGGAATATGTGATCGAATGATAACTGATCAATTATCGTCCGCCGAGAGTAGACAATTAATAAAGTGCTAATATGGCTGTTAAAAATACGGGTTGTTTTAATGCCACACCACAGAAAAATTAAAAAGAAATATATATCCTTTAAAGAAAAATTAAATTTTAGGTATGAAAAATAGTTATCGTCCTATTCTCATACCTACTGGATATACACACAAAATTTGATAGGAATCGGTGAAACGGTTCGGTGGAGTTTGGTAACAAACACTGTGACACGAGAATTTTATATATCTACACTAATATTATAAAGAGGAAAAATTATCCGTATTGGGTATCATTGTAGTAAAGAATAAACTTGAAAACTTCTTGACTGATTAGAAAAAAATCTTTCTCCATTAGAATCCTACATTATCCCTGATGATATAATAATTTCACAAGCTGTATTTTTTTTTCTTTTTTTTTTCTGAACATAATCTAGCAACACTTTTTCCTGCTGTCTCTCATGTCAATTGTCAAATGTCTGAATTTTGAACTGGCCTCGCAACGCAACCGTTGTTTTTAAACATACTGCATTCATGTTGAATTGTTTTTATAAATATCGAATAACGTGAACATTTGGTTTATATCATAGAAAATAATTCTAATGGTGAACTAACTTATTAACAAAGTTTGTGTTGTGCCTTATAATGGATGACACAACCCAGAGTAGGGTTTCTGACGCCACGGCGACGTAAGTTTTGATATATCTTATAATTGTCTTATAAATAATTGTTTTGCTATGTAAACATGAGTTCTAAAGCTAAGTATTATTCTTAAATCCACACAATTATATATGCTTATACTGTCGATAAAAATGTTTTTTCACTACCTAGAGTGAACATGATATTTTATGGTGTAGTGCCAGTTTGTAGTACCTACCTTTGTTAAGAGTATACCTCTAAATACTCTGTCCAACTTTGTTGGTAGAAGCAGTTAGATGAAGGCTATTCTGATGTTAAAATTTTATATTGTCTGCACATCTTCAATTGGAATAGTAACTACTTAACCAAGGAAGTACCATATGCTTCTCATACTACCAAAAAAAAAACCTGTTTAATTTACTATCAGTATCATTTTGGCTCCTCTTTAGAATCTGTATATGCCACAGTGTACCTTCATATTTTTTTACAGATACATATAACTTGAACAAGTTTGTGACTAATTAAGTATTTAATAACTAAGCCTTAGTGATTTGTGTAATTTGTACTTAGTTACATATATATAATGCACTGATAATTGATTGAATAGTGCACAGATTGTACTGCTTACAGTGCTTGGATAATTATGTATGGTCAATTATTTACAAATGATATGTATAGAATGGCCTAATGCTTTTAAAATACTTGTCCCAATGTTCCTGATTGCAAATTCTTCAAGTGGTTTTGTTTGAATGGTGTGGCATATCTGAACTGGGGCAACTACCTTCCAAGCAGTCTTGTCGGCCTTACCCCTAGAGTATATAAAATTAATTTCATTATTAAACCTAAATTGAACAATCTGTATCATTCTGTAACATTACTGGTTATACATTCTTATTACGTAAAACTATATGTAAATGGCAAAGTGATGGCAAAAATCAGAGAGACTACTTCAGCACATAAGTTTATAATAGACAAGCTATTTGCTGTCCTGAAGCGCAGCACTGTGGCCCTCTCTAAAACCCTTCTGTGTCATACCCTAGACAGACTCAATGCATTCCTGACTGCCAGCTCTGAATGTGATATCTTCAGTGTCAAATTGTGTTCTATTTTTAATTTATTATTGTCATTTTGTGAAAATTATGATATTTGTATCATATACATATGTGTATCAACTATTTTATTTAATTGATAATATTATCTTTGAAATGCAAAATGATTATAACTAGTATGACAGCAATATTATCTTTTTTTTGACATGTACATGTTAATTATAATAAAAAATTATTATGACAGTACATTTAGTTTTAAATTTTATTTTGGAATGTATATTGTTCTAATTATATTGATCCCTCAATCGATGTATAATTTTATTAGTGTTTTTGCCATTCTTAAGTAATAAATAAATATGCCAGAGAGAAACACCAAGATCCAAGTTTAGAAACACCAAGTTGAGTTGTTGTTCCTCATTTATATATAAAAGTTAAAGTTAAGTAACAATGATATTAAAAAGAAACTGCTTACCTGGATCTACCAATTTGATTAAGAAGGCATAGAAGAGATGCTTAATAGTTTTCGCATATGATCTTATGTGCTGAGTAAATTATTTCATTAATACACACATATACACCCTTACACGCAAACACACACACACACACTCACTCACCAAAAAAGCATGCGCTAAACAGATGTATATATTTTTAGATATATATATTTTTATATCAGTACTAATATTATAAATGCAAAAGTAACTCTGTCTGTTTGTTACGCTTTCACGCCAAAACTACTGGACCGATTTGAATGAAATTTGGTACGGAAATAGTTTGAGACCCGGGAAAAAACATAGGATAGCTTTTATCCAACTGCGCAAAAAGAGGTTAATGTCTTTGCGTGATAACCGACATACGCGCGGGCGGAGCCGCGGCCGGAAAGCTAGTATGTATATATTTTTTTTTCTTTTCTTGTTGTAGAAACTTACCTTATTTTCAGTTCTTGTAATGTAGGCATAACCACTAAATAAGTAAATCTAGATGGGAGAAGGTACTGGCACTCGAAACACAGTTTTTATTAATTAGTTCAGGAGCTGATGGATTCAACAACCTGTAACATTTTTTATGCCAAATAAAAATTATTATTATTTTATATTATCAAGTTGGTCTCTCCTTACTCCTTAATCTTGTTGTGACGACTGAATGTATTCCTTATATCTGATGAACAACTGATTTTTCGCCTAAAGCCCTGCTCCTGCTGTTTGTGGACAACAATATTAGGTTGTTCATGTAATTCCCATTATTCAATAGACATAACAAAGTGCAATTTACATAATTAAATAAGGGAAAATAAATTTTAATTTTAAGATTACAAAAATTTTTACAGATTTATCTGTAAAAAAAGTTTTAAGGTACATTGTGGCATATAGTGATTCTAAAGTAAACTTCCAGGGTAATTTAGAATAATTGTTTCAGGACTTCATCTTCATTATTAACATTCCTACTCAAATGCTGGTTAAAATGAATTCCAATAACCTAGAAAATATTCCCAGTTCGACACAACTAAGAATCTTTGATATTAGAGAATAGAGTTTCTTAGTTCTTTGAAATAATTTAAAACACATTTAAAAATGTATCTGATAGATTATTAAGGGTCTGATTTAAAGACAATTTATAGTAACTACCTGTACCATAAAACAAAATGTTATAATACTTTTCTTGAAATAGTAAAAGAAACATCACAAGACTATAAATTATTCTAAAAATCAACTTCTGTCATCAAACATAAAACAACAATTGGAACCTTCATACTATAAATAAATTAAATAGTGTTGTATATTATACATACATTATTAACTTTGCAAGTAAAAAACAAATCTTTCTAAACAAACATATGAAAATGTTGAGTTCAGTGTCATAATTCATCAGAGTCATTATATATATTTTTGCAATAAGATATATTAACATACTTATTGTATTTACTGTTACATAACCCGTTGATATTGCTTAGGTGACTAAGGAGTTTAGTCAATGGGGTGTTGCTGCACATTAGGCACACAGGTTTCATTTCTTCGAAGATCATTTTGTTCCTCATTACATTACAATCTACCCAAATACAGACTTATGAGTAATATTACTTTGACTTTAACTATTATATACACTATCATTAATTTCTAATCTAAGTAAAATAGATTATTGTAACCCTCTTTAGCATACCAGCAGCACCTTCTGAGGAATTGAAATCTTAAATTGAGATTACTATGAGGCCTGCCAAGCATGGGGTTTATGGCTAACCCCCGCCCTAAATGGGGGAGGCTGTGTTCAACAGTGGACAATCTGACTAATACAGTAACCCATTAAATTTATGTTTTATTTTTTTAAATAACCTTCTTCGTATTCTCTTGTGATATTGTTATTTTTTTTTAATAAAAATTGCACTCTGTGATTCTCATCACAAATATTAAGATGTTAGACTAACAACTTATACAAATTTTTTAGTTAATTTTCACCTTAGAAAGATTTTTTTACAAGAAGCCTTTGTGGATTTCATTAACTTTTAATATCTTTATATATAATATGTTAACTTTTCAATAATAACTTTCTTCTTATTCTCTTGGGACTTTGTTATTTTTTTATACATATTGCACTATGTGATTCTCGTCACAAATATTTTGATGTTAGACTAACAAAGTTCACAAAAATTAAAATAAATTTTCACCTTAGAAAGATTTTTATTACAAGAAGCCTTTGTGGACAACATTAACTTTGAATGTTCAGGGAAGATTGCAATAAGGTCGGCCTTTGTGACCCCATGATTGGAAACTCATGTTAATGAAATACTGATTTTTTCCAGGAGAAAACGTCGTTCGTCAATTCTGAAGAACCAGCGTCCCCCTCGCACACCGTTCTGTGAACTCGAGTTCAACGTGGCGACACCTGAGGTCACCAAGAGCCGCCGCGTCAGTTTCTCACGACGCACCGGTGTAGCGTGAGTCCAATTATACACATATACCATAATTATACATTATCTCTTATTTTCAAATCATCATCTCATCAACTGGAACGGGGACGTTCCAGTTGATGAGTTGATGTTAAACTAGGTCTTCCTCAGTTGGTAAACTTTGCCATAATCCCTACAATTGGCAGTTGTCTTGGAGATCGAAGTAGAAAGTCCCTTCAACCATCGTTTTACATTCGACCTATGGACCTACAGTACGGCAGTCTATATTTATTACCGCTCGGCTATCATTGCTTCACTTGGATGGGTGTCTAGTAGCAACATTAGAACATTTTACTGCTCATCAAAAAAAAGAGGAAACATTTCGGCACGATACGAGTGCAATATAATTAAGGCTGAGTAATGCAAACACTGATTAATCATCATTTAATTATTATTATTATTTTTACTGTACTGAGACGAATTACTTAGCATTCCATGGATTCACCGTGCGGGTGCCGGGTCCATAGCGTTGCAGAGGAAGAGGCTTGAGGGGCCTGGGGCTTGCAACCCAGATGCAGGGTTAAGAGGCCTCTTTACAATGCATCAACGCTCCCCTTCCCGCTTAAGCCTCCTCCCCTACCTAACCAAATTTGGTAAGACCCTACTAATGCCGCCTTAGATGCATGTTCTAGGATGGAAGTTACGGTTGTTCTTGGCAGGCCAAGGTCTTTAAGTAGGTTATATAGGGATTTTGCTGGTATACCCCTTGCTCCAACTTCTACAGCATATAAATTAACCACATAACCGTTTTTGGTTAATTCGTTTGTTAGGTCATAATATTTGTTTGTTTTTAATGTGTGGTCCTTAGGTATGTTTGTTTCCCACGGCACAGTAAGTTCTATAAGTACTATGCGTTTTAGATCTTTTGAGTATAGAAATATGTCTGGTCTGGAAGACGAAACACCAACATCCTCAGGAATTGTTTTATGCCTCGTAGGTTAGCCTTTGACCACTATCTCACCTGATGGTAAGTGATGATGTGGTCGAAGATGTTGTTAAGGCTAACCTAGAATTACTGGCTCACAAGGACAGCTGTCGGAACACACCTTTAGGTGCTTGGTGACAGATTTTCAACTTGAGGGTGGTAGCTAGCCAGGCGGGCATTCGCAAAGTGCCCTACCACCATGCAAAATTTTGTAGTGTTTTTCATACGTGTCCATCAAAAGAGTCCAATCGGGAGCTGCGCCTAAGATGGAGTAAGGCTTGGATCGACGTGTCGTTTGTTCGTGGTCAAACCTTTTTTTGCTCTAGCTACCGAGAGACTTCTCGTATGATTTCGAGGACTCTATCATGGCGACGTGAATAATGACCCAATATCAAGGAGCACCTTGCATCCTACCAATAAGTGCCTTACTGTACCTATCGCCTCCCGACAAATACCGCAAGACGTTTCGGTGGCTTTCCCCCATCTTCTAAGTTACTTTGGTCTGGGAGGGTCATCTGAAAGGCGTTTAGATAAAATTTTAATAAGGCAGATGACCAATCGTATATCAAGGTACGCCACTTTAACGCCAGAGGGATACAAAATTCACCTATGGTTAGCCATTCGCTTTGCATTTCTAAGTTCATTGCATGCACTTTATAGTTATCATTCTCGTCTTGTTGTAGAAAAGATTTTACAATGTCTTTATCCTCAACTTTCTTTTTCGACCCAAAACCCGCTGTGCTAGACTGTGCACCTATCATAAATTGTTTGTGGAATTGAAGCCTCGAATCAAGGTCGGAGGCACTTTTGTCTTTTGGGAGAGATGCGACTATATCGTCTCGAGATTTTAATAAGACGTGCGTTTTGGTAACTCTGAGGTGTTTATAGAGCTCCGATGGTTTCTTTAATTTCATCCCAAAATTAGTTTGATCCCTAAATAAAGTAGATGGGTCTGCTGAAAGTGCAAGCCCCAACCATGTCCTTATGACGTTAACATCCAGCTTTGTTAAAAGGGATTTAGTAATGTCGTATACTATAAAGGCCAAGTCAGACGTGATGTTAAGTAGTTGTCATATATCCAAGCCTTTTTAATATTACTTAGTGGTAGTTGGTCCACCATACTAAGGTCTTTTATAAAGCTATCGACAACTGCGTCAAGAGATGGTGTGCGTCCTTTGTGATCTACCTTCCTAACAAGAAATTTAAATGGCACAGCTTCTGCAATTGTGGAAACACATTCTCCTCCTATCAAGAGTCCCGGGTCGTAAGAGGTAAATTTGGTATTCCGTCCACCCAGACACAGACAGTGGCATTTACTTGGTTTTGTTCTCAAACCTTCAGTCCATGTGCAGAACTCATCCACTTCTCGTTAAAGTTCCTGACATTGTATTGGGTTCCGTGTCAGAATTGCAAGGGCGTCAGCAAAAGCTAAGGTGGACTCTGTGTATCTGTTATTGATCTTAAACCGATAGCCCCACTTTATTTCATGACTAATTAGCTTGTCAATTAAAATGTTAATTACTATTTAAATGCTATTGGTGACAAGCAACACCCTTGGAACAAACCCACATTGTATTGCAATGTGTTAGTGTGCCCCGTTTTTGATAATATAACAAATTTTAACTGGGAGTAATATGATGCGATGATGTAGCTGACCACAAGTGGAAAGTTATACCATTTCATTGCGAACAACAGCAGTCTGTGCTGCACAGAACCAAACGCGTTCTCTAAGTCTATCCAGCGTACCGTTATTTGTCTTTTATATGTTCTGGCATCTTTTAAACTTTCCGCTAGCAGAGTATTGTGTTCCAGGCATCCAGAAATTCCAGGCAAAAACCCTTTCTGGTGATTAGGCCTGACCTAAATTTAATTTGTATACGTAAAGGTTTACCTAATATTAGGTATGTGTTCATTTATTCTCTATATATTGTAATAATTTTTGTTTTATCATATTTTGCTTTTTTCCATTTGGCGAACTGTTGTGTGTATGTGTGTGTGACGTCACCATAATATGGTCCCAAAGGAAGACCAGGGCTGGCTAACAACCATGATTAGGGACCAATTTGTGAACACATTTAGTAGTTTTAATTTAAATTACGAGAGTGGATTGAAAAGTTCGCGGCCGAACACATAAATACTTGAACTATTTTAATGTAACTGACCTCATTCGATTCGCTTACTCTCTGGTTGTCACATTGTAAAATTTTATCGCAATAGCATTATCAGTTTTTAAATTAGACTGAATTTTGTGAGCCTAAGTGCAGCATTTTTAAAGAATGGAGAAAATTGAGCGACGTGCGGTCATCAAATACCTGATTTAAAAAAAACTAACTCCAAAAGAGATTCACGAAGACATGTCAACAACATTGGGGGAATCTGCTCCGTCGTATACGACTGAAAAAGTGGGTCGCTGAATTTAAAAGCGGACGAGAGAGTATTGAAGATGACCCTCGCTCCGGCCAGCCTACGACGTCTACGACTGAAGAAAACATCGGGAAAATCTGTGATCTGATATTGGCACATCGGAGATTGACCATCAGGGAGATTACAGACACTATTGGCATCTCGTATGAACGAACACAAAACATCATGGTCAATGAACTTGGATTTTCTAAGGTTTCTGCGCGGTGGGTACCCAGATTGCTTTCAGTTGAACAAAAACGAATACGGCTCACGATTTCTCGCGACTGTTTGGAAATGTTAGAGGCTGATCCACAAGATTTTTTGGCCAGATTTGTGACAATGGATGAAACCTGGGTACACCACTACACCCCAGAGTCAAAACAGCAATCCAAGCAGTGGAAAAAACCTGATGAACCGACTCCAAAAAAAGCCAAAGCAATTTTGTCAGCTGGCAAGGTGATGGCGTCAGTTTTTTGGGACGCTAAGGGTGTCATCATGGTGGACTACCTTGCAAAAGGTGAAACTATAAACTCGGCTTATTACTGCATCCTTTTACGTCGTTTGCGTGAAACAATTAAAGCGAAAAGGCCAGGATTACTCAGCAAGAAAGTGTTGTTTCATCAGGATAATGCACGCGTTCACACATCTGTTGAATCTATGGCTCAAATTCGCGATTGTGGCTTTGAATTACTGCCGCATCCCGCCTATTCCCCTGATTTGGCACCTTCAGACTTTCATTTATTCCCAAACCTAAAAAAACACCTTGGAGGTCAAAAATTTTCATCAAATGAGGAGGTCGAAGCTGCAGTGGGTGACTTTTTTGAAGGCCTTGAAGAAACTTTTTTTATGACTGACATACAGGCGTTGGAAACCAGATAGAAGAAGTGCATTGAGTTAAGTGGACATTACGTGGAAAAATAAAATTACTTTTGTTTATATTACAAATAGTTTTCTTGCTGAGGCCGCGAACTTTTCAATCCACCCTCGTAATCATCTTAATGTCACCGCATATTTTGTGTGACAAATAAAGATTTTTTCTTTCTTTCTATAGATAGGGGTCAAAAGCTATAAATGAATAAAAAAAACATTTGATTAGTTTTATGGCCGAGCGCCTGTCTGACGATAATCAATTTAGGAATTCTCATAGATAGTATGCTAGATACATATTCTGCTAATAAGGGCGCAAAGCCCTGTCCAATGTAATCGCCATCAATTCAACTAAACTAGTTCCGAACACGAATTTAGGCTGTGATATACATAATCTCTCGCCATCTTCCATCTCTGCCATTATTTCAACAATCAAGCACACCCATGGACGTAAGTTCTCATCTTACCCAGTATTTCTAAAAAAATATACCATACCCATCCTTTATACCACATTTTGGCAGAAAAATCCCAAGCAGCTTAACACTCCTACAGCTATAACTGTTGAACTCTGTTGAACAAAACCCTTCCCCATTAGAGGGGTTGCCATAATCCCCAAGCTTGGCAGGCGTCTTAGGAATCACAATGTAAAATGACAGTTCATCAGAAGTTGCTGCTACCTTCTAGTGTTTTATGTTTTTCCTTTTGCCATCTTTTGTTTTTTGCGGGTATGCTGTTCTATCTCTATAGTATATATATATGTATATGTATTTTGTATGTATATACATATATATATTGTTTTGTAGATATGTATAAATATCAATAGTAATAAGTATATTGTACACTGCCATCCCTTTTCAAAACTTGCTCCTCTTCATTCAACGGTTGTCTGGAAGAGATCGCTTTGAGCGATAAGGCCGCCAATTGTTCACTACTTTTTAAGTCAAATATTTTTAATTTTAGTTTAGTTTAAAGTGTTCAATAAAGAGTTTATCTATCTATCTATCTATCTATCTCCAAGGGGTATGATTATAGAATAGTGGTGTTCCGGCCTATTAGGTAACTGATATATATGTAACTATTTTCCAGATGCTAATAGAAAATTAAATAGTAATTTGAATGGTGTCATCTTTTAAATTTTCAGTGAGTTTGCAACCAATGAAGGCACAACAACATGGAAAAACTTTTATGAGGAGCAAAATAAATCCCTGGAGTCATCCGGTAATGATTCTAATCCAGACAACCATAAACAAACAATAGGGCACCTTGGAAACAGAATGTTTGACCAACAGTTTGAAGAAGTAGAAGCAGTGGACTACATTGGTAGCCTCAACCCTGGCATGAACATGAGTATGTCGATTAACAACATTAATTTCGCTCAGCAGTTAGAATGTACGGATAGCAAATTGACAGTTCCGAAAAACAACTTCGAAATCAGTGGCCTCACTGAACAACAGAGCAAGTTGTTTGGAGACTTCCCTATTCCTTGCATGGCAGAAGACTCGGAACGTATCAATATTAACTTCTCAGCGGTCCAGCAGATTGATGAAATAGATGATTTAGATGAAATGGAAAAAGATTTGCAGCGAAATAGCAATGTGTTGTGTCAAGGACCATTCAACAATAGGCAGAACTTGTCTGAATATATTGAAATAGATTTGAATATGACTCATATCGGAATGAAGAATGATGAATCTGATATGTCAATAACAGAAACAATTGACAGTCCTAAAGTTCAAAGTGTTTCTAAAACAGCTTCAATTAATAAGAGTGTTAGTATTAGTAAAGACTGGGTAACAGATAAAGAAAATATAGTTGTTAATCCTTACGTTACGCCTCGAGAATCTATTAATTTTGCGATAAATGAAGAGCCCGACAAAGTGCTTGTATTCGACGGCAAAAAATTGATTGTACAAACTGAAAAATCGACATATGATAATAACCGGCAATCGATCTTGCCTAGCACTTCTGACGTACCCGCAAAAAGAAAGACTATAACTATTAACTGTAATGATGATTTACCAAACTTTACAGATAATGTACTCAAAATTGTGCCTCATAACAAAAAATCTGAATCTTCCCTTCTGGTGTTGGAAGAAGTGCCTACGACTCATTCTTTATTAAATGAAACACAACATAAACACAGAACTATCATATATGATGATGATTTAGCCGATATGTCTGTCACTCAAGCGATTCCCAATATTATTCCGCCTATGAAAGAAAAGCGGCAAACAATTCTATACGAAAATGATACAGGAAATATATCAATCACTGAAGCTATTCCTTCTAAAATCATCAATAAAGAAAAAAGACAGACAATTGTTTATGAAAACTGTAACATATCAATAACTCAAGCAATACCGGCAAAATTACTTTCTGAAGATCATACTGAGAAAAGGAAGACTATAGTGTTTGATGAAAATGAAGCTTCCAATATATCTATGACACAAGCTCTCCCTGCAAATATTATACCTAATACTAAACGAAGAACCATACTATTTGAAGATAATACTGGAAATGTATCTATCACTCAAGCAATCCCCAATGTTATAATTAATGATAAAGAAAATTCACGTTCGATAGTGTATGACAATGCTGGCAACATTACTGTCACATCACAAAATGTTAAGTCGAATGAAAATGCTGTTACAGAAAGAAGAAGAACTGTTGTTTTTGAAAATGATACTTGTAACATATCCATTACCCAATCTTTGCCATCAAATATAATACCACAGAAGCTAAATACTACATTATACGAAACCGACTGTAATATATCAATTACGCAAGCAGTTCCTGCCAATATTCTACTTGCAAATAATTTGGAGCCAAATAGGCGAAGGACTATCGTATATGAAGATGATACAGGAAATCTATCTATAACTCAGGCTGTGCCTTCAAACCAAGTTATACAAGGACTCATGGCTCCAAATTTAAACATAGAGTCTGACGATACTGTCTTCACTAACAAGAATACAAATATCAATAATGCATTCGAAACCACCACCAGACGTAGAACGGTTGTTTTTGAAAACGATGATGGAAATATATCAATGACACAAGCCGTAAATTTGAATCAAGTGCTTCCTGGTCTAATCAAGGAGCAAGACTCTTCAAATAATCGAAATGTCATGAGTAAAAGGCAAACAATCGTATTCGAAAATGATGCTGCAAATATGTCAGTAACTCAAGCTATCCCTTTGAATCAAGTCATTGAGAATGAGTTTCTAAAACAAAACGACGTCGACACTACTAATGCTGCTAAAAGAAGAACAATAGTTTTTGATAACGATGACGCTGATATATCCATAACTCAAGCAATCGATGCAAATCAATTACTCACTATTCAAGAACATAAGCAAAATGTGGTACATGATGACCTTGAGATAGCTACAAACGCAGCCTTACACAGTCAAAATGATCCTTCAGTTGATAGAAGAAGAACTATTATGTATGATGATGACGAAGCTGACATATTGATGACTCAAGCCATTGATGATAATATTGTTGTACCGAATGGTGCTCAAAAGGATAGAACAATCGTCTTTGACGATGTGAACACGATGTTAGAAAACAGGGATCTTTTTATGGAAATCGATAAACTGACAGGTGGCTCTCCAGATGAAAAAAAAGTTAATGCAGTTGATGTTTCAATGACAGAATTAGACGAGGAAAAATCTAATAAAATGTCAATAGTAGACGAACCAGATGAAGACAATTCTATTAGCCATCGAAATGCTAGCACTAAATCAAATCAGGATAGAAGATGTACTGTAACATTAAATGAAACTGCTAACTCAACATTATCTAAACCAATACCTGCTGCGTTGTCTATGTTTGAAAATGAGATGTTTGACAAATCACACAGTAAAAATCTTTCGAAACACGAAACAACTATGGCAAATATGACCAAAGCAATCAGCGATGTAATAATCTATCAAGCAGTGACAACTCCTGGCAAAGGCGATCCTACAAGTCTAGAACCTCCTGTTCCAAGCGAAGACCAAAGCACACTCCCATCAAAAACTTCCCATGATGTTGATTCAACCTCACTCGACTTGGATAAAATAAAAACTGAAATACAACAACCTATCGAACAAAATATTGAACAAACAGATGAACAAAGTGAATCAAGTGAAGCATCAGAAAAACTGGAACTCTCTTCAATCACTATAAACATTCCAAAAGACACTGCTATTGAAATACTTCCGGTTAAACCAAAAGATTCGACCCTTAAAGATCTACTGAATATGTCCCATTCTTCACTGGAAACTGAAGAAGACAAAAAGTTTTTGATTATTAAAGATTCTCAACATTTGGAAGAAGCTGTTAAGCCTGAACCAGAAAGTTCTAATGATACATTGTTTTTCATTACTAAAGATGACGAAGGTCAAGCTAATTTATCTGATAATAATCTGGAGATAGAAGGGAATGCACTAAAAATGTTGCAAACAGGTCAGTCAATGCTGCCCATAGAATACCAAGAAGGGCAACATCCAGAAATTGTTGACGATGTACAGAATAAACTGGAACAAATCAAAAGTCATTTGAAGAACGAGACTGTCAAAAACACCCCTGACTCTACAATGGAATGTAATGAATCTTTAGAAAAGTCTACAAATGATACCTCTCCTAGAAGTGGCAAAAGTTTCAAAATGGCTAACGACACAAACGAGCTTTTAGAAATGCTCTCTGATTTCGCCGATAAAAGAAAATCGAGAAATATTGAACAACCTTTAGAGAAAAAAGAAAAAATATCAGAACCTCTAACTTTCAAAGGAAATTTAGCTTTAGAAAACAAGGAAGCAACTAACCTACTGGGTCGACGGTTGAGCTTTTTACCAAAAAGGCAGTCGATAGCTCTAAGCCGCGAAGACTTTTTGAATAATATATCTATGGCTGGCGCTGCTTTACAAAAATCTAGATTTGAAATAGACGACATAAATGATTTGGAAGATTCGGTGTCTGAATCTCCGGCTCAAGACATATCACGAAAAAAATCTGTTAGATTGAGCAACGAAGTGGTCAAGACCTTACAATTCGATGAAGATTCACTGAACAATACCACCGAAGAAAGTATAAAAGCACTTGAAATACCGCTGAAAAAGACCGCATTTGGAGAGGTCTCTTACATGAAAGAAAGTAAGGCAAAAGCAAAAGTAATTCCTGAATATTTGACAGAGGTTTCTAATGGCATCAAAGAGTTAATGGATGATCTAGTGAAACCAATGGCGGACGTTATGCCTTTCCAAACGACTACAATGGAGAAGAGCATAAGAAAGTGTCCGTCCACGTGCAGCACACAGATCCAAGCTAATCTTTTGACTTCAAGCCAAATAGACCTCACCACTGAGCTATATTCCAACACGGAATCAATGTATGATGTCGAGGATGATAAGAAGTTAACGAAAAAAGTCAGTTCTGTTGATATTATAACCGACGCAGTCAACAGATCTATGTCACGAGCACTCAAAAGCCCAATTAAACCCACAATGGCGATGTCTGTTGAAAAATCGTTCGAATCGAAAATTACATACACCAAAAGCCTATCTCCTTCTAAATACAGTGAAACTAAAAGATCGC
This sequence comes from Plagodis dolabraria, assembly GCA_963854805.1. Taxonomy (NCBI): domain Eukaryota; kingdom Metazoa; phylum Arthropoda; class Insecta; order Lepidoptera; family Geometridae; genus Plagodis; species Plagodis dolabraria. The sequence goes on along the minus strand of OY978467.1, from coordinate 10,254,398 downwards.
CTGGAAGAGTTCTTATTTTCGATCACGCCAATCCTCTAAACAACGTACTTTTAGATCCGCCCGAGCCTGTGGAAGCGCACCGGTACAACCCAATCCCGTCGACTGAAACTCTCTGCACCTCTGAAACGGGTCCTTCAGCTCAAGATTCTGTCATAGAAACGGATAAAGACACTGATACTGAAGGAACCACGGTTCAGTACCGCATGGAAAGTACAGTAACTCTTCCTTCGAAATCTGACGGTATTGAAAAGATAGATGATAAGAACTTGTCAAACATTAATAAATCTTCAACAGACCAATGGACTGACCCCAAAACGGCTGACAATCTCAAAGACACCGAAGTCAATACTGTTATAGTAATGAAAGGAAACAAGGAATTATTAGAAGCCAGCTCATCCTTAACTCTAGTTGATGACGCGTTAGTTACAAGCAATATCGAAATAGACTCGTGTGACACACCTCAGCAAGACGAGCCAAAGTCAACTGTCCAAGTAATATACACAGTAGAAGATTCCCCGCCAGAGAAACTCGAATCAGACGTGACTTCGAACGATGAGTTGATGGTCACATTGCCAGTAAAGTCAAAGAAACGTGTCTATAGTCCGTCTCAGCGAGACCAACAGAAGCACTCGACGCTTTCAAGCTTAGATATCACTCCGAAGCCTGCATCTAAGATTCTGAAGCGATCAATCAGTCCCGATTACAACGAAATACCAGAAAAAGATAGTGTTGAGCATGACAAAAATGAGTTAGAAAAGTTTATAGAAAACAGAAGGCCGGGGACAACTGTAACCGTCCAGCAGGTCATAACCATGGTACACATTGAAACGCCTAAATCTATAACTGCAACGATAGATTTGACTCATGACAGTCCAGTATCGAATACCCAAGCGGAACTCCAAAGCAAAGAAGTGTCCAAATCCAGTGACTGTGTCATTGAGCCATCATCAGCAGAGTCAAGAAGTAACGTGGCAGAAACTGTCAGTTCAGCTACTGACTCCCGCTGTAATGTTGTCCAAACTGTCAGTTCAGATATGAGTAGCTCATTAAGTAGCAAGAATATGAGAGATGATACCAGTCAGATGTCTTCGCCGAGCCAGCTGTCCAGGACTTCGAACAGGTCGTCCAAGATGGATTGGCTGCCAGAGAGTAGCTCCAGTGGGATGATCTCGAAGAAAACTATGGAGTCTGATGGGGGCGCGGACATCATCACCAAGATTGATAGGATGCCTTTTATGGGGTAAGTGTTTTTATTTAGTTTTTAATAGTTTTTTTTATATTATTGTGACGGAACAAGCTCGATGCCCACCTGATGTTAAGCGGACTAACTTCTGCCTATAACAGATGCGTTTTGTCACGAATTGCACTGCGCCAGGCACCTTGAGACGTAGTTATTGAGTCTAATATGCCTGTAATTTCTCTGGCTCTCAAGGACAGCTGCCGGAACACACCATTAAGTGCTTGGCGACAGATTTTCTACTTGAGGGTGGTCGCTAGTTCGGCGGGCATTCACACTTCGCGGGCATCGGCCCTTCCACCATGCGGTGAAGCTCAAGCCCGCAGCGGGATTCGAACCATGGACCTGCTGCGCGGCAGTCCAAAGCCAATGCCACTGAGCCACCACTGCTTCAAAATAGTAATAATCATAGTTTTAAATTCACATGCAAAAATTAAAATGCCAGTAAATTTGTAAGCGATAGATGTGCGACTATCAATATTTCCTCAGATGTTTAATGTAAAATGGACGAGCCTATTGTCATCTTCTGGTATTCTCGTTGCTTCTTACGACACAGGAGGGATAGCATTCTATCCTAGGAACCCATGGGACATGTGTTTAATAATATCAATGCCTTCGTTTCTAGGAGCCATGATTGCGAATGGGAATCAACGAGCGAAGACACGTGGTCATTCCGCCTCCTACACTCGCGGCTGAGGCTCACGGTTCGATTCTGCCCCACGACGTGCGTGAGTCACGACACGCGCGTTCTGAACGTCGCGTTGGAAACGCTGCACCAAGGTAACCTTATACTGAACATTGTCTTTGCAGCCAATACTTTGTCTGATTGAAAAAAAAATTGTAGCATGTAAACCTTTCCGTTCAACGTGCGCTCCTCCATATGTTTTGAGGGTAGTTTCAATTGCTACTGTCGACCCAAGTGATCATATTTTTCATTTTATTTTTTCGCTGTATGTACCATATATACACCCACACTAAGAGCCTGTTTCAGAATGCTCGAGTAAGTACCGGTTTTACTACCCAGAACATATTTACTAAACAAAACACTATCTTTGCGTTTCACAGTCATCGATTTACCCTATCCAACGGTTAAAGCTGCTGCATGTTTACTGTCATATTTATCTTTCGGTTATTTTATGTGTTACATAGCAACCTGAAACTTTATTAGGACATTCAGAAACGGGCCCTTAGACTATAGGTCCGTTTCAGAATGTCCTAATAAAGTTTCTGGTTGCTAACCAACACATAAACTTACTAAATGATAAAAATGACAGTTAACATGCAGCGCGTTTTCAGCTTTAACCGATGGATAGGCTAAACCGATGAGTGTGAAACGCAAAGATTGTGTTTTGTTTATTAAATTAGTTCTAGGTAGTATAACCAGAACTTACTCGAACATTCTGGACCAGGTCCTTAGTGTACAATCGAGGTCTGCTCAAACAAATGTTAATCAGAAGTGAACTGTCCAGAGGCGCGTCATCGTGACGTAAACCCTTATATAAATCCCGGAAAAAAATACTAGATTTAAGAAATTGGTAAAAAATATTATATGCAGTTCCAGATAGATCTTTAGTCATACATTTACAAATTATTGGAGTACAAAATGTTTTGCCCCGGGCGGTGAATGATTTTCGCTTAGTACGCGGTAGTGCTTGTAATCATAATATTTAGAAATATAGATCTTTTTTGCATAGGGGTAGGGCATTTTGCGAATCATCGCCTGACGCCTGACCACAAAATGACGATATTTTCTATTTCAACAATAAAAACAATAATAACGCGTGAAATGAAACAGTTTTCTTATCTCTCACAGTGCCTGTATAATTGCTGCAGAGTCTAAAGACACAAGAAATGCATATTGTCCACAGATTATTTCTAAAAAATACGATTAGCGGCGATGTATTCACCGGACGCTCGGAAGTGCTAGACGGGTAGTGACTCTGGTAATTACCCTGAATTCGTCTAGTAAATATGGAGGGCACACAACTCATCAACAGGTAAAAAAATCTTAGTAGCTGAACGACATTTTCGTCACTATCACTATGTAACTTAGCTGATGTGTATGTGAATTGAGCTCACAGTGATATGTTGGCAAACGTATGACGAGACGATTTGTTGACTTAGCTACAACAGTTTGTTCCAAACGGTCTTTGTTTTGCTTACCCGAATTCAAAAGTTGCAACTTTAGTATTGATTCGTTACAAGCAATATTTTTCGACGAGCAGGTAATCGAAGACTCAGCTGAATGCCAATGTAACGGACTTTATGTTGTTTACGTGGAATAGCAACGAAGTAAAATTTTCATTACTTTAGTTTGTTAAAAAAAAACAGACTATAGAATTAGCCCTTTAACAACAAATACAAACTTAATTTTTAATATTATGCCTTTTCTTTTTAACAATAACAATTTAAAAATACTTATTTACTGTACAAGTCTGATAATCCATTGCTAAACACAGCATATTCCACTAAGTGAAGTTTACCATAATCCCCACATTTGGCAGGCGTCTTGGTTCGTAGTGTAAGTGAGCACTTTTGTAACAATGAAAGCCGAGCGGTAATAGTTATAGACTGCCTTGCCGCATCGTTCGATTCCCACCGCTTGAGCTTCACCGCAAAGTGGCTAGCCACCATTTTCAAGTAGTAAATATATATTACCTAACGGTGTGTTAACAGTAAAATTACGAGGACAAGGGTGTACAATAAGGGTGACGGGCGCAGTGCGGTGTATCAGTTATCGGCAGAAGTAATCTCAAAACATCAGGTAGGCTTAGTGTTTGCTACGTCACAAACTCAATAAAACAAAAATAGCAGTTTCTTAGAAGGCGCTGCCTGCACCCTTCCACCCACATTTTCCCCTTAGTCGCCTCTTACGACACCTACGGGAAGAGATTGCAGACATCCTAGCCCGGCACCCCACGGGTATATGCATGTTTTATAGTTTTTTTTTTTTTTAATGCCTGGTACGTTAGCCTTTGACCACTATCTCATCTGATGGTAAGTGATGATGTGGTCTAAGATGTTGTTCAGGCTAACCTAGAATTACTGGCTCTCAAGGACAGCTGTCGGAACACACCGTTAGGAGGTGCTTGGCGACAGATTTTCTACTTGAGGGTGAGACTAGGCGGGCATTCGCAAAATGCCCTACCACCATTCTATAACGACTGCCATCCTAAGACAACAACCGTGACCGACGGCTTAACGTGCCCACCGAAGCACAGAAGCGCTCAGTAGTAATGTCACCAGCGGTCACCCATCCCACTTTGCTGATCGTTTCAGAATGGCTAAGCAAACTTCGCTACGAGCGCTTCAAAAAATAAAATTAATGTAAGTATTTAACCATCCGCAGATAAGAAAAATCCGGTAGCGCTTCTGTGCGTCAACTTCGGCGCGGAATTGATGCGTCACCTGATATCGCGCGGCTGTTCGACCGCGGACGAAGTGCCCAAGTTGGTCCGCAAGGTGGCGGGCGCGGCGCGGCTCGCTGCGCGGTGGGCGCGGGCGATGCACGATGCGCGCGCTAGGCTCGCCTTCACACTCACCCCGGACGGATGGCTGGCGCTCAAGGTATGGTAATAAGGGTTTAAAACAATGATGGCTCAGTGGCATTGGCTATAGACTGCCGTGCAGCAGGTCCATGGTTCGAATCCCGCCGCGGGCTTGAGCTTCACCGCATGGCGAAGGTGTTATTTACAATTTGGATTATTTTCAACCGAATCCTAAAATAATAATCGGGAAATATGACAATATCAAGTCTCACATTGGCAACTGTCACATTTGAAAGCTGTCACATCAACATTTACCGTAATATAATATAATTTGCCGTGTTACCATCAAAGGAACTGTAAATGTACGGTATAATCCTTTCCTTACTAATTTTATTTTATTTATTTTACATTCCATGGAAAACAAACAGCTTATTAAATACAAAATAATGAGAACAGTAGTCTAATACTCTAAGCTTAAGAAGTTTTCGCTTATAGTAACATTCGTAGGTAAGTTATATCTATATGACAATATATATTATAATTATACTTATGTAGATAATACCAAAAGTAAAGTAATAAGCACAAAAATAAAATATATATTAAAGTCAATGCCATATGAAAAATAAAAACGAGAAATAATAGTATATATAGTAAAATACTATAATAAAAAAGTATTACTTATTTCTTTGCAGTCTGTATTATAATATCTAAACTCATAAACGCGAAAGTTTAAAATTATGGATGTTTGTTACTCTTTCACGCAAAAACTACTGAATAGATTTTAATGAAACTTTACAATAATATAGATTACACATCAGAATAACACATAGGTATTATGTAGCAGTGATGGCTCAGTGGCATTGGGGATGGACTACCGCGCAGCAGGTCCATGGTTCGAATCCCACCGCTAGCTTTAGCTTTCACCGCATGGTGGAAGGGCATTTTGCGAAGCGCAATGCCCGCCTGGTTAGCGACCACCCTCAAGTAGAAAATCTGTCGCCAAGGACCTAACGGTGTGTTCCGGCAGCTGTCCTTGAGAGCCAGTAATTCTAGGTTAGGATGAATAACATCTTCGACCACATCATCACTAACCATCAGGTGAGATAGTGGTCAAAGGCTAACCTATCAAGCATAAAACAAAAAAAAAACCGGACCGAATGTAGGTGACGTACGGTTATATACGAGGCCAGAATGGCTTTCTTACTGGTTGATCCTTGTATAATGCTTTTCTCAATAATGAAAGAAAGTTTAAAAACAAATAACTATAATAAATACGCTGATAATCATGCGGTAAATTAAAACACAACTGTCTCAATTGAATGTGAAATCCCGCCAGTCGTTGTTTTTCTTGTACTAAAAAGTTTTTGAACATTGTTCTATTGTTACAATATATGAATGTTTTAGAAAAAAAAAAGATTGTTTTGAAACTCCATGTTAATTTTTCACCGACTTCCAAAAAAGGAGAAGGATTCTCAATTCGTCTGTTTTTTTATGTTTGTTACCTCAGATCTCTTGACTGGGTGAACCGATTTTGAAAATTTCATTTTTTGTTTGAAAGCCCATTTTAAAATTCATCAAAATCGGTCAAGCCGTTTTTGAGTTACACTCCAATAACTGAAAAATATGTACCTATCTTGATGATATAGTCGTTGAGAATGAATGACACGACCCCGTAAGCAGCAAGGGTTACTAAAAAGAATGACAAAAAGAAGATTGGCAAAGTTACGTGTGTATTGGGTACCCTACTTAAAAGGACCCACGGAGAACGAAACCAAGCTAATTATGTAGTATTTATTAAGACTAAGATAATACCTAATCATATCATGTTTTAATAAGTTGGGGTTAAAAAGTTATCAATATTTGTATAAACCTAATTTTGTAGGTTAGGAATAGGTTACCAAGTATAGTACCTAACTGAGATGATATCTGATTGGACTTTGTAACAGTACCGATCATGGCTTAAATAGCTAGATGGGTGTTTGGCAGTAGTTACATCCTTGTCCACAACGCCTGCGTGGGCTAGACTGGCGCCATGAGCGCGCGTGCCTACTAAGAGGTCAGTAAAATATCCGTGTATAATAAAATGTACTTTGTGTACAGTAAACATGAAAAACGTGATGGATTTTATTGGCTATAGCAGTTCGGAATACGGTAATACTGATATTTAAAGATGGCAATAGGCTCGCCCCTATAAAAGTATATTTAGCAAAATGTGGGTGTTAGCCCATACCCGTTCTTGGTAAGGGTGTGATAAGAATTAAGACCCATTCTGGGTTAGGGTGGATGTGGTAGAAAAATATGTATGTACCTAGGTGACCTAAGTTATCTATATTCAATCATTATATAGGTCACAGATTACCAAATGAAATCTATATACAGCAACTATTGAAACCAAAAAACAAGATATTTTATGAAAGATAGGTATGTTATTAAATTACCAAAAATGATCTAGGATTTCGGTAATTTACGAACACTCAATCAAATCTGTAGTACAAATAAAACAAAGGGTACATAATCAGGCAACTAATTTTTATTGCTAAGTAACCAATCTGGTAAGACGTTTTTTTAAATTCTTACTATTACACTGTCCAAAAACTGAGCTGGAGGTGTTAGATCACCTTGGTGTCGACTGTAGCTCAAATACCATACGATGCTCATTACATGTGAGCAACAGCCAACAGTCCGCAGACCTACTATGCAATTACAGCAGTAACCTAGTAAGGCTTCTCTGCCTGTCTGCTCTCTATCCACAACAACATAAACATAGTAAGTCTTTCTGGATACATGTCGTGATTTGATTTTTGCTTTAATCAATAAAGTACTTATTCCCCCAAACCTTGATAAATCAACCTGGTCATCTCTGCAAACTTCAAAGAAAAAATTCCATGGTATCGGAATTGTTCTCCTATGTATGACCTCGCTTGTCTGATCTGGTAAGTTCCACATGCAAACAGAATAAGTTGTGGCATTGTCAGCTGTGGAAAATATATATCACATGTTGCTATTGCTACAAATGAACCTCCACGTCTGTTCAAGCTTTGTTCAATCACAATTTCTGCCAAAATATTACTGAGCCACAGCCTTTCATTTATTATACTGACTATTTCTACTGCATTGGTTGGGTCTGTAAAAAGAGTAGAATAGGCATTAAGTAGTGCTGCCGCAATAGTAAAATCTTTCATTAGATGTTGGCTGGCACGGTTAAAATATTCATGACGAAATATTTTAAAATCTCTTTTTATGTGGCCATTTACTGCTTCTACAACCCATCTGCAGATTGTTACACAGCGAGACCTGTTCGCCTCCAGTGTGGTTAACTGTACTTGTCGGAGTACAGAGATCGAGTATCTGGCATGTGTGCTTGAAATCCATGATTTTCTATTATTTCAATACTATCGCGAAAACCACGGTCTACAATAAAAATATCATCTTCGTTAAAATATTCCACCAATCTGTCACTGTCGTTTAATATTTTGGACATTATAGTGGCGTCATTAGTTGTTGCAGAGTATGGTCCCAAAACATCCAATATGTAACCATCACAACAGACAATCATGAAGGGCTTCACCAGATTGCGATACTTGTGGAGAGAATATGTCTTTCTGAAACAAATAATTGCTGCTTTTTTGGGTAAATATGTAGGTAGCATCGCATATAACAATAGCTTGTCTTTCTGCAATAGGTGATTCGGGATTTCCAAATAATCCATTTGCTATAGTGGAATTTTTTTGGGCTACTTCATCTCTAGTTATGTGCCCCATACCTAAGTGCTGTGGCACAAAATCTTGCACTAATATCTCTCTAGCTTTGTCCATCAAGTTCTCAACTGTCCTTCTTGGAGTTTGGAATAAAGTTGATAAGCGATCTCCTGAATCACCAGTCCTTAACTTGCAAAGAATTGCAGTTAATGCAAATCTTCCCCTATGCATTTCCTTTAACCTTGTTTGGTTAATAATTTGTTCATGCTGGTCCTTTGTAATTCCCAGCCAATAGTGAACCAAATTATCTGGAACACTGCGTATATCATTAAAATCAAAGTTCTTTGATTGAGATGCCAATATAAAGACCATGTCTTCAATTTGTATGTCACTAAAGCGGTCAGTACTATTTGAACATGTATACAATTCATGATAAACAGCTCGACCGGAATGGTATGCACATATACGAGCATCACGAGGTATGTAAAAATTATATTCACAGAGCACTCTTCGACGAATGGTATCAGGTATATGGTAGCGTTCATTGTTGTTGCAATTTGGAAACAGGCAATGTCTAGGAGTTTCGGCTGCTCTTCGCACACTTGGGAGCACAATGTATTGTTGTCGCCTCTGAACTATAGCCATTCGAGCAGGTGAGGCTTCTAGGGCTGAATGATTTAATTCGTGACTAGCAAGTTCCCAACAAGATTGACAAATCTTATCTGTGGTAGTGATCTGCAAAGAATATGTAAATCAGTTGATAGTTCACCTAGTTGTTAGTTTAAAAACCTACTAAAAATCTAGTTAATTCTGATAGATAACCAGAAGCGATGATGAACAGGCTCTCAAGGACAGCTGCCAAGACAGTGCTTAGTGACAATTTCATTCTTCAGAGTGGTAGCTATCATGGTATGCAATCACAAAATGGCATATAATCATGCTGTGAAGCACAAACACAGCAAAGTGTATCATGACTTCAAAATAAATATTTTCTAAGCAGATCTATAGTAGGGGCATTTTTTCAGTGTCGTAGTGAATTAATTTATTGATACTTACAACTTTTGGATGTGTCCAGAATTTAACTATTTCAAAAAGATTTGCATTATTCTCTGACAATTCATGGGAATTTTGTTCATGAAGATCCAGATCACAATTGACACACACTTGCATTAGATTTTCAGTATGTTGTAATGGAAGGTTTCCTTGTTCATTCTCATTTCCCAAAATTTTCTATTGGTTCTGCATCTTGAGTTACTAATTGTTCAGGTACATTGCTTTCGTTACGCTGATGTAACAATTCTCTCCTTGCTCGATACCAACAAGTTCCACATGCTTGGGATGTACTACAAACCTAAAAGAGACAAATATTAATATACAAAATGATGATTGACATGTGCAGGTAAGGAAAGTAAAATTTTGATTTTTTTTACTGTTTGTTACTGTTACCATTTTTAAAAACAGATAACCAGAAGTGGGGGCCAGCTGCAGAGCCTTTTGAAGAAATATCATTTTACATTGCAATCTTTTAGACGCCAGCTAAGAGTGGCATTTTGGCAAAGGGTGAGGCTAAGTTCAGCAGTAAAGTTCTGAATGATACAGTACCTGTCGTGGCTGGATCCATCTAGATATAATTAGAGCCATGTCTCTTTCATCTCTAGTGGCATTTGGTTTCTGTATTATGTGGCAGTTCATCCTTAAAATTGAACGTCCGCATGGAGCACATACTTGAGGATGTCCAAACTGTCTATCTTGACAATCGGGATTACTAGCCTGAGATCTTGCTAGTTCCCAACAAGCATGACAGATTAAGTCGGTATTTGTAACCTGAAAATATACGGTAATTGAGTTACAGAAATAACGCCTAGAAGAGTAGATTGAAATGATAAGCTATTTAGTTCTTATGTACCTACTCAGGTTACATTACTACATTTAAATACTTGGGGCAGGCTAATTTCTTAGTGGTGATATACTCGTTGGGTACTTACATCTCTTGGATACGTCCAAAGTTGAATAACATTCATGATATTTTCTTCTAATTGTGTTACGGCATGTTTCCTGAAACGGCTCAAGCGTACTTCACAATTAATGCAACGGGGTTCGGGCATGCTTTTTACGCTTTCGACGGGAAACCTGATCTCTCAAGACAGCTTTTCACAAAAGAACAGTCTTTGCACAGAATTCTAGAAGATAACTATGAAAATACAACGCGAATATTCTCGTTGTATTTTTAAAAAGTAAACTTCGAACAAAACAAATCAAACGGTAGAAGCTGTTCAACAACCTATGCATGCTAGAGATGTTCTATTTTAACACGTAATGTTGCCACTTTGGGAAAGTACACTACTGGTATTGAAATCGATTTCTACGTATCGATATAAATATATATTTTCCGTCATCGCGGACATGGTGCGAGTTCTATATTTTTTATATTGCCTAATGTGCGTTAAATCATTATTTATGAACAATTTATACCGTTATTGAAATTAATTTCTACGTATCGATTGAAATAAATCCTTTCAGTCATCGTGGACATGGTGCGAGTTCAATATTTTTCATATTGCCTACTGTGAGTAGCAGTAGCAGTACCTACCAAGGTATTGTAAGTCCTTAAAATACTAAATTATGAGGAGCATATCGATAATTCGTATGCGAATCACAATACCACGTAGAGGGGAGCACTTATGCAAAGTTAACCTTTGAAAGTTGATGTAGCAAGAAAAGGCGTGGGTAGTACGGAAATAGTCGGCTCTACGTATTTTTGGGCATAGCAGACGAATTATCAATATTTTAACGGAACTTTAAACATAGTTTTGTACCTATTTTATACAGAATGTTTCTAGTGTTTATAATTTTATCTAGGTCCAATAATATCGCATACAAATAATCCATATTTTAACAGCAATTTAAATATAATTTAGTACCTATTTTATTAATAGATTGTGTATTGTTTTTATTATTTTATACTCGTTTAAGTCTAATAATAATCGCAGACTAATTATCGATATTTTAACGGTAATTTATATACATAAATTGTTTATTATTTTTATAGGTCCAATAATACCTATGTAGGTATATACGTATATTAATGATATTGGCCACAGGATGACTAAACCCATATACTCCGTCTACACGCAACGTCTTGCCTGCACGGGATACTGGATTCCGTCTTCCCTTAGCCAATCCCTAATAATATATTTCAAAGAGATAAGTGACATTATATTCATTGCCAAGTACATATTAATACACCTTTTTCATTTATTCTAAAGCATCGGCGGCGTATTGATGTAAAATGTGCAATCTTTTCCTTACCTAATACGTAATCCTAAAGAAAACAATACGAAATCGATTCGGAGTCGATTATGAATTATGATATAAGTTTAGCGGCCCCAAAATAAAAAATCTATTCAGAACTATGGCATCACTGAAGTAAAATAGCGTTTTGATATTGCTTTTAAGAGCCGTTTTATTTTGTACATGACTAATAGTTTTTATTATTAAGATTTTCTCAGTTTTCCCAACTGCTGTTTAAAAGTAAAAATATGAAAAATTACCATCTATATGAAATTAATAAATTTAGCATTATCTCAACAACCGTGGTTGTATTTCGATTGGGTACTGAGATCGCCGATCTTCTTTTTTAACAAAAAATGGAACCGACTTCAACACCTAAAAGTGTGAAATAACTTGTCGAAGTCGGTACCGTGGGTACAATATTGTGATTATAGGTACTTTTGAACCATCATGGTACTGACTTCAACAAGTTATTTCACACTTTTGGGTGTTGAAGTCGGTAACATTTTTTTATTAAAAATTTTTATAATGGAAAGTTTTAATCCAACGTGATATATAAATTGATATTACTAAATACAAACATAAAATCCTACACTATACTTCTACAACATTACGTACTAAGTACAAAACGCAACGTGTATACTGAAGCAGTGATAGCTCAGCGGCTTTGACTATGGAGTATGGACTGCCGCGCAGCAGGTCCATGGTTCGAATCCCGCCGCGGGCTTGAGCTTCACCGCATGGTGGAAGGGCATTTTTGCGAATGCCCGCCTGGCTAGCGACCACCCTCAAGTGGAAAATCTGTCGCCAAGCACCTAACGGTGTGTTCCGGCAGCTGTCCTTGAGAGCCAGTAATTCTAGGTTAAGCCTGTTAACACCTTCGACCACATCATCACTTACCATCAGGTGAGATTGTGGTCAAAAGCTTACCTATCAGCAATAAAAAAAAAAAAAAAACTTTCTGCGTCGCTTATGTGTCACAGACTATAAAATGGCTGTTAAGGTTACAAAAATATGTCTATCTCATAAAATGTCATAACAAAAAAGAGAGATAGATATATATTTGGAGTTTCCATTCTAAAACCATATTATAATGGCTAAACTCTAATCTGTGTCTGGTACCTACTATTTTTTTTTCTAAGAATATCTAAAGAGGATTACCTACTGTCCAGTAAGTAAATTACATACTTACCTACCGGACAGTAGGAGATTATAAATTTAAAATCTCGCTTCTTACTTAACAGTTGTGAATGAGTCTCCGGTAGACTTTATGGATACCTTTTAGGGATGTTATGGCAACATTACATACCATTTTTGAGAAAATAATATTGACGTGGTGTTTGTCCTATGGTTTATTAGGTAGCGAATACAAGTGTCCGCACTGTATGGGAGGTGAGTATGCGGCTGGAGCTGCAAGTGGAGGACGCTCGGTCTGCGCCGTGGCCGCGAGCCTGCGCGCTCCGGGTCCTCAACGTGCTGCCGGACCATGCCGCGCCACACATCACTGACAAGGAGGTGAGAACATCTCATATGTGACCTACACACTCTAGCTGAGAACTCCGAGACTTCTGGTGCACTCATATGTAGTATATTACAAATTGTTGCAGCACAATTTTATGCCCCGGGCGGGACGCGCACCGTCCCCTATGATCGTTAAAGAAATACAATTAGAGTACGAAATTTCGCCAGAAATAGCCGTGCCCAGGTGGCCGAGCGGTTTAGGCACGCGAAATCGGAGGACGCGGGTTCAATTCCCGCCCGGGGCATAATATTTTGTGCTCCAATAATTTGTAAAATATGTTTTTCGCTTAGCATGCGTTAGTGCTTGCAATCATATATGGAAATACATTAGTCAATTGAAAATTTACAATTTAAGGACCGAATATTGCATTTCTTAGAGGACGCAATTTTATTTTTGAGACATGTGTTGGTGGTCAATAGACTACGTATAGTCTCTGAGATATCGCGAAATACGTGTTTTCACCGCTTTTTCCAAGATAGCGGCTGGGGGACAAAGGTGGCGACCCCACAAACTTGAGGTTAAGCTTCTAGTGTCCCAATTGTCCAATTGTTCTATTGTCCAAACACATGCACCAAAAACAAAATTGCGTCCTCTAAAAAATGCAAAGCTCATGTAACTTCTCAATGGACTACATGTAATCTCACTTCTCCCTAACGTATCGCTCACTATAGTAGAGGAGACTTGGGAGGTCGATCTTCACCCGTCTGATAACTTTAATGATATATATTTTTTATCAAATATAATTTCTTAAGGGTGACCTGACCGGTCAGTTGTCCATATAAACGTTGCTCATAGGGTGATCACTCCCTTGTTTGAGGATTTAGGTCCAAAACAAAGCATGATACCGATTGGTTTCTTTATTATCTAGGCTTTTATTATGCCGAAATAAACTGTACGGACGACTACCCCGCGGTTCGAGTCACGCAAATATATTTTAAAGCTGATAGGCCAGCCTTTGACCACTATCTGATGGTAAGTGATGATGTGGTCGAAGATGTTGTTCAGGCTAACAGAATTACTGGCTCTCAAGGACAGCTGCCGGAACACACCGTTAGGTGTTTGGCGACAGATTTTCTATTTGAGGGTGGTAGCTAACCAGGCGGGCATATGCAATACCCTATCACCATGCTGTAACGACTGCCATCGTAAGACAACGACCGGGACCGACGTTTTAACGTGCCCTCCGAAGCACGGAATTGCTCAGTAGTAACGTTATTAGCGGTCACCCATCCAAGTCATGACCGCGGTGGACGCTTAACTTACCAGAGCGCTTCAAAATAATTGCTATTTGCTATATTGCACTGTATTCCCGCAAACTTTCGGTTCGTAGCAGGCTAAACAGACGATAGAATTATGATTTATGACGTCACCTCCGGCTGCAAACAATGCTCACAGAAAAGTGGTAGTGCAGTGTGTGCACAAACGTCAAACTCAAATTTTGACAGATAGATGAGGAGATTTTTGTTGTTGTGCTTAGAATTGTATACTCAAAATCATCTTGTTCACAAAGATATGCCTTGAAATGCAATACGTCTAATGTCGATAATTGAGGGAAAGATTAAAATTATTTTGTGTTAACTGCGAAGAAGCAAATTGACAGTTAGCAGATGCTATAAGCGCGGCTACATATCGGTTTACATCGTTTGCGCGCAAACAGTGCATATTCTCGTATTTCAGTTATGTACCGAGCGTTTGCAATGTATTCAGCGACAGCAGTGTTTGTGTGATTTCAACCGTAGTGTATGACTATTAAATATGTTCATTTAACTTAAGCACCCTTATCGATCACTTGTTACTCAAAATGTGTCTGACGTACATTTTGTGTTTAAATATAGACTTATCAGAGCATGTCAACCTCTGTTAAAAAAAAATAAAAATAAACGTTGTATCCATCTTGGAGCACGGGAAATGGCGAATATGTTCCGGTTATGTGTTTTGAAGAAATGTATTTTATTGACTTTATTTTACTATTTATAAAATAATACACTTTATCAGCTACGTTATATATAAAAAAATTATTCACACTTTTTAGTGACCCTTGCTACTTACGGGTTCGATTATGATTCATTGTTAACCACTATATCATCAAGATAGGTAAATATTTTTCAGGTATTTTACTATAACTCAAAAACGGCTGGACCGATTTTGATGTAACTTAAAATGGGACCAAACGACAAGCATCTCCTTTCAAACAAAAAAATAATTTTCTAAATCGGTTCACCCAGTCCAGAGTTCTGAGGTAACAAACATAAAAAAAAAAACACGATTTGAGAACCTCCTCCTTTTTTGGAAGTAAAAAGTACATATTGTTATCCTGTAATTTATCGATATATCACATATTACTAATAAGATTCGAATTCTAGAAAGAGAAATGCTGTCTCAGTTCTGCGCGTGCAAACTGTATGTATTTACTCTTTTCTGTAAGCATAATTATGATATGTGTTTTTTTTTGTCTGTAGTTGGATCGAGTGTTATCTTCAACGCCTCAAGACTGGGGACATGTGCCTAGAACCGTATGGTAAGTACACATTACTGTATCAGCCGGATTGTCCACTGCTGAACACAACCTCCCCCATTCTGGCGGGTTTGCGATGATTCCCACGCTTGGCAGGCATCTTCGGGATCGCAGTCACAGATATCATTTCCTTTTTTTTTTTTTTATTGCTGATAGGTAAGCCTTTGACTACAACCTCACCTGATAGTAAGTGATGATGTGGTCGAAGGTGTTAACAGGCTTAACCTAGGATGACTGGCTCTCAAGGACAGCTGCCGGAACATACCGTTAGGTGGGGTTGGCGACAGAGTTTCTACTTGAGCTACGCAAAAATGCCCTTCCACCATGCGGTGAAGATCAAGCCCGCGGCGGGATTCGAACCATGGACCTGCTGCGCGGCAGTCCATACCCAAAGCCACTGAGCTATCATTTCTTCAGAAGATTCTGCTTCCTCAGAAGGCGCTGCTGCACACGTTCCGGTATTTTACCTTTGTAGCTTCTTACAACCCATAGGTAGCAATGGGGGGATGACATTCTATATATTATATATTACTACATATTCTGTGAACCAACAATAAAAAAAAAAAAAAAAAAAAAAAACGTTCTATATATTGAGCCAAGCAGTGATGTTATTACTGTATTCTGGCTTGAAGGGTGTGGGTGCCGGTGAAATAGGTACATGGGGCTAAATGAATACAAGAGAATACAGGCGTGACTGTATGTGTTGTTTGATTTACTAGCTGCGCTTCGAGGTTTCAACTGCCTATATAATTATGAAAAGTGATGATGATGGTGATTAAAAGTATCCTATGTTTTAATCCATGACCTAAACTATCTATATTCGAAGTTTCACCCAAATCGGTTCAGCCGTTTCAGCGTGAATGATTAACATACATACACATTGATATCCTCACTCACACATAAACTTTCGCATTAATAATATTAGTTTTTTTTTTCTTTTCAGGAAAATATTCAAGTTTTTGAAGCACAAGAGACGAGACTCAAGAATGATACTCGGAATGTCGTGAAGAAATGTTATTAACGTAGGCGTTTTATATTTTGTTAAAAACCTCTTGTTCTATTTAAACAAATAAGTTAAATATAGAAACCTTCAGCATGAGTTTTCTTGCTTTAAATCGTCTTGAACACGAAAATGTAAATTATTCTACTATTTTATTTAACTCGATAAGGTTTCTGCTTGGAGTGTGGTTAAGACTACGTTTCACACACTCCTACATATCACTCAACTGCAAGAATGGGGCACTTTGGTGCCCCGTTTACAAAGAAGGGTCCATTGATTTATTAAATAAAATAAATTAATCTCGTTAACGTTTTCGCGAAGGGTGTGGTTAACACTCAGTTGCATGCACCTCCTACTTATCATGGAATTACACGCAGGCACCATTGTGCCCCGTATTTTAATGTGGACAATTTATTTCCAAATAAATTACATACATACTATTCAACTAACGAAAAATTGTTCGTATAGAATTATTAGAACCGTAACAAGTTTTTAACTTTTGTTGGTTGTAGATTTTCGTGAGAAATAGTATTTAAACAACTTTAAAAGGTTTAAATCACGTGTATATTCAGTCACCCCGTGAACACGATCACTGCAAAGTATTTGAAACGTCGCGCGGGAAAAAAATAATTATAAATATACGCGATTTAAACCGTTTAAAGTTGTTTAATTACTAAATGTAACTTTTGTTTGAACAATATGTAAATAAATACCAGTTTAATTAATAATAGTTTGTCGCAAAACACCTAACGATGTGTTCCGGCAGCTGTCCTTGAGAGCCAGTAATTCTAGGTTAGCCTGAACAACATCTTCGACCACATCATCACTTACCACACAGGTAAGATAGTGGTCAAAGGCCTATTAGGCATAAAAAAAAGAAAAAAAATTACAAATGTTAATTATATTGGCTTATATAATTTTCGTGGTTCCATTTTGTTTGAATAGTTGTTTTCCCTTATCAAACGTGGGGCACAGGGGTGCCACAGCATGAATAAGGTTTTCACACAGGATTAAAGTCAAACCTGGACTCTGGCTTAATCGATGCCTCCCTGACAAACTCATGAGGATAATAACAACGTCTATAGAAGTAGATGGTATTTTGGTTCTAAAATATTGTAGATAATAAGCTGATATCTGTCTGGCGCGCAAATGTGCCCCGCGCACGTAATGCAACATTTTCTACGCCTAATGTTAAAACATTAGGAGTAGAAAATGTTGATTTTAAATTTTACTAAGAAACTTCTTGTATGCGCCTTGTAAACTACCTCAAAAGCTGACAAAAATGTAGATAAATAGGGCCGATCAAGACGCAACTATTGCATATTTGCATATAGGTATAATATATAAATACAGAAAACCCGTGCATTATGTTGCTTAGTGAAGCCTTCTAAGCAACATTTGAGTTGTAACATTTGACGCTCAACATGTTTGGCGACGTAGAAATACATTCAGCAATATAACTTTAGCCTTGTATTGACTACGAAACAAAAGGAGATGCAACATGTTACACTCAACATGTTTTGCGACGTAGAAAATCATTCAGCAATATAATTTTAGCCTTGTATTGACTACGAAACAAAAGGAGATGCAACATGTTACACTCAACATGTTTTGCGACGTAGAAAATCATTCGGCAATTTAATTTAAGCCTTGTATTCACTTCGCAACATTTGAGATACAACATGTAACACTCAACATGTTTGGTGACAGAAAAAGAGCCCCCGACGTTCCTATATGACGCGCAAGATTACAGGCTTCTTGTTTGTCTCCGTGCTGTGTTTTACTGAGATGATGTACTCTTTGAGTTACAATTGTTGCGTAATGAATACACGGCTTAAACACTACATATCATACAATTTTTAAATATCTTTATTGAACTTTTAAATGCTTCAAATATGGTTATACTCTCTAATAAAATAAAGGAGTGCCCAATATAAAGACCCACAATTAAATAATGTTTAAGTATCTATTTTTTATGATAATTATGGTGATTATTTATAAATTAAGTTGTTTATTATAAGACTGCTCATAGAATATAAAAAAAAACATACAAACATCTTGTTCATATACGTTTCTCTACTGCAAAATAGTTCGATGGTTTATAATGGTTTTGTACCATTTCTTATAAAATTATTGTTAAATAATTGAACGTATTAATTAAGGGCATCAGTAACGATGAGCGGGATACGCGTGTAAACGGCTCACTGTAAGCTGGTAATTGCTACAAACATATGTACCGACCAGCGAAACTATGGCCGTGCGCTGTCCGTCGAATTTAGGCAGGTGAGGTCAACATGCTCTGGTCGCTGCCCATGTACGTAAACAAATGGGAAAATGAAATCGTTTTGTGAACATATATCAGACGCATTAACGAATTTTTGGCCATACGACTTGAGAATGTTATATTTGAAATCCTGTATAAATTAAACTGTGGCTATGAAGTGCAAGTAATGTGCAACCGTGTCTAAAATAATAAATATAAAAATTAATTTGTGAATTGAAGACAATTAATTATACTATTTTTATTGCTTTAAAATATACTTTAAAATACAAATAAAATTCAATTAAAATAATATTATTAATCAACAATAAACCGACCACAAATTCGTAGTAGCTAGTAGTATTTAATTGATTAATATTAGACTAAATTAAATATTTTTATTTTGTTGTGCAAATTACGAATAAAAGTAAATTAATTGTACTTACTATTATAATTGCTTAAAAACTTTTAAATACACATTATATTCAATATAAAATTATATTACTGTGCAACACAAACCGATCTCCTTGCCTTTATAGTGGTATATCATATTGGCATTGGCCAGTACTGTCAATGGTACAAGTGACACTATTATTTATTATTATAGTCAGTTTTCGTTGTTTAGACGTAGTGGGAAGATCTTAAAGTTGAGCGCGGCGTAGTGAAACTAAAACTGAGCATGGGAAACGACGTGGTGGGAATGATTTGGAAGTGGCGGCGTTCCTTTACATACATTTTTCCATGCTATTTTGCTGTTTTCGTTATTTTCCTGTTACATTCGTTAAAAATATATCATTTTATCGTGAATGGTCAATAGTGTTTTGTCTATTTGAGTTGGCACATTGTGTCGAAACAGTTATAGACTTAGAAAGTCTAACAACTGCAAGATTATTTCGTTAGAAAGAGACAATGTCTATGCATCAAGTCGATAAAATTAAAGCGAATTTAATGCAATTGTAAAAATGGTACTTCCATTTTTATAATTGCATTTAAATTCGCGTGCAATATAAAAACATATTACACGCGTTCACTGATTAAATATATTATGTGTGACGTTCTTCGAGTTTATAGTGGCATTCTGAATAATAAGTTTAAAGGTGTTACAAATTTTCCTGTGTAGGCGAGTTACTTATAGAAGTTGCTCATTTTATAGTTATATATATATATTTAAATAAATATTTAGTAATGTTGCTTTTATTTTGTTGGTATAATTGTATATTGCACCACGATATATCTATGGTAAAATAATTAGGGAGTGGGGAATGAGAGGAGTTTTTAACGCATATAACTATAGGAAAATTACAAAATCAGCAATTTTCCATAGAAATAATATGTGAAGGAGCGCCGCTTCCCATGACGCTGTTCCAATCTTATTAGTTTCGCTACGTCGCGCTCGCTAATGGACTCTTCCCACTGCGTTGCCCAACAACAGTACAAGTCGTGAAATTATCGTCATCGTAATAATATCACATGTCTGCGATTTTCAATTGTAAACAAGATAATTTTAGATAAAAATAACAAAATTAATTCTTATTATAGCTTACATTTATCCAGGTATCATTGAGGCTAATGGCCATGTTCATTCTGTTGGACGGGATTTATTAATAGTACCTTACAAGATATATTTACATGATTAAATAATGTAGCTTAAACTTTATTTTTTATAAACACCAATCGTGCAAGATAGCCGCCATCTAGTTTTGCGTCATTCATAATCCTAATACATTCGCCATCTTGAAATCCGCCATTTTGGTTTTTGACAGGTGTCATTCGACTGCTCTCATATTTAGGGCCTGTTTCAGAATGTTCGAGTAAGTTCCGGTTTTACCCAGAACATATTAAATAAACAAAACACTATCTTTGCGTTTCACAGTCATCGATTTAGCCTATCCATCGGTTAAAGCTTGAAACGCGCTGCATGTCAACTGTCATTTTTATTATTCAGTTATTTTATGTGTTGCATAGCAACCCGAAACTTTATTAGGACATTCTGAAACGGACCCTAAATTTAATAATTATTCCTTCGGAATTGGAGGGGACGCTAGTATTATTAAGATGCCATTGTTATTCCTATAATTATAACTATTTGTAACGATATTTTGGTATAAATAAATAAGCATTGTTTGAACTAAATATCATTTTATTTCTTATAAGACAATTTATCGAAACAAATGAATTGGGATCACACGGTAAACTTACAAAATACATGGTAACTTCAAAAATAATAGAGTATAGTTTTAAATTATACCAAAGTTTTACATACACGCAACGAACCTACAGTTAAATGATCTAATAGCAGTTGGGTCAATTCCCATTTCGTCAACTCGCTGGTGGTCCAGTGTCAAATCGCATATAATCCAGGTACAAACGAAAATCTGTCATAATTGCTGTTTAAAGTTTGACAGCTGTCATCCGAAATAAATATCTCAACAAAGGATCACTTTTGTGCAAAAAATGTTGTCCAAGACGAATAGTTTCCGGGATATTGCTGTATTGGTAAGCTCTATTTCCATGGGGGACTGCTAGAGAAATAGTGAGTGAAGTTCAGTCCCCTAAGGGTACTGTAGTGTAATAGTGAGTGCTGTTCCCTGGCGGACTGAAATCTAAAAGGGGATCTTAGTGGAACGAGCGCTGCTAGAGCAATAGTGACTGAAGTTTAGTCTCCTAAAGGCATTGTAGTGTAATGAGTGCTGTACAGTCCCCTGGGGGACCGAAATGGGGGATCTTATTGGAACGAGCGCTGCTAGAGGAATAGTGAGTGAAGTTTAGTCCCTTAAGAAGTATTGTAGTGTCATAGTGAGTGCTGTTCAGTCCCCTGGTGGACTGAAATAGGGGATCTTAGTGGAACGAGTGCTGCTAGAGGAATAGTGAGTCAAGTTTAGTCCCCTAGGGTACTATAGTGGAATAGTGAGTGCTGTACAGTCCCCTGGGGGGCTGGGATAGGGGACTTTAGTGGAACGAGCGAATCTGTCCTCAGAATAAAGGATCGGCAGAGGTTTAGCGATAGAATCGTTAATGCTGCTTCCACCTTTTGACGCCTTTATCAAGTAGCTCGTTTTGTCGGCCGCGTACATAACGCTTGCCCACGCGTCGGCGAGTCGCTGATATTAGCACCACTGGTTGTGTGCTCAGCGCTGAGCCGAGAGAGCAGATTGTATCGTATGTATGGCACGGGCGAATCACCTGGAAATACAAGAAAATGTATTATAGTGAACTAGCATTCCGGTCGCGGCTAAAATATTAACCTCCTTTTGCGCAGTTGAATAAAAACTATATTATGTACTTCCCCGGGTCTCTAACGATATCCATACCAAATTTCATCCAAATCGGTCTAGTAGTTTTGTCGTAAAAGCGAGACGGACAGAGTTGCTTTCGCATTTATATTATTAGTATGGATTTTCCGAAGATCAACTGCTTAACGATAGCAGTGCTATAAGGTAAACAAAAATTTCTAGTAGAAAAACATTGAAATTATTAGTAAGTCCATGGTTAAAAAATGCCTTTACTCACTGGTTACACGGCTACCCAAAAAAAAGTAAGTAAGTTTTCAGGGTTCATGTATTAACCGATTTTCTGCTAAGTCGTGCTTGGCTTGCTAAGAATTTATTCGCAAATCAATGCATAATTATCTAACAAACGGAAGGTACCTGGGAAAGATCCGTGTCCATTATGTGCCCTAACGCATACAGAAGCTGCGCCAGCAAAATAAGCGAATAATAGAACTTACCCTCCCAAAGACAACGTTCTTGAGGTCGAACTGCGGAAGCGGCTTGAAGGTGATGTTGAATGTGCCGCACATTTCGTCGTTTCTCGTCATCCGCATCGACAGGAGCCCTGAAGCAACAGGCAACATCAGGTTGGTCGCTATCAAGCTGATCTCGTAAATAAATATACTGTACTGTACTGTAACAGCCGGATCGTCCACTGCTGAACACAGCCTCCCCTATTAAGGGGGTATTTGCCATAATCCCCACGCTTGCAGGCGTCTTGGGGATCGCAGTGTAAGTTGGCAGTTCTTTAGAAGGCGCTGCTGTCCACCGTCCATTAGTTTTCCCTTAGTCGCCTCTTACGACACCCACGGGATGATATGGGGAGGTGCAATTCTAACCCGACACCCCACGGGGCAAGCAATAGGGCCAAGCCTGATACTAAATAATAATTATGACGTGAATATTTTGAAAAATATATGTAATGTTCAAGTCAGACACAAATATGCGTGGCAGGAATTTGCAGTGCAATCCAGCAAAGTGGGATCCCGTGACAGCTTGCGGATCCGCATTGTATGGATTCCCGTTATTTGGCCGCTGCTGGCTACATAATGTATAAATATACTACATATACAGGGTTATTGGTAAATTGCTAACAACCTCTTAGGGTTGACTTTTGCTAGTCCTAACAGACATTTTGTAATGATATTTTTTGATTTGAAAAAATATATACTGCCAAGCGTGGGGATTATGGCAAATACCCCCTTTTAATAGGGGAGGCTGTGTTCAGCAGTGGACGATCCGGCTGTTACAGAACCGGCTAGGACTCGCGTAATATTTATTAACGATGGGCACAATCGTGACTCCTAGACGAAGAACTTAAAATAAGTTCGAAACAACATCCGGTAAATATTACGCGTAATAATTCACGTAGTAGGCAAAAGCTAGTATTGCTGTAGAATAAATTGCTTCACCTAAGCTACACCTGGACTCTTAGTATTAATGAATAGCATACCAGGCATGGAGTGTGGAAAGTGGTAGTTTTCAGCACCGATGGGCGCCCTCCTCCCGACCTGCGCGTAGCAACCGAACCCATTGTCATACACCACGTCGCCGCCGCTCCAGTACAGACCAGGCACTTTCCTGAACATTGTTATTGACACACTTTTTTTTGTTGTGGAACAATCAAGGTGACCACCTGATGTTAAGCAGTATCCTCTGCCTATAACAGATGCATTTCGTTACAAGTAACGAACTGCGCCCGTCACGCTGAGACATTTAAGTAAAGTCTCATGTGCAGTAATTTTACTGGCTCTAAAGGTCTATCATTGCTTCATAAACATCACAGAAACAGCCGGAACGTTGTTGAACAAATGCTTCCCCCAAGATGTTGCCATAACCTTCACACTTGTTAGGAGTCTTAGGGTTCGTAGTATAAGATGGCAATTCTTTAGAAGTTGCTGCAATCCACCTTTTATTATTTTTCCCTTCGTCGCCTCTTATACGACTCCTACGAGAAGATATTGGATCATAATTCTCACCCAGACATACGCAGCGGGTAACCGCTAGGAAACAACTATGGTCAACTCAAACAAATATGAAACTCAGTGGACTCAGAGAAGGCATTCAAAGTGCAAAAAGATGTGTCCGAGTTATCAATAAGGCATGGTATCAGGACAGCTGCAGGCCTTTATTTAGGATTAATAATATTTTACCGCTACCATGCATGTACATCAGAGATTTATGCTTATTTGTCAAACAAAATTCTTCTTATTTCAAGGCTCGCAGTGAAATTTTTCCTCGACAAAAACGTAATCGTTTTAAAAACTTATTATATTAACCACGCTGCCATAAAGATACCCGATTACAATATGTGCATTACTGTTTATAATAAATTACCCGACGAAATAAAACTGTTAGAGGGTCATGATTATAGGAATAGGCTAAGTCAGTGGTTATTGGAAAATTATTTTTATAGTATTAAAGAATTTATGGAATTTTAGTGAAATATTTATTAATTTGATTAAATTGTTAATATTTTTTGTGTATTAGCATAAGCCTTAAATATTTGCACGTCTGCTTGCAGGCAGAATACAGACAAAATACATTTTGAGTTCTAGTGTAAAATGCGTTGGGTCTTTGGTAAAAATAGGTGTACCGCAGGGATCAATTTTGGGACCTTTTCTGTTCCTAGCGTATATTAATGATCTGCCTTGCATGGTCAAAGATTTCTGCAATATTGTTTTATTCGCCGATGATACCTCTCTGATTTTTAAAGTAGATAGGAAAGAGTGAACTCATTCATGTAAATAATGTGTTATCTATGATCTCTGAATGGTTCGCCGCTAATAATCTTCTCTTAAATTCAAAAAAGACCAAATGTTTAAAGTTTTCTTTACCAAATGTTCCTTATGTTGAACCAAACATTAAGCTTGGCTTAGATAAACTCTCTATTGACAAAGCGACAGTCTTTCTGGGAATCAAAGTGGACTCAACTTTACAGTGGGATCCACATATACATGATCTAGCCGGAAGACTTAGTTCTGCTGCATATGCAGTTTGTAAGATAAGACAGTTAACAGACGTAGCTACTGCACGGCTAGTTTATTTCGCGTACTTCCACAGTATTATGTCGTATGGTGTATTGCTGTGGGGAGCTGCTGCTGAGATGGAAACAATCTTTATCTTACAAAAGCGTGCAATTCGAGCCATATATGAAATGGATCCTATGGAATCTCTAAGGGATCTTTTTAAAGAAATTGATATATTAACTTTACCGAGTCTGTATATATTTGAAAATATTATGTATGTTCGGAAAAATTTGAGTAAATTTAAATTAAACAGTGACAACCACAATTACAACACTAGGAACAAATATAAATTAACGGTACCGTGTTTTAGATTAGCAAAGACAAATAAAAGGTCCTTTTTAGGTAATTGTGTGCGGTTTTATAATAAAATTCCCGAACATATTACAATGCTCACAGAAGGAAAATTCAAATTACACGTGAAAAACATTTTGATTAAGAAATCCTACTACACAGTTTGTGATTACTTAAACGACAAAAATGCTTGGAAAATTCCACCTCTGCCAAGCCATCACCTGTCTCCTACGTAATTTAAACAAATATTGTAATAATTGTATTATATTGTTTATAACAAATTGTAAACAGACGTTTAAAAGAATGGCCCGAGGTTCTTGCCCGTTCTTCTCGCAGTGGATCTATAAATTTTTTTTGCTGAACGTGGCAGTACAATGTAGAATATTTCAATATTAAAGTTTGTAATTGACCTTCATAAGAGCGTCGTAGACGCCTAAATTGAATAAATGATTTTGAATTTTGAATTTTTGTACATTAATTATTGTACTCTTGCAAATAAATTATTTGATTTGAACAAAGACGGTGGAATGAAATGTGAAGATGTTGTCCTTTAATTTTATATTTTTAACCATGGTCATAAAGGGGATAGTGCGGTCATCAATCAGACTTCAGCTGGCCGAAAAAAGCACATCTTTCTGTCAGATGAAGTTATAATAGTCTGTTTGATGACCGCGAACCATCCCTTATGAAGGTTAAAGTAATACAATTAGAGTACAAAATTTCGTCTAAGCATTTCTCGATAATATAACTGGAGTGTTAAATCAGAGACGTGGATTCAATTAACACTCGAGGTGAGACATATACTCTCAAAATTTTTAAAAACGAATTAAGGGACTTGTTCGAAGTATGAACCACGAATGTGAATGAAAACTAGGTGGAAGCTTCCATGGGATGTTCAACTGATGTAAACCTTAAAGTATGGAAACAGAGCCTTTTGTCCGCGGGTTGGCGAATCTAGGTCGTACAAAGAAAAAATCGAACCCGTGTCTCCCGTATTTATGCCCGGTGGTCTTCAATGAAAAATAAATATAATAGCAAGCATTAAAAAAATTTGTTAATGAATGTTTTTTTTATTGGTTTGACCACGTTTTACTGTTATTTGTTCACTTAGGTATTTGCTTATTAAAGTGTATGCTATCATCTGTTTTTACGATTAGAAGGACAGTAGAAAATATTGAAAAAGTATCAATTATCATAAGCTATTAGATAGCCCAAAACTGCGTACAAAAAAAAACTTACTGTCAACGACTATATCATCAAGATAAGGAAATATTTTTCAATTATTGGAGTGTAACTCAATAACGGCTAGACCGATTTTGTTGAAATTTAAATGGGACAAAGGACATGTATTATTAAAATAAAAAATAAGAATAATCAAAATCGGTTCACCCAGTAATACGTTCTGAGATTACAAACGTTTAAAAAAAACAGACGATATGAGATCATCCTCCTTTTTTTCATGTCTGTTAAAAAGGAGCGTGTATACTATTTTTCCAAAACGCGGCAGTCGACAGTTTTACGACGAATATTTTAATAATAAGTTATGTCATAGAGTTATCTATACTAATAATATTATAGGAGGAAAGATTTGTAGTTTTGTATGCAACGTATAAACATAAAACTACGGGAGCAATTTGGATGAATTTTGGTATGGAAATAGTTTGGGACCCGGGGAACGATATATGATAGTTTTTTTATCCAACTTCGCATAAAGAAGTTAATGGTTTGCTAATAATATTATAGGAGGAAAGATTTGTATTTTTGTATGCAACGTATAAATATAAAACTACGGGAGCAATTTGGATGAATTTTGGTATGGAAATAGTTTGGGACCCGGGGAACGATATATGATAGTTTTTTTATCCAACTTCGCATAAATAAGTTAATGGTTTGCTAATAATATTATAGGAGGAAAGATTTGTATTTTTGTATGCAACGTATAAATATAAAACTACGGGAGCAATTTGGATGAATTTTGGTATGGAAATATTTTGGGACCCGGGGAACGATATATGATAGTTTTTTTATCCAACTTCGCATAAATAAGTTAATGGTTTGCTAATAATATTATAGGAGGAAAGATTTGTATTTTTGTATGCAACGTATAAATATAAAACTACGGGAGCAATTTGGATGAATTTTGGTATGGAAATAGTTTGGGACCCGGGGAACGATATATGATAGTTTTTTTTATCCAACTTCGCATAAATAAGTTAATGGTTTGCTAATAATATTATAGGAGGAAAGATTTGTATTTTTGTATGCAACGTATAAATATAAAACTACGGGAGCAATTTGGATGAATTTTGGTATGGAAATAGTTTGGGACCCGGGGAACGATATATGATAGTTTTTTTATCCAACTTCGCATAAATAAGTTAATGGTTTGCTAATAATATTATAGGAGGAAAGATTTGTATTTTTGTATGCAACGTATAAATATAAAACTACGGGAGCAATTTGGATGAATTTTGGTATGGAAATAGTTTGGGACCCGGGGAACGATATATGATAGTTTTTTTATCCAACTTCGCATAAATAAGTTAATGGTTTGCGCGATAACCGACATAAGCGCGGGCGGAGCCGCAGCCGGCAAGCTAGTAATAAATATAAGAACGTCGTAGATGCTAAAATTGAATAAATGAGTATGACTTTGACACAGGTGATAAAAACTTTAAGAAATATATATAAAAACTTCAAATTTCTTACAAAGTTACTGGATTATGTTTATTGGATTATTCGGTGAAATTTATCGGTTGTGTTTTAAAAATATCTTATAAACTCGACAAGTTACGGTGATTTATTGAAACTATAAATTTTAATAATCTAATTTAGGGCATTTTGCGACCTCGCCTTCCTATGTACCACCCGTCTGCATCGAGTAGAACATCGGCAAACTCTTAATCATGTATTTCAGCAGCTGTGTTTGAGAGAATGTAAATAAATTAGTCTGTTAGCTCGCTCGACCACACAATCACATGCTAACAGGTAAGATAGATCAAAATCTCATAAATATAGGTTACATTATAAAAGTTGTTTAAGCAAAATAAGTTCGGAGATTATATATACGATTCAAATTTTGTTTTACATAGAAACTGCGCATTACCAAACTATTTATACAAAGCTGTCCAAAAAAAGAGAATGAAAAACATGGTTTTGACAACTTCACTCAAAAATGACAACTGCAACAAAATGTGCTTTTGCACATAAAAATGTTCAGTAAAATATGATTAAACTCTTTTTGATCATCCTAGCATTATTCACGAGTTTATTCTTATTCCTTTTAGTGTTTTACTTGCAAACTCTAACTCCTGAACAGAAGAACAAAACATACAGATTGCAAGATGTTAGTTTCGGACTCGGGCCTCCACGGTACGACTGAAATCCTGGTCAAGATCGTGAGCCCCGAAGGTCAGGTGTTTATGGCATACTTCTCAGAAGAAACTTTGATCGAGGAAGTCAAAAATCGAGCTCTAGATTACTTCTATCCAAGTGGTGAAACAGGTTCCAGTAGATTTAAAATCGTCCGAGTTCTAGACACCACAACCTTGCATGACTTCCTCACTCTCTCACAAGAACAAATCATGATGCAAGAGGAGCTACTTCTGGTTGAGAGGAGGATACCTGAAGCTGGAACTTTATGGGATTTAGGCTCGGTAAGAGCGCCTCAACCGGGTACAATAGCTGCTGCGACAGCGTCCTTGCCAAGTCCTCAAAACCCTATACGCCAACCGAACTTGCAAGCTTTGCTGTCTACAAATGAGCTCTCATTTGAACTAAGAAAGATTTTGATCTCTTTAATTGAAGCCGGAGCTCGTCTGGCAGCATCTGGGAGAAACTATGAAAACACATTGGGTCAACTAACAGCTGCTTTAGAAGAGCCACGTCGGCAAAACCCAGGCGTCATTGAAGTGATCACACCTGAAGACATCGCTGCTCGTTTAAACGCTGACCAACCAGAATCCGAGGTCCCTTCCGAAACCAACACCAAAGAAGAACTCTTCAAGCGTGCTGAGCATCTGCAGCGGTTTCTAGAAAAGTTTCGAGCATGGAGAACTAAAATAGCCGAACCGCCTAATGCAGAAGCTATCACGACTTTGAAAGATCTTGGCTTCTCTTACGAAGATGCTGACAAAGCTTTGCGCAATACGGGTTGTAACGTCCCAGCTGCCGCATCTTGGCTTATAGGAGAACGTGGCTCAAGTGTCTTTGAGCTCGTTAATGGCCTGCCCGATGGACTGATTCTGCAAACTCTTCTCAAGCAGCCACAAATTCAACGAGGTCTTTTGAATACGAGGATGCTGATTGCTTTTATTGCAATGGTAGGCCAGAGTGGCAGCGCATCTTTATGGTTGAATTCTCCACATGGGAGTCCTCTGTTGTCTCAAATCTCGAGAACGTACCATTCGGAGAAGTACTGTCTTGCTGTAAACCAATTTTCTGAGGAAATACGCGAGGAGTCAGAGCCGAATCCTTCCACGTCTAGGCCGAGGAATTAATTCATTTTATTGATTTCCCATGAGTGTTTTTATTTTCATGTAATTTATAATAAATTTTGTTTGTAAATATTTTATGTAGACGTTTAATTCCGGACATATGTTCCTTTTAAATAGGATTTCAATAAAATCGGATTAAAATTCACTACAAATGAAGGCTACTTTGTGGGGTTCTGGGCTAGAACTGCGGGTTTCCGGGAGAGGGAGACTAATTACCACGTGTTTTTTGTTTGTTTCGCAATACTGGTAGGCTGCTAAGTGAGTACTTAGTTGCAGCCCTATGGGCTAGCCCAAATGGAATAAATTGTACTCATAGCTGTCTTGAAAGTCAGTAGCTTAGGCTTGTTCACTATCCTCGACCACAACATCACTTACCAACAAATGTGATAATGACTAACTCATACATTCATTTATTGATTTGATTGTTTGTTTGCATTGAAAAGGCACTGAAACTAGTGGAACGAATTGAAAATCCTTTCACCATTAGAATTCTTCATTATTCCTGATGAATAAAGGCTAAAGAAAATTCTCCAAAAAGTTAGGCATTCATATTAAAACTTCCATAATGTAACCCAACGTGTGAAAAAAAAACAAAATATCGTTATATCGCGTACGCTGCGGAAAGGACAGCAGAGCAAAGTGATACTACAAGTGAGTACTACAATTTTGAGGACATCAATATCTACAAAAAATCTTCGCTACCATATCTCTAACTATTTTAGTTATGACAATAACTACTTTTTATATGTGTTCAAATTTATATTTTTTGTGAAATACCCGTGCGAAGCCCTGGCGGGCCGCTAATAGTATACGATGGTAGATGCACGTACCTGAAAATACTGGTCCCCACGTACCCAAAGCCCACTCCATCCCCATCGAGCAGGTCGGTGAAAAGTTGGCAAGTGAGCGGGCACACGTCGGAGAACAGCTCCACCGTTATAGAGCCGAGGCTTGCACCATTTTGCACTCCAAAGGTTATTTGTACCCTGAAATATACAAAGTATTTAGTCGTCAAGTCGTGAAATAAGACAAGAGGTAATAATATGATCAGAGGATGATCTTTCTCTCCCCGAATAATAAATAGTATGTTATTGTATATTGTTAGCCTTTAAAAAATATTGGTTGTGAATATTTTCACTATTGTTTCAATTAATTACTGATCTATAAAAGATAAATAATCTATGTTCTAAGTAAATATTTAAATGTTTTGTTTCCGAACAAACGTTATTATTGTGAAATAATAACAAACATTTTAAAAATATTTAAAGAAAACATTGAAATAATATTTTAATAAAACACTTAAAAAATATAAAAATACTAGCTTTCCGGGCGCGGCTCCGCCCACGCGTATCTCGGTTATCGCGCAAAAACATTAACCTCTTTTTACTCAGTTGGATAAAAACTATCCTATGTTTTTTCCCGGGTCTCTAAACTATATCCATACCAAGTTTCATTCAAATCGGTCCAGTAGTTTTGGCGTGAAAGCGTAACAGACAGACAGACAGAGTTACTTTCGCATTTATAATATTAGTACTGATATCTAGTGACAATTCCGCCTAATTTTCCTGTTCAGCTGAAGTGACGTCACAAACTTCACGCAGCCAAACCGCATCCTCACTCTACGAGCGTACGGTCGAGAATGATCGTGCGCTCATAGAAACAAGATCTTGATGCTTCGTGTCCAAACGAAACGCGTCGAGAATAATAGATTTCCGCAAAGTAACGCCTGAATGTATTCATTATGTTATTATTATATTATTTTGTTTTTTAACGATAGCTAACAAATGAGCTTTACCTTATAGTCATGGATTACTCAGGACGCGGATGGAACATGTTATATTAATTGATTTATAGCAATGTTGAGTCACAGTGTATGAAAAGAAATTCGAATAATATAAAATACAGATGAATTGTAAACGTCCTTTTTTTTGAAGTCGGTTAAAATACACTCGAGAGCAATGAATCCGGGTCACTTAAAGAATCCTAAAAATCTCGGAAACTAAAAATGCTAGGTTAATGCAATAAATTGTATTTAATAGACAATGTAATACTCCTTAAATGAAGGTATTAAAACTTCTTAGTTATTGTAAAGTTATATCATAAAAAAATCAAATTTGAAAAAGGGCCACTTTCGAAGATGGAACTACGAAATTACAGCATTTGGTTTTGCTTTTGTTTGTAATCTGTCATTTATGTGGGTACATAAACCATGTTGATAGTGCTCTATATTCATTATTCAAGCTGAAATTATGTCGCTTACGCCTGAAGAATGCACCAGAATACTTACAATGCTGGAAACCGGCCGGAGTCAGCGCGATACAGCCAGGACTGTCGGTGTGTCGCTGTCAACAGTACAAAGAGTTCTCCGACGTTACGAAGAAACTGGTTCTAACCTACGCAGACCAGGAACGGGCAGAACCAGGTGTACCACAGCACGAGAAGACCGATACTTGGTGAACACCATGCTTCGAAATCGCTTTCTCACAGGAACTGAACTCACCAATCAGTTTCGACGCCTCGGAGGAAGTAACCCAAGTGCATGGACAGTAAGACGTCGGCTTGCTGAATCTAACTTAAAACCCCTTAGACCTGCAAACGGCCCTAAACTGGAGCGTGGGCATCGTATTTCGAGACTAAGATATGCCCAGAGCCACGTAAATTGGAGTATTGAAGATTGGTCAAAAGTTATGTTCTCCGACGAATCAAAATTTATGCTCTACAAGCACGATGGAAGACACAGAGTGTATCGAAGACCAGGGGAAAGATTCAAGCAAGCATGCATCGAAGAAAAAGTAGCCTACGGTGGTGGGTCTGTACTTGTGTGGGCCGGAATTTCTTCTGAAAGTCGCACAGAGCTGGTGATCATAGAAAACGGCTCTTTAACTAGCGTAAGATATGTGGAAGAAATCCTCAATGATCACGTTGGTCCATTTATGGTCAATTTAGGTGAGGATGCTATATTTATTTATTTATTTTTATTTATTCGGAAAACAAACAGTGATATGTTACAGAGTTACTTATAAATGTATATAGCTTAGCACCATTTAAAAGTTTTCACATATAGAAACTCAATGGTTACTTATCTGTTACATTACAAAATTTAGGTACCATAAATCTTTTTACATGTTTATATATAGCATAGTTTATAATAATAGAATTAGTCAAAACATTCAATAGTGTCAAAACAGTAAACAATCAACACTAATTTGTTATAATTAGAAGTAAACAAAAAATAAACAATAAACCAGTCAGTTAGGGAACCGCATCAAACCAATTCTTCGAAATAGTTTTGTTAAAGGAATGTGTAGAAGTGTTGAATAAGTCTAGATTGGGAAAATCATGCAGTTTATTAAAACTATTAAGTGATCTAATGAGAAAAGAGTTTGATCTATATTTAGTATAGGTGTGAGGAACTTGAAGTGGGATTGGTTGTCTCTGTGTTCTTGTAGGAACTCTTAGACCTATCTTAGAGAGAAGGTATGGAGAGTCCACTTTTGATTGGGCTATTTTTGATAATAGTGTTATGTCTGCAATATTTCGTCTAACATGGAGAGGCAGTATATGGTGTCTCCTGCATCTCGCTTCATAATTATCATCGTAACTTTTGCATTTAAATTGTAGGTATCTCATAAATTTACGTTGAACAGTTTCTATCCTATCGATGTAAACTTCATATTGAGGGTTCCAAATTTGTGAACAATACTCGAGGTTGCTTCGCACGTAAGAGCAATAAAGAATTTTTAATAATTTTACACTATTAAACTGTGAGCATGACCTTTTAATGAACCCCATAGACATGTTGGCTTTAGTAACGATTTTATCGATATGTTTCTCATAAGTTAACTTTGAGTCTTGAGTTATGCCTAAGTCACGTGTTTCGGCCAATATTTCTAGCTCTTGTCCTTTTACCTTATATTTAAATTCTGTTATTACTGTTTTACGTGTAAAGATTACAGAGTGACATTTTGAAACATTCAGATCCAACTTGTTTAGGTGACAATATTCTTCGAACCTATTTAAGTCCTCCTGTAAGAGATGGCAATCATTCATGTAATGGATTTGTTTAAAAATCTTCATGTCATCTGCATATAGAAGAAATTTACTATGTACAAAACACGAACTTATGTCATTAATGAATATGTTGAATAATAGTGGGCCTAATAGAGAGCCTTGAGGTACCCCGGAGGGTACGTCATTCCACGTAGAGGAGTATCCATTAAGAACAACTGCTTGAGATCTGTTTACAATGTAAGAGGAAAACCACCTATATAAATTGCCATGGATACCAGCATAATAAAGTTTTTGTAATAGTATAGTATGGTCTATGCGATCAAAACATTTGCTGTAATCAGTAAAAATACAATCGACTTGCCCACCCGAATCCATACATTCGGTTGTATAATCGTTGAACAATAACAAGTTAGAAGTTGTAGAACGATTTCTCAGAAATCCATGTTGCTCAGAAATAAAGGTAGCGGAAAAAGCATTATATACTTGAGTATAGACTATTCGCTCGAATACTTTAGCAAAGATGCATATCTTCGAGATTGGTCTATAATTATGTATGTCATTTCTATTACCACTTTTATATATAGGAGTTATAAAGGCAGACTTCCAAATTTTGGGAAATATACCGTCTTGTAAAGATCGTTTAAACAATATTGTAAGAGGTTTCGTCAGTGAATTAGAACATCTTAGGATAAAAAGTGGTGTTATCTTATATGGTCCGGCCCCTTTTGTTAAATCTAAAGATTTGAGTAATTTGTATAAATCTTCTGGAATTATATCAATATCACTTAAGGTATTAATATAATTTGAGCATGATTCACGTGGTACCTGCTGAACGTCTTGATTAATGGTTGAGCTAAGATAAGTTGACTGAAAATAGGTTGAGAAGAGAAGACAGATATCTTCGCCT
The DNA here is from genome assembly GCA_963854805.1 of Plagodis dolabraria. Classification (NCBI taxonomy): domain Eukaryota; kingdom Metazoa; phylum Arthropoda; class Insecta; order Lepidoptera; family Geometridae; genus Plagodis; species Plagodis dolabraria. The sequence continues at coordinate 10,219,384 of OY978467.1, read as the reverse complement.
GAATCTGCAGATTTTCCTTCGTATTTGAAAGAAGATGGTATAACGTTGGCATTCTTATTATTAGATTTTATATATGACCAAAATAGTCTAGGGTTTTGTATAATTAAATCTTCGCATTTGATAAGGTAATTTTTATAACATTTAGCTTCTAATATTTTACTTCTTTTACGAAGTAACGAAAAAGTATCATAATCTGCTTTATTGCCATATATAATATATTTTTTATGAAACTTATACTTTTCTTTAATAACTTTTTTTAGGGGAGCTGTATACCACGGCGGAAAGGTAGTTGTCGGTGTAATTTGTTTATAAGGTATATATTTTTCAATTATGTCATACAAACAATTGTAGAAATAGCTGATAGCGTTCTCTAACGGAATCGTAAGTAAATAGTCCCAGTCTATTTTATTTAATGACAGATTAATATTGTCGTAATCACCTGATTCATAATAATACTTTTTTCTGGGTTTAGGTTTGAGCAGGTCAGAGGACATAAAGTTTAAAATTATATTTAGTGGTTTATGGTGTAAGTCTGCTGGCACTAAAGGATCATCGCAAGCCGTTACATGCAAGTTATAGTTACACAACATCAAGTCCAAAATACGGTTGTTAATGTTGTAGCAAAAATTAAATTGCTTTAGGTTACATTCTGATAGGGTATCAAAAAAATATATTTGAGAGCTGCCTGTTACACCCGCGTATTGCGGGTCACAATCGGGTGTCCAATGAATATTCGGCAAATTAAAATCTCCCATAATAACAAATTATGCATGACAATGCCCGACCTCATACAGGTAGGATTGTGAATGACTACCTTCAAGAGATGAACATTACTCGTATGGAGTGGCCAGCGCGCAGCCCGGATATCAACCCGATCGAGCATGCTTGGGACGAGCTAGGCAGATGCGTAAAACAACGAAACCCTCCCCCAATCACGCTTCGTGAGCTCAAAATTGCTCTCACAAAGGAATGGGAGAATATTCCCCAAAATCGTATAAGGAACTTGGTGTACAGCATGCCAAACCGCGTAAACGCAGTAATGGAAGCACGAGCAGGCAATACGAAGTATTAAAATTCAAGAAAATCGTAATAAAGTTCAAAAATTTCATGTTTCCTATTTTTGTTTTAAGGAGAGATCAGCAGTTTTTTTCTTTATGTAATTTTGTGTTAATAAAATGTATGGTGACTCATATTTTTTTTACTTTTATTTAAGGAGTATTACATTGTCTATTAAATACAATTTATTGCATTAACCTATCATTTTTAGTTTCCGAGATTTTTAACATTCTTTAAGTGACCCGGATTCATTGCTCTCGAGTGTATTATATACTTAATATTTTTATCTTTGTAATAACGCATGCTCTGCGGATTACATTCCGCGGCTCTTTCCCAATACGACTAAAGAAAGGAAAATTTTTAGTTATGACCCATTGTCATGTTAGCTCAATTGATTAGAGCATACCCCGGCTAAAGGGGTAGATGGACGCGAGTTCGAATTACGCATATGATCAAAATTTTTCCTCTCGTAAATTCGGTTAAAAATTTACGAGTTGGCTAGATCTGAAAGCGCCTTACCTAGGGCGTTTGACTCCAGGCGGTGGTATAAAAGCAGGTTCGATATCTTCCTTCGGATCTGGCGGGAAGAGCACAAAAGGCAGTGCAGCCATCTCGATCATAATACGGCGGTAATGTTGCCACTCACTCTCTAAAAAGTCTGTCGTGATCACTCTGGGTTTCTGCGGGTAGAAATTAAATAATACTTTATGGGCCGTTTCAGAATGTCCTAATAAAGTTTCGGATTGCTATGCAACACATAAAATAACTGAATGATAAAAATGAAAGTTAACATACAACGCGTTTCAAGCTTTAACCGATGTATAGGCTAAATGGATGACTTTGAAACGCAAAGATAGTGTTTTGTTTAGTAAATATGTTCTGGGTAGTAAAACCGGAACTTACTCGAACATTCTGAAACAGGCCCTAAATCTTATAAAATATAAAATATCTTAATATTTATATAATGGTAATTAAATGTAGTTTTACATTATTTTATCCCAATATTTCAAAGTTTTCAAACATTTAGAAATACCTGGTCACGGTGTGACTGAAACCGCAAAACTTAAATCAAAAATAAAAATGACCAGGTTGGACCGTAATTTTATTTTAAATTATCCTCCTAATTTAAGTGGTAAAATTAGGGTGAAAATTTTATAAATGTTGGGCTCATTAAAACAAAATTTCGTATAAACTCGATTGGTTGGGTAATGTACAAACTAACACTAGTAATGATTCGTTGGTAAACCCGCTTATTTTCAACCTCCACGCGTCGAAGGAAATCCCTCCTCTTTTCGAAGTATTCACGCATTGGCTTCGGGGGGTGCTTCCAGTGACAATCCACTTTGCCCTGAAAAAATACATACCACACACCTAAATATACCCGAAGAGTTACGCAGAGATGTCTAAGATGCCTCACAAGAGGTTTAATTACCCAATTAGGCTATACAATATCATGCTAAAACGCCAGTGGTGTTGCGGGGCAGAATGTCACACACCTTCTCGTGCTGTAAGTATCGTAAGAAGCGACTTAGGGCCCGTTTCAGAATGTCCTAATAAATTTTGGGGTTGCAATACACAAAATAACTAAATGATAAAAATGACAGTTGACATGCAGCGCGTTTCAAGCTTAAGCAACCGATGGATAGCCTAATCGACGACTGTGAAACGCAAAGATAGTGTTTTATTTATAAAATATGTTCTGGGTTGTAAAACCGGAACTTACTCGAACATTCTGAAACAGGCCCTAAGGGTGAAATACGGTGGGCAACAGCGCCTTCTGAGCAACTGCTATTTAAGACTGCGATCTGCAAAAGGCCTGCCAAGATATACCTAGTACATGTAGATATCCTAGTACATATGTCAACCGAACACATTACCAAACTTCGGAGTGATATTTTTAAGCTATTGCATAGCTTCTTTCGCGGGCCTTGAGCTTGAATCCAGAAATTCCGTAACGAAAATAACCTAACACCCCCCACTCCGACCGGCACAGCGGTGATACTATATGTGATCAGCGCCTCTACAGTGCGTAAAAGGAACTAAACTTTGGCAGAAAAAAGGTTTTGACAACTAACGTGTCGAGATTGATAATTGCATAAGTTGATGCGAATGGTCAGATGCCTGACGATAGTAAAAGAACTGACGGCATGACTCTGGTTCTGTGGAAGTTAGGACGGCCCTTAGGGTGGGACGCTACTTGCGTAGACACTTTGTGCAGGACAGAATCATACTGTCCATATAGAATTGTATAAATAGTAGATAAGCTTTGAAATTGATAAGTTAGCTTTAAGGAATCAATGTTTTTTAAGTATATCATAGCATAGGGCATCGCATTAAGCGATTAGTATAAATCCCTCATAAAATAAGCGGAGCAACGTAAAATGCAATGTACGTTTTTGTAAGGCGCTACCTTATGTAGCTACCATTGTTCAATAAAGAATAGTATAATATAGAGTAGGAACGTATTGTTATTTTAATGTCAGGCGTCGCGTCGCCTTATGCGACCACCAAGAATAGGGCCAATGTAAAGAAGCATTGTAAACATATAGTATAGAGAGAACACAATAGCACAGGTATATAGATATAAGTGTATAGTAGGGCCTTAGTTAGCACATAAGGACCCATTGTTTATGGAAATAAAGTATATGAGTTGTGTGTATCTTCATTGGGTAACGAGACCATAGGTATATAGGGATAAAAGTTAGGTATATAGGCATAGATATAGGGAACACATGACAGAGATACATATATGCATAGCTTCACGTAATAAAGGTAAAAGGTGGTAAAAGGTAAAGGTATAAGGTAAAAAGGTACGATAGACATATAGTTATGCGGTACACATATGTGCCAAAAATGCACATATAACCACTGCCGAGTTATATGTGCATAAACATCGTTATGTACCTACAAGCGTGCATACGCAATAGGTGTGACGTGTGTCATATAGCCGCCGCCGTGCTATATGACACACGTGGGTATGTAACGATATGGTCTATAAACGTAAATAGTAGCATATAGGTATGTATAACCAACGCCGCGTTATACATATCAACACGTAAAACCGTTAGGGAATGTCTTACTATAGGTAGCTATATGACGCTATACAAGAGACGCGGGGGGGCGTACCCACGCCACACTCAAAACCCGACGCATCTCCTAATATGGTAATGTTCGTTGCATCGGTGGCTAGGGACGCCATCTCATCAGCCAATAGCAAAGCCATAAAACCTGGACGCTATTCCGGGAATTCTGGATACAAAACGACCGTTAGAACGACGGTTGGAGCTATCTATCTCTGTCATGCCCTCTCACTCGTCAAAACGGCCTCTAAGCGCTGTGATTGGCCAAAACGCTTCGATTAGCCAGCAGATCGAACAATTATGCGATAAATTTGATTATATAGAAATATTGAATAGTCATAGAAAACAGTGTTGAATCACACTCACTGATTCCGACCTGTGCCGCCACGCCGTGCACACCTGTCTACAGCTCCGCCAGTATCTCCCAGTGAGACCGCAATAGTCCCCGCACTATTGCCGTCTCACTCGGGTCATCGTTCCGACGCTAGTTGCAGACCAGTGCCTTGGAATACGCAGTCCTGACGAAGTCTTTGTTTTGTGTGCAGAAGCTGAGCAGCCGCCGAACGCCGAGCAACGCGAGCTACGAGCTCGCCGTGCCGTCGCGCAGAGGCGCTCTAAGACGTCAGGCATTACCACCCACCCAAGTCCCTTGTTTCGGACGAACAACATCATATCGGGCTGGTGGTCTTGTTTTGACCGCACTTTTCGGTGCGCATTTCACCACTTTACTACCCGACACAACATAGTAACAGTCGCGTAACAACACACTTTGTGCTGTTAAGCGACGTCGTTCAGGCGTGGGGTAGCGTCAGCCAAACCCGTCTGAACGATCAAATCCGCCATTTGCTGCGGTCGCAGTGTGACACCCTACGGTGACAACGGCCACTGTTGTTGTTTTGGTTTAACCTTGCACCGTGGCCTTTCCCGCTTCACGGGTCAGCCGAAGCAAGCTGGGCTCCGGGATTACTGGCCTTGGGGTCACCCCTAGTCAACCCCGGAGTAGCGCTTAGGAGCACCCCTCTCCGCCGAGAAAAAAGCTCGGAGAGGGTACACAACTAGGGCACACCATAGGTACTCACTCCCTCTCACACAAGTGAGCTCACGAGTTGCGAGAGGGAGACAGAACCCGTTAGGCCATCCTGAGTATTCCCCTCAGGATGCAACGTCCCTCTAACGGTGAGGTGGAGGTCCTTCAGACCTTCGCCCTCCGCTACCCCGAACTCTACGCTGATCATCAGCAATCACTTAACGATGCAGAGAGTGCCCGCCTCACGGACACTCTCATCGCTCCCTCCGGAACTCCAATTCCGGAGGCCATCGTCCCTCCTCTGACCCGGTCCTTCTCAGAGGACAGCCCGACTTCGCCCGCTCCGGGCCCTGACAACAGACGCACGGTGGCAGCCCCTCCCCGTGAGAGGTCTCGCTCGCGCTCACCGATCGGGAGGCCAGCGAGCACCCGTCCCTCCATCGCCGTTGTCGAGCCCACTTCGGACTCCGAAGCGGAGATGGATGTAGATCCGAGTCGTGCCTTACGCACTGACTCGGACTCCGATAACGACGGCTATACCGTCGTAGACAGAAAACGCAAGCGTGCTCCTAAAGCCGCTAGTTGCGCAACTTCCGCCCCTCCCGCCAAGGCACCCGCTAAGGCCCCCGCCTCCGGCAAGAAGCCGACCCCCGCCCCGCGCCCCGCGTCTCCTCCCTCCGCTCCGGCCACCACTGCCGCGTCCCCTCAGGACGCGAGTGCGCGCCGCGAAAAACCGCCTCCGCCCCTGTTCATTCAGGACAAAACCAAATGGGACATGCTGTCCCGTTTAGTTTCGGATCGTGGGATCCACTACACTAATGCCCGCTCCACGCAGCAGGGCATTAAAGTTCAAGTGTCCACCATTAGCGACCACAGAGCGCTAACAAAGCTCCTCCGTAAAGAGAGCATAAGTTTTCACACTTATGCGCTCGAAGAGGAGAAAGTCCTCCGAGTGGTCATCCGCGGTGTGCCCAAGGAGGTACATACCGATTCGGTATGTGCCGACCTGAAGGCACAAGACTTCCCCGTACATGCAGTTCACCGCATGTACAGCGGGAAGGACCGCAGTCCCTACGATCTAGTACTCGTAGTACTAGATCGTACACCTGAAGGCAAGGCCATTTTTAATTTAAAAAAGGTCTGTGGCCTCTCAGGACTCGATGTCCAAGCCCCATACAAAAATGGGAGTCCCTCGCAGTGCCATAACTGCCAACTATACGGGCACGCCTCCCGTTTCTGCTTCGCTCGCGCTAGGTGCGTTAAGTGCCTAGGCGATCACGCGACAGCAGCGTGCACTCGCACCCGGGATTCACCGGACCCACCCAGCTGTGTTTTATGCGGTGCTCAAGGGCATACCGCGAATTACCGTGGTTGCCCTAAAGCACCACGAGTGAACCACAGGGTGGCAAGGCATAGGCCGACCCGTCCCTCTTACGACCGTTACCAACGGGTAAGCCCTAAACTAACGGTAGTACCTGCCTCACAGGTAATACCCGCGCCGCTCCCAGCCCGTAACGCATGGTCTAAACCACCCAGTATGGTTAAGACCGTCGCTACCGCCCGCGCCCCGGCCCGCGCGCCCGCACCCGCGCCCGCACCCGCACCCGCCCGCGCCGCGGCCCCTGCCCGCGCACCGGCCCCGGCTCGCCTCGCGCTCCCGGCACCCGTCGCCAACACCATTCGCGCGCCTCCCCGCGCCGCTTCCCGGCCACAAGCTCCACCTATGCCATTGATGGCTGCCCCTCTTCAAGAGGCAATCAACCTAGTCAGCGATCTGGCTATGTCGGTTGACATCAATGAGGTACAAGAGCTATTCCACAAGATGCAATACGCTCAATCCCCAGCGGACGTGATCCAATACACATTGGAACACGCGAATTTACTTAGCGCCCTTAAGCGCTTCGTTCCCCAGGCCCCTCCCCAGTACAACCACTATGGGTAGTACAACCGAACGCACGAAACCGTACTCAGTTTCGTTAGCGTCATTTAACGCTGACGGCCTCTTCAGACAACGTGACCTCGTCCACGACTTTTGTTGTACCCACCTTATCGATATCATATGCGTGCAGGAAACCTTTCTAAAACCGGGGAAGGCGAACCCTAGGTTTGCCAATTACAGAACGGTACGTGATGATAGAGTGAACTCCCGTGGGGGAGGCACTCTTATCTATTACAAAAGGTCCCTGCACTGCATTCCCCTACCTACCCCGACTCTTGTTAATATGGAAGCATCTTGTTGCCTCCTAGCTATGACTGGTCATCAACCTATAGTCATAGCATCCTGTTACCAAGCTTGCGCAAAGCCGATCGTCCGAGCTGACTTAGAAGCCCTATTCTCATTAGGAAGCGCCGTCATTCTGATTGGCGACTTCAACAGTAAGCACATCCTATGGAATTGTAACGTCAACAATCCCAGAGGTATTGCACTTGAAAACCTAATCGCAGAACTTAACTTTGACATAATTGCGCCCACTGAGCCCACTCACTACCCTTATATGGAAAACCACCGAGCTGACTTGCTTGACATGGCACTATTCAGAGGCGTAACACTCCGGTTACGCTCCATAGAAGTGGTTCACGAGCTTCACTCTGACCACCGACCCATTATACTGCGACTAGGTCCCGACCCAACGACTGACCTCCCCCGCCCCACTAAGACGATAGTGAACTGGAAGCAAGTAGGCGATGCCCTAAAGGCTATCAGTTCACCGGACCTAGACAAGATCCCTGACGACATCCTGACAAAAGATGACGTAACCCTTGCGATCGATTCGTTCACCAATCACCTCTCCACCGTAGTAGGTGCATCCGCAAAGGAGGTCATAGTGCCGGACGACCGGCGCCTTGTCATTCCAGCGGATGTGAGACGATTGGTGACGGAGAGTAAAGCAGTGACCCGACATTACGACTCTTACCCCAGTAAAGAGAACAAAACTAAGAAACGCCACTTTGAACGCATGGTTCAAAGTCGCATGTCTGAGTTGCGTGATCAACAATGGGGCGATAAACTTTCAAACCTCGTGCCAAGCCACCATGCTTACTGGGACTTGGCGCGAGGCTTGAAAGGAAGTAACCATAACGACATGCCTCCCTTATACAGACCAGTCCCACTAGTCCCAGCGTTCTTTGACGAAGACAAAGCTGAGTGCCTAGCTGATAGCCTAGAGGCTCAGTGTTCCCCTAACGTAGATCACGTTGACCAAGCTCACCTCGATTCGGTGGATGCTGAAGTCGAACGTAAAAGCTCTGTGGTCACCTCTGAACTCCCACCAATCACCTTAGCGACTTACGCTGAGGTGGAGAGACTGATCAAGGCCCTCCGACCGCGCAAATCCCCCGGTGCCGATGGCATCTCCAACAGGGTTCTTAAAACCCTCTCTCCCCCTCTCATCCATCTCTTAGTCAGCATCTTCAATGCTGCTATGAGCCACTGCTTATTCCCAGACACCTGGAAATGTGCAAATGTCATTGGCATTCACAAACCAGGCAAAAGCTCATCTGACCCCACCAGTTACCGCCCCATCAGCCTCCTCAGTGCCTTAGGCAAACTTTACGAGCGGTTACTTGCAAACCGTCTCCAGTCCCATGCTAAGGAACACCACCTTATCCCAGATGAGCAGTTTGGCTTCAGACCCGGACACTCATGCGTCCAACAGGTGCACCGCCTCACGGAGCACATCATTGAGGGCTTCAATAAGTACCCCAAACCCCAGACTACGCTAGCAGTCTTCCTCGACGTAGCGAAAGCTTTTGACAAAGTCTGGCACAACGGCTTGATCTACAAGCTATACCAATTTGGCGTGCCAGAACGTCTTGTGCTCATCCTACAAGACTTCCTTAAAGCCAGAAGCTTTCGCTATCGCGTGGAAGGCACCCTCTCCTCCCCCCACCCAGTCAGAGCCGGAGTCCCTCAGGGCTCCGTGCTATCACCTATTCTCTTTGCACTGTATACCAGTGACATCCCACGCTCTCAGCCCAAAGTATTCCTAGCCCAATATGCGGATGATACCGCCATTTACACCACTGGGTGGCATATCAACAGACAGTCCTATTTCGTCATGCAACGGGCCATCACCGAGATCGGTGACTGGTTCCGAAAATGGCGCATCGCGGTCAACCCAGCTAAAAGCACAGCTATGTGCTTTACTGAGAAGACACGCTCCCCTTACCCGAAACCGCTTATTTTGTTCGACGAACCCATTCCCTGGGTTCCTAGAACAAAATACCTCGGAGTCACCCTTGATCGTCATCTCACCTTTAACGATCACATAACAACCGTCCGTAACAGAGCGGCCTTCATAATGGGTCGCCTTGGTCCCCTACTTCGCAAAGAGAGTAAAATGTCTCTTAGTAATAAGAAGACACTTTACACTGCCTGCATCCGCCCCATCATGACTTACGCATCAGTAGTGTTTAGTCATGCTAGTGAGGCCCACCTTCATAAACTTCAAGTCATCCAAAACCGTTTTCTTCGTAATGCAACCGGCGCCCCGTGGTATATCCGGAACACCGAGTTGCATTGCGACTTAAACCTTCCCTCTCTAGCGCAGTTCAATAAGGACTGCGCCCGCCGATACTTTGATCGAGCGCCCCACCACCCGAACCCATTGGTTGTCCAGGCATCGAACTACTCGACTGCCTCTTCTATCCCATTTTTCAAACCCCCCCGTCGCCGACCACGGCAGGTATTAGACGACCCGGATGACCCCATCGCAGCCATTACGTTGGCAGCTTTAGCGTTATCCGCAAGTCGTCGAGGTAAAATCCCCAGGTGTGAGGTAATCAGAGGTCACACAATCAAACACCGAGCTCGCCGGCGAGCTCGAGGCAAAAACAAGGTCACGATAAATTGCTCTCCAAATAGTCAAAGAGTATTATTCAGTAGGGCCCAATTGTGCAACACTGCAGTTGCACAGAGGCATTTTGCTCCGATCCCCCCCATGTCTCTCGACAGCGAGACAAGCCGAGGTCCGAACCACAGTGGTGCCCTTGAGCTCGCTGTCAACCCCTCCTATAGTAGCGGTACGTTTTCGGCGTCCGCAGGAGACGGAGGTAGAAAGCGCTTTTCGCCTTCTACGCCCGTCTCGGGAGAAGTGCCTTCGGCACTTCTCCCTCCCGGGCTATTGTAGGGCCAGGCCCTCGCCCAAAACCCGGTGGAGCTGGACGACCGCACAGGCGGTAGCCAGCATCTATGTCCTCCCTAAATAAAATAAAAAAGAAAACAGTGTTCATTCGTTGTCGCGCCACCGTCGCGTGTACAGGTCTCTCATTACCCAACTAAGACGCTCACGCTCCGTAAATTACTGACATCAAATCGGCAGCTTAATTATTTATCCTAGACTTCAAAACAACCCAGCACAAACAAGTGTGTAAGGGATACAGTGTCTACATCGAAGAAATATAGCAGATATACAGTCCACGCCGTCAGTAGATACTGCGTCCCCCACATTGTTGGTCATATCGAGCCGAATAGTTTGAAGAAGGAAAATCAACAGGAAGCGATCATCATGCCAGTGACAAGGAGTACGGGTGGAAGAAGACGGGCTGCACCTCAAACGCCGACGAGCTCCGAGGGAACGGAGCCGACAACGAATGGATCTACGGCAGCAACTACCGTTGCCGTATCATCGCCACGCCTGGCAGCAGACCACGCTGCCCATCAAGCCACGACCGCCCGCGCCGCAGCGAGGCGTGGCCCAGAGCCGACCGCTGCGACGCCCGCCGCCGGGCATAGTAGAAGAACGCCAAGAGAGCGTACATACGCCGCAGGGGTACCCGGGTCCGCACAGGAAGAGCCGACGCCGCCGGTACTCGCTGCAAACTTAACGACGCGCGCCGCCGCCGCGACGCCCTACGCCGCGGGGCCGCCGTGTTAAAACGTTATAGTGCACAGTGAAGAAGTGCAAACATATAGTAGTAGTGCAGTGAACAGTGCCGTAAAGCCCACCGCCGCCGCGGGGCTCGACCATGTAGTGAAAGTGCCGCCAGTGTACAAGAGAGTGGTGTCCACTTCGAGGGATAGCCGAAGATCGACATTCACAGTGCGTCTGGCTCGCGCAAAGGAGGAATATGCCCGTCTACAGGTCGAGCTCGCCGCTGCAAAAATAGTGTCGATTGAAGCCGAAGAATCGGAGCACATCGACGACGCCAGATCGGAAATCTCAGACAGAGGAGCAACACATCACCGGGTCAACAGTTGGTTGCATCACAGCGAGACGCATCTCGCAATAGTAGAACCGCAGAACACCGGGGACACAGAACGTCCGCCGGAGTATGCGGAACCCCAGCCGCCGCCGCTGCAGCCACCGCCGCTGCTGCAGCCGCCGCCACAGCCGCCACAGCCACCGCGCGCACTGCCGCCGCCGGTGGATCCAACTGAAAACCCAATTCAAAGGTATGAGTACTCGCCTAATAGCTATTCCCCTAATGAGGCCACTGCCGCGCCAAATGATAGGGCCGTTGCAATCCCTTCTGTCAAGTCCGATATAGCAGAGCTAGCCGCCGCTATAACAGCCGCCGCTAAGCAGTCGCAAGTCACGCGACATTTTACTGATTTACCTGTCTTTAACGGCTCACACCAAGACTGGTTATTGTTTAAAACCTCATATAATGAAACTGCATGCATGTTTAATGATAGTGAAAACGCCGCTAGACTGCGCCGTAATATAAAAGGCAAGGCACGGGAGGCAGTTGAAAGTTTACTAATCAATAGATCACACCCACTAGAAATAATTAGATGTTTAGAAGCACGCTTCGGAAGGCCTGACGCCATCGCCTCGACCGAACTTGAGCGGTTGAGAAACCTAACGAAGCCCACCGATAATCCACGAGACATATGTATATTTGCAAGCAAAGTATCTAACACTATAGCCGCCTTACAAGCCCTTAATAAAACTCACTATTTATATAATCCTGAAATAACCAAACTAACATCTGAAAAACTTTCTCCCACGCTACGTCACCGGTGGTACGAGTTCGCCGCCGCACAACACCTGGACGAGCCAGACCTCATCAAGCTGTCCAGGTTCCTGAACCACGAAGCAGACTTGTGCGGCCCCTTCGCTCAGCCAGAGAACGTGACGTCGAGCTGGAACGAGACAGCGAACAGACGACCACAACGCACCAACGTGACACAGGATAGAACGGTAAAATGTGCACATTGTAATAATACTGGTCACCGCATAATAGAATGCAAAACGTTCCTGGCTGCCGACGTCAACAAGCGATGGGATATCGCAAAGGAACAACATTTATGTTTTAAATGCCTAAAACACCGTAATAGACAGCATGCATGCAAGCCAACGAGGTGCGACACAGACGGATGTACCTACACACATCACCGACTTCTGCACAACCAAAGACAGGTAAAGACGGAGGCAGTCGCTTCCACATGGACAAGGAAATGCGCGCACGCATTCCTTAAGGTGGTTCCAGTCACCATAGCAGGCCCTAAGGGCAAAATAGACACGTGGGCGCTCCTCGACGACGGCTCTACGGTAACCCTTCTGAATGATAGTATAGCGAATAATATAGGTGCAAAGGGACCGCAGGAGCAGCTGAACATAGAAGCGATCGGGGACACCACCCTTAAGGCAGCACGGTCACGCCGTGTCTCAGTCACGTTATATGGAAAGAACGGTAAGAAATACCAAATAGCGAGTCGTACGATAGACGGTTTGAAACTCTCACCACAGCACGTGAGAAACGACGACTTAGCCGGCTGTGCACATCTTGAAGACATCGAGCACTTACTCTTAACTGAGGGCGCTACTCCGCAGCTGCTTATAGGCCAAGACAACTGGCATTTACTTATAGCCGACGAGATGAGAACCGGACGCCGTGATCAACCGGTAGCTTCATGCACCCCGCTGGGATGGGTACTACACGGCGCACAAACTCGCACCATAGGCCACAAGGTAAATTTTATACAGGGAGATGTCAGTATGGACGAGCAGCTGCGACAACACTTCGCAATAGAAAGCATGCTCATTACGCCTAAGCGACCGCACAGCGATCCCGATAGAGTAGCACAGGGGATACTCGACCAGACGACTGTTCAGTTACCCAACGGTCACTATCAAACCGCCTTATTGTGGGCCAACGAAAATAGTAAGATGCCATATAATTATGACGCCGCTGAAAGACGCCTACTTTCAATAGAGAAAAAGTTATCCAAAGATAAGGATCTAGCTTTAAAGTATAGTGAACAAATGAATTCTTTAATAGAAAAGGGTTATGCTGAATTAGCGCCGGCGGAGAAAACACCACACAGAACGTGGTACCTACCGCACTTTGCAGTCATCAACCCACTGAAACCCGGGAAAATTCGCATAGTACACGACGCAGCCGCCAAGACAGAAGGTAAAAGTCTCAATAGTTATCTACTAACAGGACCCGACCTACTGCAGTCGTTACCGGGTGTGTTGATGCGATTTCGTCAACACAAAATCGCCGTCTCCGCAGACATAGCCGAAATGTTTATGCGGGTCAAGGTAAGACCAATCGACCGTGACGCTCTACGCTACCTATGGCGTGAGGACGCCTCCCTGCCGCCGACCGAATATAGAATGACGTCATTAATCTTCGGTGCAACATGTTCTCCGTCTACAGCCATATATGTGAAGGACGTCAACGCGCGGAAATACGAAGGTGAATTCCCCGACGCGGTAAGAGCGATCACACGTAATCATTATGTCGATGATTACCTTGATAGTTTTAGAACAATAGAGGACGCTATAGAAACTTCACTACGCGTCAAAGAAATCCATAGCAGAGGCCAGTTTGACTTGCGGAAATGGACGTCAAACTCACGTGACCTACTACAGCAACTCGACGAAAAAGGTAAACCAACTGACATTACATTATCGGACGGCAGTGACAGCAGCGTGGAACGCGTACTGGGGCTCGTATGGAAATCGAACGCCGACGTGCTTACTTTCAACCTAGACTTAGCCCGCGTGCCCGAAGAAACGCTTACCACCACTAAGCCAACGAAGCGTCAAGCGTTAAAAATCGTAATGTCGTTGTACGATCCGTTAGGTTTCGCATCTCCAGTCACCGTGAGAGCGAAACAAATCCTGCAGGAGTTATGGCGGCGAGGTAATGAGTGCCAGCCAGTGAGGACCAGCCTATGGACGACGATCTTGCCTCCCAATGGCGAGAATGGATGGAGCATCTTAACCGCCTACGTGACGTCACCGTACCAAGGTGCTATCTACAATACAGCGACGCCGTGACGCTCCAACTTCATACGCTAGTCGACGCAAGTGAGTCTGCCTATTCTTGTGTAATTTTCTGGCGTGCAGTAACGCCTGACGGAAACGTCAACTTATCAATAGTAACCGCCAAAGCACGAGTAGCCCCCTTGAAACTCACATCGATCCCGCGCCTCGAACTACAGGCAGCTGTAATGGGAAGCAGAATGGCATCCGCCGTGATAGAAGAACACGACCGGAAACCGGATACAAGGTATTTTTGGACAGATAGTAAAACGGTTCTTACTTGGATAAGAACAGGGTCACGTTCATACAAACCCTTTGTCGCTCATCGAATCGCCGAAATAGAAGAAAATAGCACTGTAACTGAGTGGAAATGGATTCCCACTAAGTTAAACATAGCCGACGACGCCACACGTGACGTACCAGCCGACTTTAATAGTACACATAGATGGTTCACCGGGCCGCCGTTCCTACTACAAGGGGAATCAGACTGGCCGGTGGAAAGCACGACTACAAAGATACCTACAGGTGAGGAAAAATGTACGCATACCAAAATAGTAGAACCTGTACTTCAAGCCGCACTACCAGACGCCACCAGGTTTTCACGGTGGGAGAAGTATCTGAGGACCACTGCCAGAGTCCTACAGTTTATAGAATTATGCCGAACGAGAAAGGAAACGACTCTCTACAAACGCAATAGAAAGAACAAAGAGTCCGACCCAACATGGACAACGCGTCAGACTAAGGTAAAACCTAAATTAATAAAGATAGTAGAAAAGTCGACGCCGGCACGTCATCTGATGTTAAGCGCCATACTAATTCGCCGAGCTGAAAACCTGATCATCAGGAGTAGCCAAGAAACCACTTTCAGTGAAGAGATTAGAGCGCTACAGAGCGGCTACGCCGTAGCAAATCGTAGCCGCCTACGACTAATATCGATGACTTACTCAGACGGACTTCTACGCGTCAGGAGTCGTATAGAACGTTTAGAAAACGCTGCCATAGAGAAATTTCCTTTAATCTTAGATGGAAATAAACATGAGGTACAATTGTTAATAGAATACACGCACAGACAATTGTCACACGCCGGCACCGAACTTATAGTCGAGAGTGGCGGGCTCTGACCGCCACTCTCGAGCGACATCATCCAACCGACGAGGTCTTGGCCACCCTAGTTGCCGAGGCCGAGTACACGGTCAACAGCCGACCTCTCACGCACGTGTCAGTACACCCCGATGACCCAGAAGCACTGACACCGAACCACTTCCTCATTGGTGGCTCCGGACGATCCATGGTTCCGGGCACCTTCAACGACAGCGACCTGATCGGTCGCACCCACTGGCGCGCCTCACAGCGCCTAGCCGACATCTTCTGGAGCCGCTGGCTCCGGGAGTACCTGCCTGAGCTTCAACACCGCCGAGACATCCACAGCCGTGGACCGCCAGTCAAAGTCGGCGATGTCGTCCTCATAGCCGACCACACGCTACCACGAAACACGTGGCCCAGGGGCCGCGTCACTGCAACTTACCCAGGCGCCGACGGCGTAGTACGTGTGGCTGACATCGCTACCCGAGGCGGACTCCTGCGACGACCGGTGAAGAAAATCATCGTGCTACCGACAGACCCCACCATTCCTGCACCAAATTAATCTCTATGTACAGACACATAGAGAGGTGGGAGTATGTGCAGGACAGAATCATACTGTCCATATAGAATTGTATAAATAGTAGATAAGCTTTGAAATTGATAAGTTAGCTTTAAGGAATCAATGTTTTTTAAGTATATCATAGCATAGGGCATCGCATTAAGCGATTAGTATAAATCCCTCATAAAATAAGCGGAGCAACGTAAAATGCAATGTACGTTTTTGTAAGGCGCTACCTTATGTAGCTACCATTGTTCAATAAAGAATAGTATAATATAGAGTAGGAACGTATTGTTATTTTAATGTCAGGCGTCGCGTCGCCTTATGCGACCACCAAGAATAGGGCCAATGTAAAGAAGCATTGTAAACATATAGTATAGAGAGAACACAATAGCACAGGTATATAGATATAAGTGTATAGTAGGGCCTTAGTTAGCACATAAGGACCCATTGTTTATGGAAATAAAGTATATGAGTTGTGTGTATCTTCATTGGGTAACGAGACCATAGGTATATAGGGATAAAAGTTAGGTATATAGGCATAGATATAGGGAACACATGACAGAGATACATATATGCATAGCTTCACGTAATAAAGGTAAAAGGTGGTAAAAGGTAAAGGTATAAGGTAAAAAGGTACGATAGACATATAGTTATGCGGTACACATATGTGCCAAAAATGCACATATAACCACTGCCGAGTTATATGTGCATAAACATCGTTATGTACCTACAAGCGTGCATACGCAATAGGTGTGACGTGTGTCATATAGCCGCCGCCGTGCTATATGACACACGTGGGTATGTAACGATATGGTCTATAAACGTAAATAGTAGCATATAGGTATGTATAACCAACGCCGCGTTATACATATCAACACGTAAAACCGTTAGGGAATGTCTTACTATAGGTAGCTATATGACGCTATACAAGAGACGCGGGGGGGCGTACCCACGCCACACTCAAAACCCGACGCATCTCCTAATATGGTAATGTTCGTTGCATCGGTGGCTAGGGACGCCATCTCATCAGCCAATAGCAAAGCCATAAAACCTGGACGCTATTCCGGGAATTCTGGATACAAAACGACCGTTAGAACGACGGTTGGAGCTATCTATCTCTGTCATGCCCTCTCACTCGTCAAAACGGCCTCTAAGCGCTGTGATTGGCCAAAACGCTTCGATTAGCCAGCAGATCGAACAATTATGCGATAAATTTGATTATATAGAAATATTGAATAGTCATAGAAAACAGTGTTCATTCGTTGTCGCGCCACCGTCGCGTGTACAGGTCTCTCATTACCCAACTAAGACGCTCACGCTCCGTAAATTACTGACATCAAATCGGCAGCTTAATTATTTATCCTAGACTTCAAAACAACCCAGCACAAACAAGTGTGTAAGGGATACAGTGTCTACATCGAAGAAATATAGCAGATATACAGTCCACGCCGTCAGTAGATACTGCGTCCCCCACACACTTTAGCGCCGTCACATCTTTCTGAAACCAACGTGAGGGCTGGCGCTGCGGCTACTTCGGCGGAGCAACTCAAGCGGCGCAAATATGTTAACCTCGGTATGGGTTACATATTTGAGCCGTTTGGTTTAGAAACGTTGGGTCCATGGGGACCGGAAGCTCATCGTATTTTCCAAAACCTATAATCTGAGCGCTTGGTCGATGCGACGCTTGATCAAAATGCTGGCACATTTTGGCTCAACGAATAAGCATTACAATTCAAAGGGGCAATGCTGCCAGCACTGGGCACGCTGCCAACTGGGAGTGGGCTGGAGCATTTGGACTGCCTATGAGTCTGCTATGACTTATAGGTTGTCTAAATGCTTTTATTGTAATAGCTGTAGTGTTGTATATAGTTCATAGTATTTGGTTTAAGAAAGGCATACCGCCGGTAAAAAAAAATAAGTTGATAAAAAATGCTATGTAATAGCTTTACCGCGGCAGTCTCCGAGTGCCACAAGTCTCGTATGGGAATGCTCTGAAAATGAAGTAAAAAAGAAGGAAAATAAATACTCAGTTCAATTCAATTTTGCTGCAGATGTTTCTCCGTCCCCTTAAAAATAGGAGTGAGGGATGAGCTATGACTCCCTCACTACTATAGCTCAGTTGGAAGAGAATGTTCCGGCTATAGGGACGGATGCTCGTGGGTTCGAATCTCGCTCGTATTTCAAATTTTTCCTTTCGTTGTAATTTTGCAAGTCAATTCTTTCATCGAATTCACGAAAAAATCTATCTATACAACTTACCATGTAAATTAATTAAAGTAAAGTGGAAGACAAACAAAACTCACTCTCAAGAAGTGAAACCTTTTAATCTCCATAAGCAGTTTCATATTATCTACGTATGTTCTTGATACTTGATGAGCCCAATTCTCAAAATGGCGGAACATGTACCGCGGCTGGAGGTTGGGTGATGATGAGTCCACTCTCGCGGTAACGTGGGGGTACTGAAAATATACGTTATACGTCTATACTTCGAAATTGTCCTCATTTTAGATAAAAACATGAATTTTTAACTTCTTTTTCAGACTTCATAAAAAGAAAAAGGAGGTTTTTTATGTTTCAAGTAGTTAGTTTTTTTACCTCAGAACTTTTTACTGGGTTTGAACCGATTTTGATGGTTCTTTTTTTATTTGAAAGCTGGTGCTTGCCGTGGGGTCCCATTAAAATTTCATAAAAATCGGTCAAGCCGCTTTTGAGTTACACTCCAATAACTTAACAGTTTTTTCCTATCTTGATGATGTAGGCATTGCCAGTGAATGCCAATCAATCCCGTAGGATAAGGGGGGGCATAACGGGGACGTTAAGGGAAATAAACAATAAATATATAATCAAGACATTTTTATTAACTGCAAGTAATTAGAATACTCAGGTTACTCATTAAACTAGCATATGACACATCATTTTGTAAGATAAATAATCATATTAAAAAATTATAAAAATATATGAAACCCTTAACGAAACTCCATCGTGCCCCAGGCTAGGGGCAGTATGGGGTACCCAATTCGGGGCAGGATGGGGTACTTGACTAATTTGCCTCACAATTTAAGCAGATGTGGTATTCTTCCATATCTTTGTAGTCAATACTTGTAGGTACAGGATGTATGAGCCCAACGTTCACATCGCTGGAAGGCTACCCAATGCTCCGAAGATTTAAAATAAGTGGTTCACTTCAACGCAATACAGGCATAACTCATCCTCCTCCAAATCAGAGCGGGTTTTGGGGTCTTCTGTTTCTTGGAATTTTCTTTAACCTCTGGTCATTTTGATTTAAACCTTTATTTCGTTCTTTTAAGCTGTTCCCGTTCTGTTAGCTCGTTTTGTAGGGGGTTGAAGTGAAAACATCGATTTTCTTTCTGCGATAATTTTTCTTCTTTTGATTTCTTTGCTCGACTGCTGGGATCGGAATAATATCCTTGAGAGAGGCATTTTTCTGACGTAAAATTGGCGTAATTGCAGACTAAAATGTTTTATGTACGTTCATATTAGTACCATCGTACCCCAAAACAAAAAAAAACTGTCAAGTGAACAGATCAATCCATTAGCGTACTTTCAAAACAGTTATGGGGCACAGTGGGGTACCCCTTAATGCCCCAGAGACATGCCCCCGTTATGCCCCCACGTCTAAGACTTTTTAAAATTATAAACAGAGAAAACCAATCGACCGTTGGAGTAATATCGTTAGAAACACACAATAAAAAACGAAACTAACAGCCCAAGCACTCACCATTTTAAGTGTATTTTCGTATTCATTCAAAATTAGATCAGACACTGATTAAAATCTTTTTTTTTCAGTTAAAAAATGACTCGCACGATCTAGTTGCCTGTCATAGTCAGACTAAAGAGTGATGCAAAATAGCCGCCTTGTAGCGCCAACAACACAATTCTACTGTAAGTAGTTACTTTGTATCTGTGAGTGACCCCGTCGTGCCTCAGGTCCCCGTAATGCCCCCCTTCCCCTAAGTAGCAAGGGATAATAAAAAGGGCGACACAACTTTATTATTACTATTATACATTTATTATAGGTAGGACATTCTGAAACGGACCCTAAGTAATATATTAATAGGGTTTTAGGCAAATGTTGAGGCTTACCCGATCTACGTGTTTTTTATTCTTCTTAAGCATCCGTTTCACGATACCGGATTCATCCAGTTCGGGGGGTGGAGATGAATACTTTTTGGACATGAACGAGTCTTTCGATTGAACCTTCTTCAATATTGCGTTGATTAGAGTCATGCTGCCTTGTATATGCCCAAATTACGTTGATACCTGATCTCTTTTAGAAGCTTAGATACGCTGGTCCAAGTTCAGCATTTTATGGTTGAAGCTAGTGATTTCTAAGTTGCTCCCTGATCTTAATCCAAATTAGAAGAATGGGAAGTCGAGTTATGCCAAGGATCAAGATTACTGTTGTCTAATAATCTTGATACTTGATTTCTATATTAAGTTGCAGCTACGATATACTATAATAATATCGTTGATGTTGTTTGATCATTGACTTTTATATATATTATGTTTATGATTTAATCTATTGTAGATCTCAGGCTAAAGTTTCCGTTGTCGGGCTAAATATCAGCAAATATTTTAGTTTTAAATAAATATATTCGGAGTATGAACGTAGGTACTCTTTGGTGGCTGAATTAATGGCCAAGGCAGAGGTACCCCTACGTCTTCCTTTACTGGGAATCCGATTACTTGGTTGAATAAGGATGATCCACAAAAATACGTGTACCTACGTATGGTAAACTTACAATATTCTATATATTATACATATATTAAATGTATAATATTTTACAACATTTTATAAGCACATAAATACACGTAGAAACATTTTACAAAGGTAATGGAAATAATAGAATACAATTATAATTTATGACCGAAAAACAGATAATTTTGATAATTAGTCGTCAGGAAAATTTGAGTTAATAAATCTATTAGGCTGCAACCATAGAATAAAATATGCTGAAATAATATATAAAACTAAAATAAGTAAAAGACCTTTTTTGAGTTTTAATGCGATTTAAATACGAGTATCGTAACTTATATTTTAACGCCTGCTGAAGAAGCCTACAAAATATTAAACCTTCGAGTGGGGTACTAGAAGAACCATAGTCAAATTTTACTATGGTAGAACCTATTATACAACACGATCGATACCTAAGACAGTGTTCGTTACCAGGTCGAATTTGACACAAACTTAACAAAGGTTAATGCTTCCTTAGCTTTTCAGTGCCCATAAACTAGAATAAGTGCTTTCTGAGATATTTCAAATTAAATTCTGGCTTCGCTAGGTTGACGTTTCAGCCCAGACATTGAATGTGGCGAGCAGAATCTAGCTAAAAGCTAGTGGCTCTCCGAGCTGTAAACCTCGCGAGTGTGCCTTTCATTCTAACAAGTCATTCAAAGCTAACAATTGAATATTATATTATATATATATATATGTTAGGTACTTGGCGACAGATGTGCTACTTGAAAGTGGTAGCTGCCCAGGCGGGCATTCACAAAATGCCTTTCCCCATGCGGTGATGCTCAAGCCGGCGATGAGAATCGAACTAGGGATGGCAGTTCTTAGCTATAACCGCTCGGCCATCATTGCTTCAATAAATAATCGACTTTCTGGTTCATAAAACTAAGCACTTTTCTTACACTAAAACGTAGATTTACTTACCACCTGATTACCACTGATTCCCTGAGATTAATTTGGTTAGGCGGGTGGGTGGTAAGATGAATGATCGCTGGAATAATCCTTCCTGAAAAAGTCTAAGAAAGTCCCTAAGTCCTTCATGAAACCATTGGTTTCATGAAGGACTTAGGGACTTAGTAACGCTAACGCGACTAATTTTGCGCTCTAGTGCGTTTATTTCTCCTTTCCATTTCACTAACACACTCTTATAAGCTCAGGAAAAGAAATACCTTCTATATTTACCAACTTATTGACTCGTAGTACATAAATAATGAAAATTTTTATTTCGCGCCTTTTACGTGATCACTGATTCGCGCGCAAATATGTTGAAATTGATAGGTGACTTTGACAGTAACCATACTTGTTAAGTTGCCAGTTGAATAAATATTTTGTACTTGGACACTCTCTCACTCTAGCTTTTTCAATAAATTATAATATATAATAATATAATATTATTATTATTAATAATATTATAATAATATTATAATATTATATATATTATATTAATATAATATGTTTATAGGGCCATACTAATCCAAGTATCGGTTTTTACTTGAATCAGTATAGCAGGATATACGTTTGAGAGTAAGAATAATGCTAAAGTGAGTAATTCTATCAATGTGGCATGACTTTTTTGCCTTGCCTTTGTTGCATAAAACTCCAATATAGAAAAGTGTCATTGGGATCAGTATGGTTCTACCTTCAATATTTACAGATTATTTTAGTCTTCAGAATAACATAAAATATATTTACATAGAAATGTTTTATAACAATTGTAACGCTGCAGTATGGTGTACTTACTCCCAGCGGCCAATTGACGAGTTACATGATTTTATTTTAGCAGATATTTAGTATATTACCTTGTGAATGTAAATGTGTATGGTAGTTTTACTATCGCTATGCATTCATGAGATATACAGGACAAGAAAACGCCTGTAGGACATTCGAGTCCTGAACTAGATAAGACAACTAGTATTACTATAAATAATTTATACTATGAATTATTTATTTTTATTTTTTCTGGCTCTCTAGGACTGCTGCTGGAACACACTGTTAGGTTTTTTTTTTATTTATTATTTAAATCATTTGCAAAAAATACATAACAAATAAGCACACCAAAAATCACAGTTTGTTTGAAGAACAAAAGATAAATCATAGGTACCTACACAAAATCACAAAACAAATGTACCTAACCGCTAGGAGTCGCACTCAAGGTGTGCTTTGCGACAGATTTTCTACTTGAGGGCGGTTGCTATCCAGGCGAGAATTCGCAAAATGCCTTTCCACCATGTGGTGAAAGCTCAAGCCGGCGGCGGTGGACATCGAACCAGGGACCTGCGGCACGGCAGCCCATAGCTATTACCGCTCGGCCATCATAGCTTCGAGAATACATAAAATAAAACAAATGTTCAGTCTAAAAAAGTTTATTCAAAATACACATAGAAATACGTTTGAGAATAATACAACACACTAAAATTGTGCAAGTTAAGCATCTATTAATACACCTATCTCTTTATGCCAACAAAAGAGGTAGGTTTATACCTGTGAGGCATCAAAAAAAAATATATAATACTGAGGCATGTACAGGCCATTTGTCAATTTTGAGGTACGGGAGGGGTATGATTACGTATACTGTCTGAGAAACAAGAGTTGAAACTTGACAGCTTATTGAAAGCGGGTAAAATATTTTTTTTTTTTTATTTATTGGCAACTGGATACATAGTCCTTATGCCTAAATAATTGAAACTATATTAATTAAATGTTGCAAGTTGCAACCCTCAAAGTCCTGAAAGTTATATATAACAACAAGATATGGCATAAGGACAAGTAACCAAATCCAATTAAAATTTAAAAAAAAGAAAGTTATTTGGCTGAATGAGTTGCAATGCTTACATAAGTTAGTATTTTTGAAAACAGCGCACTAAATCGCGACTGTTCGTGCGCCTGTCTGACATATTACGGTACCACGGAATTACACGGAAACGTGTATTTATTAACGTTTTTTGTATTGCTCTAACGTTAAAACGGTAAAACATACAAGGGTCAAACTTGGTATGATTATAATGTATTAACTAACGTATAGAAACAAATAATAAAACCCGGCTAAGTGCGGGTCAAACTCGCGCTAAGGATCTCGAAAGGTAATGAAAAACAAATGGTTTGTGCGTGTGTTATGGACACGGACATTTGTTGTACGTGAATACGTCTCAAAATGGCGGACCCTCCGTCGCGCGCGATGTGTTACAGTCCTTAGTTAGCGTCATAAATTCTTTGATTCTTTAGCTATTCAGTGGTGTAATTTAAATTTGAATGGGGATGATAGGTATGCACTAAACTATCTATCCCCCAATTTTGTTATCATGCGTTTTTTGAATTGCGTCCCTATGGAAGCAAATATATTTACTACAAGACAGAATGTAGGTTCTTAAAATCGTTATCACAAAGAGCAGTGTCCAACTTGCACTTGTCCGGTTTTATATCTTGCTATTCGTTGCCAGATCGTCTTCCGTACTTTTCGGAGAAAAGTTTTACAATATACATGGTTATTGGGACAACCTCTTAGAGTTGACTTTTGCTAGTCCTAACAAACATTTTTAAGTAGTGTTTTTTTAAATTTAATTTCATAAACTAAAATATTTTTTTAATCCAACACAAGAACATTAAAAAAAACATTCATCTAAAAGTGTTTGTTAGGACTAGCAGAAGTCAACTCTAAGAGATTGTTAGCATTTTCCAATAACCCTGTGAAGTACATTTTATAACGTATTTACTTTTTACATTTCTTACGGTTAAACGTAATTGTTAATATTTTTGACGAATTTAGGGATAGTTTATAGTATCGTGTGCATTGACCAATAACTGTTAAAGATAATACAAACAATATTATTTTTAAACACGCAAATACCATGGTCTTGTAAAACGGTTGCCAAACCTAACCAAAAAGGTTACAAGCATGAAAAAACTGTTTAAATATTTATTTTACCGCCATTTTTCAGAGTTTCCATTTTAAGTTATGTGTCAAACGTTTTATAGGGATAGTACGAAATTTATTGAGTCGTGGCGATTTCACACCTGTATATTTTTCAGATAATTTTGTGAATACATCCTAGATTAGACATCAGTATGCCCGTTCGTGAGAAGCGAGCACTCATCCCTCAATTATTTAGAAACCTTGTCTATATTGCCTGTATTATGTGACGTCATCCCCTACCGTACCAAAAACAGCTCGTAAACTGACTCAGTTAAACAGTAAACCTGTACATGGCCTTTTTATCACTTGGAATTAGACTAGCATAGGTTAAGAATTTTATTATTTAGTGTCTGTTTCACATCAAATCAAAAGTTTGCTTTAATAGTTTTCTGCTGTACTCATGAGATTATCAATCGATCATCAATCGAATCACATTTAAATAGCATTTATACCCAGTACCTATAACGTGAGAACGAAAAAATTGTGTAAAATATTCTGTAAATAATTTCAGAGACGAATAAATGCTCGAAAATGGTTGTTTAAAAGCTTGACCTGTGTAAATTTTCCCAGGACCTAAGTAATTCGGGAACGACACCCAAAGTCTTGAAACTACTATTTGTGAAACAAACTTTTTGGCTAACATAATACTTTTATAAAACTAAAAATATGAGAAAATATACATCATTAAGACTCTGACAAAAGCTAAAATTCTGTCACTATATGTAGGTATATAGTGATGGTGAAATCACGATCAGTTTGGCTGAAAAACTAAACAAAACTTATCAACACAAAACTAGTAACTTAAATCGAAAATATAACTCGTGCCTCTTGATAAGGATTTTATTGTTATATTTTTATAGACATACAGAAATTAATAATTAAGATATTTACATTCCAAACGTAATTTAGAGTAAACTTTGCAATTTAATTCCATCGAGAAAGTTTTACGAAAACTTGTTTCGGCATTAACTGGGTCCTACAGAATATAATCAAAATTAACATGTATTTTTTTTACCGCTGCAAACTAAACGAATTTTGAAAAAAATCTGTTCAAGTAAAGCTATATAACACTTGTCAGCCCTCAATGTGTGTATTTTCACACCCAAAATTAATCCCAAACATACGAAGGAATGTACAGAATAAGAAGCCTTAAAAATAATAGAGAATTAATAAAAAATACGCGACAAAAATATATTTTCTATAAAGCAGAATACACGCGAGGAATGTTGTTTTTTCTTTTTTTTCTACAAACTGTGAGTAATTACTAGACTACATCTAATTAAGCCTCTTTTAGGCATTAGTGCTAGTTAAAACACAAATCAATTGAACGGCGATTATACTATTCCTATTACAAAACGCGTTTACCCAAACCGAGTTCTGCTTAAACGAGATCATATGTCAGTTTTGAACTCGGTTTACGTGAAAACAATTTTACCAGTAATATGTTGATCGCCTTTCGTTTCCATGGCAACCAACATTATGTTTGGTGCTATTAGGATCTCCTTTGCCATTGGCTGAAATTTACGGATGACATATGAATCAGATCTTGAACGCGTTTAGTTTAGCTAAACGTCACAAATGGTCAAACTCCGGCCGCCGAGAGAATGCGTTTGACAGTACGTGTTTTTATTGGCGTTGTGGCTTGTAAATGGAGTAAAATAAAATATTTACCCTATTGTTATATACTTCGGTGCCTGACTAATACAATATTATGCAGTCAAACTGTCTATGTTACTTTGAACTGGGGAAAACATATTCACAAAACGAACTGTCAAACGCATTCTGTCGGCGGCCAGAGTGTAAAGAACGATAGGAAAATTTATTGTTATGACTCATTGTCATGTTAGCTCAGTCGGTCAGAGCATACGCCGGCTAAAGGGGTGGATGACGCGGGTTGGAATCTCGCACAATACTATATTTTTTCTTCTCGAAAATATGTAATTTTGTAATGTAATCCGCAGAGCAAGCATTATTGCAAAAAAAAACTATTCAAATAATAATTAGTTGTTGTTAAAAGGAAATGACTGGGGCGTGTCTGACAGGCCTAGATTTAATACAAAAAAATACTGTAGAGACATTACCTGAAATAAATGGGGTATACATTTGTATGGGGAATAGCACGCCGCCTTCTCTGATTAAGAATTACTATTAAATAATGGAGCTTACATACACTACGGTTTAAATCACGCATACACTGCTGTCACTGAATACATTGCAAACGCTCGGTTCATAACTGAAATACGAGAATATGCACTGTTTGCGCGCAAACGATGTGAACCGATATGTAGCCGCGCTTATAGCATCTGCTAACTGTCAATTTGCTTTTTCGCAATTGACACAAAATAACCTTTCCCTCAATTATCGATGATATAAGTATTGCATTTCAAGGCATTCTTTTGTGAACAGATGTTTGGACGTTCAACATTCTAACCACAACAACAAATACCACCTCATCTATCTGTCAAGATTTGAGTTTGACGTTTGTGCACACATTGCACTACCACTTCTCAGTGAGCGTTGTTTGCGGCCGGAGATGACGTCATAATGCTATCGTGGTGTCTGTTTAGCAAGTTATGAACCGACCGTTTGCGTGCATACAGTGCAAATAGCGCATATATGCGTGAGAACCGTAGGGATAGTCGTACAACGACTCAAGATCCAAAAAAAATTAAGATTTTAAAAAAGAATTACTAGGCAAGCTTTGATAGCGGGTAGTATTAGTATAAATGCGGGTAGTTGCAGTTATTGCCGCTGGCGGAGCGCGGTGTGCGGGCGCGGCACGCAGGAGGTGTGGGGGCGCGCGAGGCGGGACGCCGCGCGGGGCTGCACACAGCTGTATGATAAGTAGCGGTCGGACAGCTCCGGTGGCTCCATCTAGAATATAAACATTATTTGTTTAATTAATTAGGTAATCTGTGACCATTATTATATTCATAGAACAGCCCTGCTCCCATCACCCTGTGACATAGTTCTGAAGTCTCATGTGCCTGTAATTTCAACGGCACCTACCCTTCAAACAGCAACGAATTATTGCAAACATTACAAGCAAAAAATATTCACAAAAGAATGCTTTGAAATGTAACATTACTCATGTTGATAAATATCGATTGATAATGAAGAAGCTATTCTGTGAATGACAGGTGACAGATGTCAAGAGCGAGGCTACTATAGTCAATTTTTTTAACAAACGAGTACGGGAAATATTACTGCGTTGCTATTGGCCCATGTAATCAACATAAAGTCCGTTCCACACGAACTCTCTAATTACTTTTTGGTACATTCAGTTGAGTCTTCGAATACCTGGGCGTCGAAAAATATTGCTTGTAACGAATCGATACTAAAGTTGCAACTTTTGAATAAAAGTAAGTGTAAGAGAAAAAAATGTTGTAGCTAAGTCAACATATCGTCTCGTCATACGTTTGCCAACATATCACTGTGAGCTCAACCCAATTGAACTCGTTTGGTCTCAAGTGAAGGGCTATGGCAGGAAATAACAAAAGTTATAAAATGTATGAAGTCTGAACTCTTTTGTTACAAGGAGTAGCGAAAGTGGACTAAAGTGGATAAATAACATGATAGTCATGTCTCAACCATGTGATAACCAAAATAGAAACAAAAATGTACGGAGTCGACAATCATGTACAAAATATGTTAGAGCAATTTATTATTGACGTATCTGCCGAAAGTTCAGCAGAAGAATGACGATAATTTTCAAGAATTCAAGAATTGTAGAAGAATTATTTGATCTAAGTATATGTTCTAGTGCATAATATAATATACTATTACAATATTGTTTTATATCATAAACGCGAACTGAAAATTTTGTCACGAATATACTATTTCTTTTTTACTACTTTACTCTATTTAGCAGTTTAAGTCAAGCTAAACTTACTCATTAGTCCGTATTGTTGGCTAGATTGTAATATAATGAGGTACTAAGTACATCATTAGTAAAAAAAAATTGATATAAAAACGAATATACTATGTATGCAAATTCAAATCATAATATAATGACGTAATTTTTTCTACAGTAAATTTTAGAAGTATTCAATATGAACGGGTCTTAACAATTTCAAAACAAGAACAAAGGCATTGACCAATGACGGCAATGACCAATGACGACAATCTCACTCTGTCAATATCGGAAATATGCATACTCAGTACTTGTTTGTTAAAAAAACAGAATATAGTCAGTTCATATTCTTTGCGTACAAACATTGATCTATTGTGCATATCCCCGTATTTCAATAATGAACCGAGCGTTTGCAAGCGTAGTGATATAGAACTGTAATTATAAATACTAACGTGCTTAGAAGGCGGCGCCACTGGATGAGAGCGATGATGCGGCGCGGCCATATTGTTTCCGGTGTACGCCACGCACTTGACTTGCCACTCGCCCAACTGCTCGTTCCAGTGAACGTACTCGTCTATCAGTGCCTGGAAATAACAAATACAGGGTAAGGGCGATGGTTAAAAAGTATATTATTATAAACAAGCTCAGAGGTTAAGGAGCTATTCCCTTCCATATATCACATATTTCTTCATATAATATCAAATTCCTTTCTGGTGAATTCATTCGAACTGTGAGTATTCTTAGTTCAATAAACAAGGCAAGAAAGCTATAAGTAATATATAAAATAAATGACTCTTCACAAAATAAAATTGATTATTAATCAAACAGATTGCTAAGAGATGTTAGAAATCATATTTAAATATGTGGGGTGCCAAAAAGTTATTTTTCGGACTTGTCGTGTATTGGAACCCCTTTGAAAAACAACTTAATTGAATTTCTAGTCTTGTCTATTCATCTTTGCGACAACTTTCTACACAAAATATCAAATTTCTGGTTTGTAAATCATTTCGTTTACAATTTAGAGAGCTGTGACATACTTGGACAGATAGAAAGTCCCCTCCCGTTTTGTCCATTGGGTAAGAAACCCAAAAAGGACTGAAAATCTCTTACCTGATACTCCTTAGGTATGTAAGAGTCCAACACTAAGTCAGCCAGCTGAATCTCCCTCTTCAGCGCCCTCACGCTGTCCAATATCCCTTCCATCTCTCTCTGCTGCTCCCTCTGCTGGTCCGCTAGCTCCGCCTTAGCAGAGTTCAGCAGCTGAACCGCGCGTTTTAGTTTGCGCGTTTTAGCCGCGTTCTCCTCTTGGAGACTGGAGTAGCGTTCTTCTAGATCTACACGTTCCGCCTGGAATATAAGAATTTTAAAATTGTTTACTTCGACCAAATAAGATCCTACAAATTACAATAACGGGCAATTTCTCTACATATTTGTGACAAAAAACTTACTAAATCAAGATAGAACATGTTCAAGAGATCTAGCCTTCTGCTGCAACTACAGCTGTAACTACAGCTCGTTCTGCTTCCATTGTTCCAACTTCTCGGAACTTGGAAGATTATTTTAGAAACCATCACAGTATCTCCGCCACCTTGAGTAAGTACTATCGAATTACCTTCGAAGGACACACCTAATAAATCAACAGTATTTTACCGCCATCTGCTGCAAGTGTTGCTCTAACCACAGTTTGTTAAGCTTCAAACTCTCTGGAAGCTTGCTTCAGTAGCCCTCACTCTGTCTCCGCCTTGTTGGGTAAGTTCTATCTAGAGCTATGAATGAAACACCTAACAAAACAATAGAATCATACTTTCTTTTATACTAGTCACAGTTCGTGCAGCTTCCTCTGTTCAACTACCTGGAATCTTGTTTTAGAAAGACACAGCTGATAACTGTGTGTGTGTATGTGGACTGAGTGACCACATTTTTTTTAGTTTATTTTTGTCTATTTAGTAACTTCAAGATTATTTAAAAGTTATAAAATAATTTATAAAATGTGTTTTGTAATTTTTTAAGAATTAATAATGAAGTTATGATTCCTAAAATGTGGTCACCCAGTACACACACACATAATAAATCAACAGCGTAGACGACTTTCCTATATCTTCGGGGAACCCCGTGTGCATACACAGATGCATGCACACACACGGACTTAGTGTACTAGTATAGAATCTATAAGGAAGATCATCATGTACTAAGCCATGTATCTTTTTGTATATAAAGCAATTAGGACAACACAGTGTTTTGCTTGTTCCAGTAGCAGTCGATGTATCTCCTCTTTGTGAATAAGTTCTCTCATAAATCAACAATCAACAGTATGATACCACCTTCTGCTGAAAGTGTTGCTGTAACCGCAGCTCGTTCTGCTTCCTCTGCTCCAACTCCCAGAAAGCTTGTTCCAGTAGCCGTCACTGAGTCTTCACCTTGTCGAGTAAGTTCTATTGACTTACATTTGAAAATCACACCTAATATATCAACAGTATGTTACCTCCTTCTGTTGCAAGTGTTGCTGTAACCGCAGCTCGTTCTGCTTCCTCTGCTCCAACTCCCTGGAAGCTTGTTCCAGTAGCCGTCGTTGCGTCTCTGCCTTGTCGAGTAAGTTCTCGCCACCGACTAGCACCTTCGACTCTAGTCGTTGGAGCTTCTCTTTCAGCTCTTCCTGTTGTTTTCTGTCAAGATATAGATACTGTTAATATCAGCATTTAAGACCTGGCGAAAGAGTACGAAAAGAAATTGCTCAGCTTTAAAGGTTCAATAAAGACTCTTTAGTGACAAATGTCACAATATTCTTTAAATGTAAATAGCCATATTATTCAGTGACATTTTATGTAATCGAATATAATCCTTATTCAAGTAGTAAAATAACAATGAAAGTAAAAATATTACAGAAGGAGAATTCACCCTGCACGTGAAAGACACGTGATTAAGAAATCCTACATAAAATCCTATTAAAATTATATAGGTGACAGGCGACAAAAATGCTTGAACGATTCCGTCTCTGTCAAGCATGACAGAGACGGAATCGTTCAAGCATTTTTGTCGTTTATGTAATCAACGTCTGTATAGATTGTGATGACAAAAATGCTTGAACAATTCCGCCCCTGTCACCTACGTAATTTTAACAAATTTTTCATGGTGGTAGGGCATTTTGCGAATGCCCGCCTGGCTAGCTACCACCCTCAAGTAGAAAATCTGTCGCCAAGCACCTAACGGTGTGTTCCGGCAGCTGTCCTTGAGAGCGAGTAATTCTAGGTTAGCCTGAACAACATCTTCGACCACATCATCATTTCTTGCCATCAGGTGAGATAGTGGTCAAAGGCTAACCAATCAGGCATAAAAAAAAATATTTTGGAGGAGATAGTCGAGGTGGCGTATATATATACTATTTTGCATGTACGGGTAAAGAGGGGCGTGCTTTTTAGCAAATAATAACTCTGTTTTTCAGTCTTCAGGCCTAGTTTCACCATACTCTGTTATTTATTTGACGCCTTGTTAATCCTTTTAACGGACTGTTAACTGAACCGAGTGTCCCACCAACTGTTAATGGATGATTAGTTCAGTTAACTTTATAGAACGTAGACTGATTTAACAGCTCTGTTATTTTTAAAGACCCATTAGCTAATGCCTGATTTAGCGTAAACAAACATGGTATGGTGAAATTAGGCCTTAATATAGTATTAGGCCTTACTATTTTAAGGAACTATAGAATTAAAGTATGATTTACTTGAATTTTGGACGTACATAATAATCGATCGTTTGATTAACGAAATAAAATAAGATTTTTCTTTCCCTTCGTTAGGGTTCCGCACCCAAAGGATAAAAACGGGTCCCTATTACTGAGACTTCGCTGTCCGTGCATCCGTCCGTCCGTCTGTCACCAGGCTGTATCTCAAGAACGGTGATAACTAGACAGTTGAAATTTTCACAGATGATATATTTCTGTTGCCGCTATAACAACAAATACAAAAAGTTGACCAAGTGCGAGTCGGACTCGCGCACGTTAAAACAAAAAAAAGGTTAAAATATGAAGTCTAATGTTGTATAGGTAATGGTACGGAACCCTTCGTGCGCGAGTCCGACTCGCACTTGGCCGATTTTTAAAATACAACTCTTTCTTTTTATTATACTTTTACGGCTGATTTGTTTTTGTCTGTAAAAACAATTAACGTATACTTTTTGAAAATCTACCAATTAGGTGATATCGCGAAATTTCTGACTCGACGAACCCCTGTTCGAGCACAGGGGATTACTGAAAAACATCGTCTGTGCACATATATAATAATATATATACGGACTTTATGCTGAGTTTTCTCCTTTTGCCCACATTATTTATTTATATCGAATCATCTTTTCTTCTCTCTATATATACATATCAGTACTAATATTATAAATGCGAAAGTAACTCTGTCTGTCAGTCTATCTGTTACGCTTTCACGCCAAAACTACTACACCGATTTGAAAACATAGGATAGTTTTTATCCAACTGCGCAAAAACAGGTTAATGTTTTTGCGCGATAACCGACATACGCGCGGGCTGAGCCGCGCCCGGAAAGCTAGTACATACATAAAATCACGCCTCTTCCCCGTAGGGGTAGGTAGAGATCACAGATTT
Organism: Plagodis dolabraria; assembly: GCA_963854805.1. Lineage (NCBI taxonomy): Eukaryota > Metazoa > Arthropoda > Insecta > Lepidoptera > Geometridae > Plagodis > Plagodis dolabraria. The sequence goes on along the minus strand of OY978467.1, from coordinate 10,186,230 downwards.
TCACTTGCTACGATCCTTACATATCTCTTTCGCTTCATCTGTACTCATCAATCCTTTCTCTCTCCCTCCCATGTTAGTTAAGAAATATTTTAAAGTTGTTTTTTTCTTGTGTATTGTTTCATGACAACTCATGAAACAACAATTTCATTGGATATATGTTTTTTGTGTGGCAATAAATGAAGTTTCATTTGATTTCATTTATAGAATTAATTATGTCAAAAATGACTTACTTGGTTCTCTGCAGCTCAGCCTTCTTCTCTTCGAGGACCTTGCGAGCTTGGTGCGCCTTCTCTTGGTTGATCTTCTCCTAAAAAGATAACATAGTAAACATTTTTTTATTTATATCTGATATATTAGGCTTTAACCACTTGATGGTAAGTGATGATGTGGTCGAAGATGATGTTCAGTGTAACCTAGAATTACTGGTCTAATTAATATCAAGTCTGTATAGGCACATTTTGCAAGATATTATGTGTAAGCGTGGTATTATACTATTTTCTAGTTCCATCCTCAAGTAGAAAATCTGTCGCCAAGCGTTTGACGATGTTCTGGCCGCATCATCTATCTTGAGAGATACTGGTCTTGGGCTAGCTTTTAATCATCATCAACATCTGCAAGATCTCGGGGCATCCATTGGGCACAACTTGGGGGCTTTGTCATAATCCCTACGCTTGGCAGACGTCTTGTGGATCGCAGTGTACGCTGGCGGCCTTTTTTTTTTTTTACTCCGAACTAGGTAGCACTTGACCACTATCTCACCTGATGTTAAGTGATGATGCGATCGATGATGGAGCGCGCTTACACAGAAGATACCTATTCGCTCACTTCTTGAAGACCCCCATATTGCACTTAACCGGAAACACAGCCTCAGGCAGAGTATTCCAAACCCTGGCAGTTCGCATGATGAAAGAAGATGCAAATCGCTTCGTTCGGGTAAATGGAATATCCACCATATAGCGGTGGCGCTTCTGAGTATACCTGGATGTCCGGTTATAGAAAGCACTGCTACCTTTTTTATGTCATTGCGACAGATCTAGAAGGAGGCCCACCTGATGTTAACTAACCTCTGCCAATAACAGATGCATTTTACACACTAAGTCACCCTTAGAAATATAGCTGCTAAGTCTCATGTGCCTGTAATTTCACTGGCTCTCAAGTACTGCTGCCGGAACACACCGTTAGGTGCTTCGCGACAGATTTTCTAATTAAGGGTGGTAGCTAGCCAGACACGCATTCGCAAAATGTCCTCCCACCACGCGGTGAAATTAAGCTGGTGATGGGGATAGAACCGTGGAGCTGTGGCACCACACATCATACTTCAAAGTTTGTGATTACTTAAACGACAAAGATGCTTGGAAAGTTCCGCCTCTGCCAAGTTAACAGCTGTCACCTACGTAATATAAACAAATATTGTAATAATCGTATTATATTGTATATAACACATTGTTAAAAGACGTTTAAAAGAATGGCCCCGAGTTTCTTGCCCGTTCTTCTCGCAGTGGCTCTATAAATTTTTTTTGCTGAACGTGGCAGTACAATCAGTACTAATCAGTACTAATATTATAAATGCGAAAGTAACTCTGTCTGTCTGTCTGTCTGTATGTTACGCTTTCACGCCAAAACTACTGGACCGATTTGAATGAAATTTGGTATGGAAATAGTTTGAGACCCGGGAAAAAACATAGGATAGTTTTTATCCGACTGCGCAAAAGGAGGTTCTTGTTTTCGCGCGATAACCGACATACGAGCGGGCGGAGCCGCGCCCGGAAAGCTAGTGTAGAATATTTCAATATTGAATATAAATTGAATAAATGATTTTGATTTTGAATTTGAATTTGACAGTCCATAGCTACTGCTCCGCCATTATTGCTTCAATTTTTCGTAATTAACTTGTCACCACCTCCTACGTTTCCCACAGGAAAAAAAATTGTGTGCAATTTGAGCCCAGCACCCCATGGCTAGAAACAAGTTTTGTTAATACGTACTTTCTCTTCACGTCTCATCTTCCGCCTGAGTTTCTTCTCTTCCGGGTCGAGAGAGTCGAGCGAGGCGGAGAGGCCGTCGTCGGAAAGCTCTTCTTCTTCTTCAGATAACTCCTCTTCTTCTTCTTCCTCTTCTTCCACTACAGAGAGAATAAACATACATCAACAATGACAAATATCATGAGAATACTTCATATTAATATTTTGAATAAATATTGAAATATAAATAAAGACCAATTCCGCTTAATTTTCCTGTTAAGCCAAAGTGACGTCATAACCGCCACGTAGCCAACCGCAAGAATTTTCGACGCGTTTCACATCTGTGAGAAGCATTATCATCATCTGCGGTTTTTACTGTACGATCGAGTCTCCACCTAGACAACAACTCAGGTAAGCAGCGTCGCGGTCATGACTTGATGGGTGACCGCTAGTGGCACTAATAAGCGTGCATGTGCTTCGGAGGGCACGTTAAGCCGTCAGTCTCAGTTGTTCCCTTAGGATGGCAGTCGATTGATTAAACCGGACCTTTGAGCGGTTTGCAAACTCTTGCATGAAGGTGGGGCATTTACGAATACCTACCAACCTTTAAGAGGAAAATCTGTCACCAAGCACCTAACGGTATGTTCCGTTCTTGATAACCAGTTCCCGTTTTAGGTTCCTTTGTATACCTTTGCCACATCTTTTCCATCAGGCGAGTTTAAAGTCAAAAGCTAGCCTATCGTAAAAAAAAAATTTGTACTGTACTGTATCAGCTGGATTGTTCACTACTGAACAAAGCCTCTCGCATCAAGAGGGGTTTGTAATAATTCCCACGCTTGGCAGGCGTCTTGGGGATCGCAGTTTAAGATATAAGTTCCTCAGAAGCCGCTATTGGCCATCTTTTTTATGTCATTGTGACGGAACAAGCTCGAGGCCCACCTGATGTTAAGCGGACTAATCTCTGCCAATAACAGATGCATTTCGTTACAAGTCACGAATTGCACTGCGCCCGTCACCTTGAGACTAAGTACCAGTTGTTAAGTCTCATGTGCCTGTAATTTCACTGGCTCTCAAGGACTACTGCAGGAACACACCGTTAGGTGCTTGGCGACAGATTTTCTACTTGAGGGTGGTCGCTAGCCAGGTGGGCACACGATAAATGCCCTTCCATGCGGTGAAGCTCAAGGCCGCGGCGGGATTCGAAACATGGACCTGCTGCGCGGCAGGCCATAGCCAATGCCACTGAGCCAACACTGATTCAAAACCTTCTGGTATTTTACCTTTAGTCGCCTCTTACGGCACTCACAGGTAGCAATGGGTGACATTCTAAGCTCCCCATGGGAAATAAGTAAGTAATGTATTTTACCATTATTGCTGTCTTCAAGCTGTTTCTTGAGCTGGTCGATCTCTTGCTGGAATCTGGAAACGAAGCGTTTGTACTTAATTACATCTACTAAGGAATTCTTCGCACTACACATACAAGTGGAAGTCATCGGTATCTACCTCCTCCAAAAACACAGTGGGAAACAGGAGTGTAGTTATGCCGAACACTGTTTCTGAATACCCCGCACAGTATTCAGAAACATTTACAAATATATTTTTTGTATCATAACGTAGCAAATTCAATGAAATTCAGTTTAATTGCAATTAATCACCATGAATTACTCATCCGCATATTATTATTTTTTATTGCTAATTGGTAAGCCTTTGACCACAATCTCGTCTGATGGTAAGTGATGACGTGGTCGAAGGTGATAACAGGATTAAACTTGAATTACTGGCTCTCAAAGACAGCTGCCGGAACACACCGTTAGGTGCTTGACGACAGATTTTCTACTTGAGGGTGGTCGTTAGCCAGGCGGGCATATTTTTATAATGTTGTAAGAATATGTACTTTTTTTTCAGTATATTGAGTTGAAAATACTGATTTGGCTGTTGTAGCATGAAAACTATGACACATACAAGCGTGAAATGTGGGTGTGTGTGATTTAGTCAGGCTGAGGTAAAACAAGGAATAGATAGTAGGAACGGGACAAACGCGGGCGGAACTTTCGCTGCTGTTCTAACATGTTGTTTACCGCATTTTGTGACGTTTAACAAGAATAAATAACTGGCCAAATGCGAGCCGTACTCCTCGTAGCTAGCTACTCCTATCTACTAGTAGCCGTACGCTAAAGATCTCGAACTGTATGAAACAAATAACTACCTTTCATACATTTTTATAATACTGTAATATTTAGGGGGTATTTGCCGTAATCCCCACGCTTGGCAGGCGGCTTGGGGATCGCAGTGCAAGATGACAGATCTCAAGGCTCTGTTCAGACGTACGCGGTTTGAACGCGGCGAGCGCGCGGCGCGCTGTGATTACGTAGAGACCGCCCTCAAACCGCGTACGTCTGAACAGAGCCTAAGATGGCGCTGCTGCCCACCTTCTAGTATTTATCCCTTAGTCGACTTTTACGAACACCCACACGGGAAGAAATGGGGAGGTGCAATTCTAAACCAGCACCCCACGGGGGATTTTTCTAATATGGTAGTCTAAAAACTTGTAAGGTAGCCCCTCTGTTACGTAACACATCAAAATAATAAAACAACTATTTTTTTTTTTTTTTTAATGCCTGATAGTTGAGCCTTTGACCACTATCTCACCTGATGGTAAGGGGGCGTCCATAAATTACGTGAGGTGTTTTTTTTAATTTTCTGTCCCTCCCTCCCCCGTTGGTGAGATGTCGTGAGATTTTGTTCAACCCCCTCCCCCATCCCCCAATATCACGTGAGATTTTTCAGAATGAGGGTTTTTTACGTAAACGTATTGGATTGTTATTGTAGAAAGAAAAAAAACAATTTGCTTCGTGTTTTTATTTGCGACTAGTTAAGACTAGTAATCAATATTGCTGAGAGTTATAAATGTAATAAAAATTTAACAATAGAATACTTAAATCATGGCTACTGTGATAAAAAGAAAAGAATATCTACTCTAATTCAGTCCATGGAGAATTATGCGTAGTATAGTATATATTTTTTTGTTTCAATCAGAACAAAAATTGCGTGATATTTGTCGAGACCCTCCCTCTCCCTAACGTGAGATTATATGAGATTTGACTCGACCCCCTCCCCCCCTAAATCATCTCACGTAATTTATGGACGCCCCCTAAGTGATGATGTGGTCGAAGATGTTGTTCAGGCTAACCTAGTATTACTGGCTCTCAAAACTTATTAACTATTACGTAAAACAAACTGTTACGTAACACATCAAAATAAAAAATCCCCAAACGGTGTATTCCGAAAGCTAAGTACAGCTTCCGGAATACACAGTTTGGGATTTTTTTACCTGAAAAGAAAAGTTACATATTCGATTCACGTTACAAGTTTTGTGTTATTAAGGTTACTTTCCGAGTTTACGTAAACTGATCGCGATTTCACCAGCGCTGCCTCTCTTTCACTCTTACGCAGTCCGATAGTGACAAAATATCAGCTATTATCAGCGTCTTGAGGTGAAAAAAATGGTAGTTACCTTGTGAGGAGAGCGTCTCCCGGTTCGCTGTTGACGTGGGTTTTGTTCTCGATGTTCTTGGCGCGGTTGGCGTAGCGCAGTGTGCTGATCGTCTCCACGTAGTTACTGTCCGCCGGGCCGATCGTTGCGATCTTTAAAACACAATTGTATGCTTTCATTTTGGTTCCAACATCGCATTAACGCCTTCTAAACTTATGCTTCAATATTTTCCTACAACGTTCTTGCATTTTGTTAAGCAAACAAAATTACAAAGAAACATGTTTTTTAACTACGACCGCAGGGTTCGAACATGCGACCATCCGTCACTATAGCCAGGACATGCTCCGCCAATTGAGCTATCGTAGCGTCCGAGTCATAGCTCAAATGTATCCTATCGTTCCTTTTGTTTGATCGTTTTAAGAGGGCGAAAAGGAAAAAAAGAAATTTCTTTCGTTGTAATTTCGCAACTTTATATACTTCACCTAATTCTAACTTTATATATCAAAAGCACGAACGCGGTCGATTTAAACAGTTCTGGCTCCCACAGGAATTTATTTGGATTTTGTCTCTCTGAGCCTACCCTCGCCCCGTGGGGTGCCGAGCTATAATGTCACCCCGCCCCATCTCTTTATGTGTGTCATTAAGAACGACTATGGGAAAAATAACGGATAGTGGGCAGAAGCACCTTCTGAGGAACTGATATCTTATACTGCGATCACCAAGACGCCTGTTAAGCGTGGGAATTATGACAAAATCTCCCTTGATGGGGGCTGCGTTCGGCAGTGGACAATCCGGCTGATACAGTCCTCTAAAGCCAGTAGTTGAATGTTTCCCTATTCACCAAAGGAAGAAGCACTGCTTTCTTCTGCAGATCTGGTCGAAAGCCTGCTGAAGTCTACGGATACATACTGAGTAATCTTAACTAGTACTGGGTACCCTAACACTCGGTAATGGAGTTCGTCACAAGAGAGTCCTGTGCTCTTTGAATGAAGTTTGATAGTCAGTGTATTTATGAATAGCAATGCCAGTCTTGGAGTCCTCATTCCAAGAGAACCCTGCAGGAAGCGTGTCAGCTTCAAGTTCCTGTACGGAATGTGGGTAGACTTCCCGTCCCCTAGCGCTGAGATCACGATGCGGAGGACCGACATAGATGGGTCCGAGTACCGACTACAATTGGTTGATCTTAGGCGTATCTTTGAATAGACCGACCTATTTAGAATGTTTGGAACAGAGGGGTAAAAGAGGGTATAGGGTATCTCACCATGACAGTCTTGGAGTTCCCACCAAGCGAGTCCTGCAGCAAACGCGTCAGTTTCGAGTTCCTGTACGGAATGTGGGTGGACTTCCCGTCCACTAGCGCGGAAATCACGTTGCCCAGGACTGACAATGATTGGTTGATCTTCGTTGCTTCCTTGAGTCGAGTGCCCGTCGCTTGGGTCTTGCTTTGCCGTTCTGAACCCTGTGGAAGGTAAGTATAGAGGTTAATACACCAGTTTTTTCGTCTTCAGATATAAATGGCTTCTTGTTTATCGCTGCAATTACCAATAAGTTAAATAAACTTTAGCGTCAAAAGAAAAAAAGGCAATACCTATCCCTATCTTAATATGTGCATATGCATCCACTCGTCAGCTTCTGTATTTCAGCTGTATACAGAGGTGTTGAATAATGCGGTTTTATAATAAAATTCCCAAACATATTACAATGCTCACAGAAGGAAAATTCAAGTTGCATGTAAATATTTTGATTAAGAAATCATACTACAAAGTTTGTGATTACTTAAACGACAAGGATGCTTGGAAAGTTCCGCCTCTGCCAAGTTAACAGCTGTCACCTACGTAATTTAAACAAATATTGTAATAATCGTATTATATTGTATATAACACATTGTTAAAAGATGTTTAAAAGAATGGCCCCGAGTTTCTTGCCCGTTCTTCTCGCAATGGCTCTATAATTTTTTTTGCTGAACGTGGCAGTACAATTTAGAATATTTAAATATTAAAATTTGTAATTCATAAGAGCGTTGTAGACGCCTAAATTGAATAAATGATTTTGAATTTGAATTTGAATGATTGAATATATTCAGAAATTCAGAGTTAAATGAACCTTACCGCCAAATAAACAACCTGCAGTTTTCATTAATAATTGGGCTTATATAATAACACTAAAATTCACAACCACACACACATGTTATACAGATAGTATTATCTCCTTTTTGCTAATTTTTATAAGATCTCGAATAACTCGTGAGATATCTTCAGGCCCTCAAAGCTTCAAAGCAAAATGAACCTTACTGGCAAAACACCAAGGTGCAGTTTACCCCTCCTCACAAGCATCTATATGTCACCTACCTTCGTGCAGTGCTTAACAGTAATACAGAAGATCGCATCAAGAACTCCCTTGATTGCCACGTCTTGGAGCTCTCATTCTACAAAACTACAATGTAAAATGAACCTTACCGCCAAATCAACAAGGTGCAGTTTCCCCATCTTGACGTGCATCTTCCCATCAGCTCCCTTCTTGCTGCTCTCTACAGTAATGGAGAATATCGCATGAGATCTGGAGCTCTCCGTGTTCATGGCCGTAGCTCCAATATGGCGGTTCTTGTTGCCTACCGCCATGATCTTCTCGAGTTCGTCTGCATTGTGGACAACGTAACCTGGAAGGAAGAAGCACGATTTTATATATGACAGTTGACAATGTCAAAGAGAACAGATTGGCTATAGAAAGTTCCAGTAAAGGAAAGACAAGTTGTAGTAAGTTCCGCTAAGACTCTTATCACGTATTGGATTCTTCGACGATCTTATTGAATTTTGCGGTACATCGCCTCCCTTCTTCAAGTTGTCTTTCAGCAAGCTGTACTGCCATCGCTTGGGTCTTCCTCTGGTCTAGGTCACTTTCCCTGCGGATGCAACTGGCCATCCTGAGACATCAACCAGATTCGACATCTTTATGAAGAAGCTTCAAGAATATCTCGCAATGGAGTTTACCTGGTCGATCTTAACCGATCATCTAGGTTAAGTCATGTTCTCTGCGGTTAGTACTTGGTCTGCTGACCACTTAGTGGCATTGACTTCAAAGCCCTTCAGTGCTTCAAGCACGTCATCGGTCATGTATATTGTCTCAGAATGGCAAGTAGCCTCCGCAGCGAAAGTGACATAGACCCGGAGATAGATAGGGAGACCCAAGCAATGGCCTAGCTGAAAGACATCTTGAAGAAGGGAGACGAGGTACGGCAAAATGTTAGAAGATCGTCAAAGAATCCAACACGCGAAAAGAGTCTTAGCGCCAAAGGTATTAAGTGTTTTACCAGTAAGGTCCTTGACGAAGACCCCAATGTCCGGCCGCTCCTTCACCTCCAGGCTCTGATGGGGATTGTTCCCCAACAAGTCGCGTACCTCCTCGTTGTAGATCTCCAAGTATGTCACGCATACGAGGAACCTGGAAATTGATTTTAGAAAAATGGGTCATACTTTTTTTGGGCATTAACTATTTGTTTTTTACGTCCAGTTTTTCAAAGAATTTAAGAATCCCATATCTGGATGATATGGTAATTGCAACTCTTGTGGACGATGAACAGCATAATGCGGGCGGTTAAAATCGATCTTGAAAGCAGTATGCTTCACATAAAAGGATAAAAAAAATAAAAAAACGGAATTGCACGAATTGCACTGCACCCGTCACTTTGAGACTTGAGAGAAGTGACCGACCAGTTCACCCTTAAGCAGTTAACAATGCAATTAATGTAAAGGAACTTACTTCTCGTCATCATTTGCGTCGGCAATATGAGTGAACACGTGGGCAAACGAGTTGGGTATGATGCCTCGCAGTTGCGGTGCAGAGTTGCTGCCTGCCATTGTGAATGTCTTGCCGGTGCCGGTCTGTCCATAAGCAAAAATGGTGCCATTGTAGCCCTTAAGAACCTCCTCCACGATAGGACTCGCGGTTTGCACGTAGATATCCATCTGCAACAACGTACTATATTTATTAGCTAGTATTTTTAACCGACTTCAAAAAAAGGAGTAGTTGCTCATAGTAATTGAACAACTTTAAATGGTTCAAATCGCGTATATTTATTTTTGTCCCGACGTTACAAACACTTTAAGTTGTTTAATTACTATGTCTAACAATCGCGAAAACCTAAGAGTAGTTTATCATTTCGTCTGTATTTTTTTTATATTTGTTACCTCAGAACTTTTTATTGGGTGAACCGATTTTGATGTTTTTTTTAAACGCTGATGCTTGTCGTGTGGTCCCATTCAAATTTCATCAAAATCGATTCAGGCATGAGTTACACTCCGATAACTGTTGTTTTTTCCTATCTTGATGATAGCCATTGCCAATGAATGACAATCGATCCCGTAAGCAACAAAGGACACTAAAGAGTGAAAGATCTTTTTTTACCTAAAAATGGAACCGACTTCAACACTCAAAAGTGTGAAATAACTTATCGAAGTCGGTACCATGCACACATATTGTCATTATAGTTATTTTTGAGCTATCATGGTACCGACTTTAACAAGTTATTTCACACTTCTGAGTGTAGAAGTCGGTTCTATTTTTAGGTAAAAAAAAATTGTTATATCTACAATTAAGACGTCACAATTCTGAGCTGGTCTCCTCCAGCAGTTATCTACATAGGCTGCTTTTGAAGACAAAGAGGACATTTTGCGTATGCTCGCCTGGCTATCGCCCTCAGAAAATCTGTCGCCAAGCACCGCCAGGTGTCATTGAAAACCAGTTCCCAATTCACAGTGCAATAGTACATGCTCCGCGGTCTCTTCTTCACGCATGCAGCTTCTACATAGAGGACTGTCTGTTGCTCCAGTTTTGTGCAGAAAATAGTTCAGGTTACAGTGACGCGTCAAGGGGCCTACATCAAGGCGCAACTGATCCCGCTGTAGCTTTAGCAGGTTATTTGTAAGCTTCTCGATTAGAGTTGGAAGCATGGCCTTTGCATGTTAACAGTCTTCTAACTTATCCCACAGGTCTTGTTGTTCTCTCTCTGTGTGTGACGACGCAATAGTTACACTCGTATTTCCATTGCCGATGGCTTGCATTGGCTATTTGCATCATCATCACAGACCTGTTTTTTTGCAACGACTTTCGCCACAGTATCTGCCATGGTGTTACCCGGGCACTTGTTATATACCCTCATCCATGTTACCATTGTAATTGTTTGATAATTTTTGTAGGGCAGCATGGCAAACAGCAATAATTCTAGACCTGGTAAGGTCAGGGCTTATTATTGGGTGAAGTTGTAGACGAAATTACCCAAGTTGAAAACCTTCCACGTTATGGCGTACTTGGTTCCTCTTGGGATCTGTAGGTTCTGGGTTCACTCCGTGGTCAGACAATAATTGGAATTTTCTGACATAGAAATTCTCATTAGCATCATACTGTACACAGTAGTTGGCAATAAGCTGGCCTTATTACATGAAACACAAACATATCTTGCAAAACGTGGGTGGTTCAAATTTAAGGGACTATTAAAGATATAATTTTAAGAGGTTATGCACTTCCAGGTACCGTTTCTCTATTGATGCTTTATTTCTTTGTTAACTAAGTATTGATTTTGTTTAAGGTATCAGTAATCTTTACATAACTTTTGATTTTTGCATGATGGAAGGGCATTTTGCGAATGCTACCATCTAGCTACCACCATCAAGTAGAAAATCTTTCGCCAAGCATTTAAGAGAGAGCCTGTGAAATTACAGGCACATGAGACTTAACAACTGTATGTCTCAATGTTACGGGTGCAGTGCATTTAACATGGTGAAATGTATCTATTATAGGCATAGATTAATCCGCTTAACATCAGGTGGGCATCGAGCTTGTACCGTCACAATCACATAAAAAATAATTAAATTACATATAAGCAATAATAACAAATATTTTTTAAATATTTTAAGAAAACATCAAATTAATCAGTACTAATATTATAAATGCGAAAGTAACTGTCTGTCTGTCTGTCTGTCTGTCTGTCTGTTACGCTTTCACGCCAAAACTACTGGAGCGATTTGAATGAAATTTGGTACGGAGATAGTTTGAGACCCGGGAAAAAACATAGGATAGTTTTTATCCGAAAAAGAGGTTAATGTTTTTGCGCGATAACCGACATACGCGCGGGCGGAGCCGCGCCCGGAAAGCTAGTATTTTAATAAAACACTTAAAAATACAAAAATATATCTAGTGACAATTCCGCCTAATTTAATTAGGCGGAATTGACTGATGTTTTCTTAAAATATTTAAAAAATATTTGTTATTATTGAATATGGATTTCCGCAAAGTAACGCCTGAATCTATTCATTACATATAAGCAGCTCATAACCAATATATTCAAGAATTATTAAAACCCACAAAATTACGAAAGGTTATTGCCATCCTTATACATATAATTTTGCGGTCAACACACAAGCACTGTTTACTGTACCCATAAAGCCATAATATCAACACCTGTGCATACAAGAGTTAGGCTAGTGTATGTGTGTCGCGACCCAGGCAGCGTATTACTTAAAATAAAAATTACAATCGGTACACACAACATTGTCGACGACATAGTGTATGATATGTCTTTTTGAAGCGCTTGTAGTTTGCTTAGCCGATTCTGAACCGATCAGCAAAGCTAAGCAACGTCCGCCGCGGTCATGAGTTGGATGGGTGACCGCTAGTGACACTACTACTGAGCGTGCACGTGCTTCGGAGGGCACGTTAAGCCGTCAGTCCCGGTTGTTGTCTGAGGATGGCCGTCGTTATAGCATGGTGGTAGGGTATTATGCGAATGCCCGCCTGGCTAGCTACCACCCTCAAGTAAAAAATCTGTCACCAAGTACTTAACGGTGCGTTCTGTCCTTGAGAGCCAGTAATTTTAGGTTAGCCTGAACAACATCTTCGACCACATCATCAGGTGAGATAGTGGCCAAAGGCAAACCTAACATGCAAAAAAAAATGAGCACGACATAGTCTGTGAGTCTTTATAGACTATGTACTATATACTCGTAGGTATTCATACGAATTATATCACAAGAAAACTAGATAAATTGGACGATATGGAAATTTGAAGATATTAAAAAAAAACACTTCCACACTAAGAATAAATTATTCGTAGCTTCCACCGCTGAAAAGTCTGTAAGTAATACGCAATTTCGTTTACTTGGATGATAACTTTGTTCCAGTTATTTTGATTGAAAAACCTGACTATGTATTGAATCGAGTTTGATGAAATTGAAAGGAAGAAGACTAGATATTTCTATACTACTAATTGGTAGTAGACTATCTTGTGAATGTTTGCCTGGCTATCACCATCACTACATAACAATACATAACATACAATTATAGTCATGTGCGGGATATATTTTATCTTCTCGTTGTAATTAATTTTGTAATTATTTTTTCATCCCACCATCTCGGAAAAAGTATTTTTAATCTTCAATATCTGAGTGGAAAAGCCGTTTTTATTCTCTAGAGCAGACATGTCAAACATGTGGCCCGCGGGCCGCATGCGGCCCTATGGGCATCTGCCTGCGGCCCGATCCAATTTTAAGAATAGCCTCTTGATGCGGCCCAGATTTGAACCGAATGATGGGTCGTTGAAACTCGGTTCTGGAAATTTGCTTGCAAAATTATATGAATGTTTGGAACATCTTTGGAGCATCTACAAATGTGAACAATTATTTTCTCTGCTGAGAGGGAAACATATCTACTGTGAGATCGCAAGTATCGCGACGCGACTGCCCTCACGTCAATGCAGTTTTAAAACTAATTTCCGCATATAAAAGTTACACCTCAAATGGGTAATTTAGTTAAAGACAAAAGATGTCATATTCCTGGAAAAAGGTTTTGTTAATAATTGAAATACCATTTTCCTGCTATTATTTTATTACCCTCTATTACCCTTCCTAACCTGGGTAAACTGGCATAATCCTAAAACTGCATTCAGAACTACCGTAGGACGGACAGCAGTGTCCTCTCGATTAACGGTGGTGAGCATTCTGCGATCCCCAACCCGCCTGCCAAAGCGTGGGGATTATAGCAAACCTTTCATTGGATTCATTGGAAGGGGATTTCAAACAACATCCAGCAGTGAGTGGAAGTATTCTGGTTCATGATGATGATCGCTCTGTCTGTGAAATGTTTTTTTTTTCATTAAGGTTAGGTTTTGCGGCCCACTGACTTTACGGTCCTTACGCATTTGGCCCACCAATGACTTTGAGTTTGACATGCCTGCTCTAGAGGATAAAGTAAATTGAATTTAGAACATCGTGTGCACTAAGTTTGTGAATTAAAAAAAACATTAAACCTATTTACTGCTACCTCTATGGTGCCGAATATATCATACAACTTTTATTTAATTTGTTAAAAACTCAGACTCGGAACCTTCTTGGTGTTCTTTTTTCAATTTGCATTTAGTCATTTCCTCGCAGAGGTGGAATGAAAAGTTACGTGTTGCACTCGAGTGCAAAGATTTTTCACCTCGTGCTCTTTTGAATCCTTCGCTTGCTTGGTCATCAAAATTGAACACGCGGTTAAAAAGCAACTTTGCACTCTTGTATAACAAATAACTATTATCACCAGATTACCTCCGAAAGAGAAGTACATTATTTTGCTTGTATCACTGCATGTAGTTTTGATTGCAAAGGCTATATAAAAAAATAAAAAATATTTACGGTGTTTTCATTTTACACGACGAACAATATTTTCATGGTTGTCCGGAAAAAACTCAATTTCACCCAAATGTCCGGGGTTTTTAAAGATTTTGTCCGGCGTCAGTGGTTTAGGTGATGGCAACTCTAGTTTTGACCAATGATTACGCGGATGAATTAGAATTATTTATTAATAAGATTTCTTACAAGTCATTTTATATAATACTATGAAAGTAATAATAATATAATTTTAATATGTCAAATTGTATGATTTTTATGAATCAACGATCGATTGATCTGTGAGAAATTCTTTCACTGAATAGTAAGCTTTGGCGAAGAGCAGCGATTTAAGTTTTGTAGTAAATGCGCTTGCGGTACATTATATTTAATGTTATTGGTAAGTTTGTTATATTGTAGTATCTTAGTGGGCTTACCCACAAACTCTAACATTTTTTTTGACTTTTTGAGTCGGTTTGAGTGATGAAGCAGCGGGGCGCAGCTAGAAGGAAATATAAATGTAATGCTGAATGTTCATCTTTGATTACGGCGATATGCAGATTGAGTGACAGAAATTCGATATCCATATAATTATACACATGGTAATTACGAGAATAACTGTCTTTGTTCTCACCGAACGTAGTAGGTATTCCCTTCTGTTCACATTTCTAGAGTTATTTTTTGTTATATTTAGGTCCTGTTTCAGAATGTTCGAGTAACTGCCAGTTATACTACCCAGAACTTATTTATTAAATAAACACTATCCTTGCGTTTCACAGTCATCGATTTAGCCTATCCATCGGTTAAAACTAACATAAATACAAACAAAGAAGAGCCATTTACAAGCCTCCAATGTTAGAAAGTAATTACTACAACATTAGATAGATAAATAACGCTAAAGTTTGCTTCTTAAAAATGTTTATTCTAACGACTATCCCGAGGAGTCATATGGTTTTTATTTTAGGGAGGACATAGATGCCGCTTTCGGACGTTCAGCTCCAGCGGATTTTGGCCTAGGGGTAGGCCCTCTATAGCCCGGGAAAGGCACTTATCCCGAGACGGGCGTAGAAGGCGAGAAGCGCCTTCTACCTCCGTCTCCTGCGAACGCCGAAAACGCACCGCTACTAAAGGAGGAGTTGACAGAAAGCTCAAGGGCACCACTGTGGTTCGGACCTCGGCTTGTCTCGCTGTCGGGAGACATTGGGGGAGTCGGAACTAAATGCCCTGGTGCAACTGCAGTGCTGCGTTGAGAATGGGCCCTACGGAAAATTATTCTGTGACTATTTGGAGATACACTAATCGGGATATGGCCGCAGTAATATAGAATTTATGGAAGCCACACTACAATTAAATAGGTCGACGGTGGGTGGGATTTCATTATTTTGTTAAATGCAGTTGACTTGACAGAGTCGTCAGATACTCTGTGAGGAACTGCCTTCTTACAATATAATATAATCCAACAAATACACTACAAAACATGAAAAGGTAGGTGAAAATATGCTTTTTAACTCAAAATATTAAAGATATTCGGACACTCAAACGCCGTTGAAGTAGTCAATTTTAGACTATTTTTGTTACATATTCGATGCCAAAATTAAAAGAGTTAGTAAGAGTATATTTTATTAACAAATACTTATATATTTACAATTAACCTAAATTTAACTAACAAATACTAAAAACGACAGTTTATTGTCTATTTTATCAGCTATGATCATAACCAAAAGATATTTTTTCTTCACGGTTTCCTAGCTCTATCGTAACTTTAACAAAGTGAGGTTCGACTCGTAATTATTGTAATGAATTGTTGTATTGTTTCTATTTTTTTCAATAAATTGTTGTGTATAAAGAAGTATAATGTACGACCCCATATAATTGGGATTCAGAGTTGAAAAATGATGGTACCCAACCAGACGCTGTATACAAGTACAAGTTTCTGAAGCGCTCGTAGCGAAGTTAGCTTGGCCATCCTGAATCGATCAGCAAAGTTAAGCAACGTCCGCCTCGGTCATGACTTGGATGGGTGACCGGTGGTGACATACTACTGAGCGCTTCCGTGCTTCGGAGGGCACGTTAAGCCGTCGGTCCCGGTTGTTGTCTTAGGATGGCAGTCGTTATAGCATGGTGGTAGGGCATTTTGCGAATGCCCGCCTGGCTAGCTACCACCCTCAAGTTGAAAATCTGTCGCCAAGCACCTAACGGTGTGTTCCGGCAGCTATCCTTGAGAGCCAGTCATTCTAGGCTAGCCTGAACAACATCTTCGACCACATCATCACTTACCATCAGGTGAGATAGTGGTCAAAGGCTAGCCTATCGGCAATAAAAAAAAAAAAAAAAAAAAAAGTAATCCTACCACCCATAGATAGATAGAACTCTTTATTGAAACACCACAGTATAGATATATGATGAATTTACAAAAAAATATATTACAATTGGCGACATTATCGCTCATAGCGATCTCTTCCAGGTAACCATGTCTGGGAAGGAGCAGTAAATAAATTATTATGTCTATATTGTCTATACAGAAATTTTCCACTGACGAAGGCACGCACCTCCATATTTTTTGGGTGTAGTTGCTACCACTAGAGCCTACCCAAGCCATCATACTGTACCTTTACACGACTGCCCAAAAAAACAAGTGTTATGTTTCCAGGGTTCATGCATGTATGTGAGTTTCTTTATTCCACCATAACTTCTAAACGGCTTAACCGATTTTAATGTATGAGATATCATTAGATTTGTCTTGATAGCGCAAGTAACACTAGGTACAAAAAATAATTAAAACTTCAAAGTGACGCCATATTGAGAGAACATTTTTTTTCTAAGCCCATCAAGTAGTAATCAAAATGAAGTGATTTTATGAATATGGGTATTAGGAAAACGATTCCATAAATATATATACAACTTGCAGTTTAATTTCATTGGAACGATAAAACGCTAAATAATATGCAGTCGGGTTTTTACTCGACTGCCCAAAAAAAGTTTATATGTTTTCAGGTTTCATGTATGTATGTATGTTTGTCAGTTTCTTTATTCCACCATAACTTCTAAACGGCTTACTTAACCAATTTTGATGTAAGATATATTGTTAGACTTGTATTGATAACCCAAGTGACACTAGGTAAATGAAAAAAATAAAAACCAAACTGTTGGATTTGAGACCCCATATTGTGAGGTTAAAAAATATATTTTTCTTCCAAACCCATCGAGTGGAGTATCAAAATGAAGAGCTTTAAACAAAGATTCCATAAGTATATATAACTTACAATTTAAATTTCAATGGGACGATAAATCACTTAACGAAAATAACTAATTTATAGTCGGGTTTTTTGCTTTTTTAATTAATTTATACTTGTATACTTTTAAATTAATTTGTTGTTTTAATGAATGTACATTAGCATTCACACCCACACTAAGACATCGTGTACGAACGAGGCCTACACGTACATATGCATCGATAATTTACTATGCCTTCAGAGTGTGTGCCTTGGTGAGCGAGCTGGAAAAAATAAGAAAGAAAAAGCGCTAGTAGTATATATACAGAATGTTTAAATGCGATTGGCGTTCACCTATCGAAGTTAATGCCATGGCAAACTTTGCTGAACATTTGCACCATTAAGATAATCAAGTGTGTGGTAACAACCAATCTCCTCTAAAACCGTTTCATCAAGTACAGGTCCCTCTTGTACCCTCTCAAACAAAGAAAACATTGAAATTGTTTATCCTTTGTCCTCAATACACGACATGGCGGCTGCAAAACATGAGCCCATCCCCTTCAGGTGCATTTAATCAATACTACCCGCTTGCGCAATGGACGAATCTCACAGTACACTGGTCTTACCAGTACTGAAGGTTCATACAAGATTACCAATACGTGCCCAAACTTCAGAAAGTTCGGTCAAATATTGGTCATTTGTATACAACAAAGGAAACGCGAGAATGTGAATCCAACATGAATTCGAGTAAACTAGAATACTTGCAAAGTTTGATAGACAGAGTCAAAAGTTTTTTTTTTATTTTAGCCTGATGACGCCTTTCTTAACCATTCAATATTCGATATTCTTTTTTCATTTTACTTTGTGTAGTGATATTTATTTTAGTATAAATACTTACTGTGAGCTTGGTTATTTTTTACAATAATTTATTTATTTCCTCGGTGCTTATTTTTCAGACCATAAACTAAAAACGAATTAAGAGTCCAATTCCGAATTAAAATGTATATATATAAAAGCAAATAATGCATAATACGGCCGTAAGTAGGATGAAAGAAAGCATTTGTAAAGAAGAATGAGAACTTCTAGAATGCTCTTAATTTAAAGGTTGGCTGAAATAAATCGTTTTCAGAGTGCACTTTGAATCTTAGCAATAAGCAGACCCGTTTTACTTGCTTTTTTTATTTTGCAATTTTATTTGGGTAGAATATTTTTTTGTTTTTTATAGCGATGAATTGCATCGTCTACTGATTTATTAATTAAGTACTTATTTAAAAGTGCCCGAGATTGAGAAAGAAGTACTTTGTTTTCCGATCCAATTTTGATAGATGAGAACCTAAGGTACTGAAATCGAGTACAGTGGTCGTATGTAGGTTAACTGGGGGTGGAGCTGGAGGCAGAGGCTGCGGTCGATGCAGACATGCGCAGTGGCCCACGCTAACTGGGCCAGTCGCAATGCCGATGTTCCGATAATTGTTTTGATGATGTTACTTGATGTATTCCAATTGGAAATTACCGGAGTGTGATGACTAATGAGTTTCTTCTGCAGGATTATTAAATTATGATAATCATATCCCTTCCTGGGCTAGCACACTAACTGGGAGTGAGATCGCTTGGGTTTAATAAATCTGTCTACAGCAAAGGTTTGTCTTCAGTTTTATAGCCGCCCGAATATCACCCCCCATTTCTACCTATGGGTGTCGTAAGAAGCGACTAAAGGTAAGATACCAAAAGGTCATAGCAGCGCCTTCTGAGAAACTGATATCTTACACTGCGATCCCTAAGATGCCTGCCAAGTGTGGGGTTCATAGCAAATCCCTCTGGGGGAGGCTGTGTTCAGCAGTAAACAATCCAGCTGATACAGTTATGTTTCACCGCCTGCACCAATGCTAATAAAGACTAAGGCTCGTTTTTCACCGAAGTAGCGACAGCCAGCAGCGGTGCGGACGGCAGATTCACTTTTAAACCATTTTCGCCTTTGTCTTTTACTGACAATGCGTAGAATCGCTTAATGACTTGCCAAAGACATGCCTCCGCTTGCAGCGCCGCGGGCAGCAGCGCGGCCGCATGCGGGTCTTTACCGTCAATTCTTTCATAATTGAAAGAATATGAGTCAATTATACGTTATAGTGAACTAGCTTTCCGGGCGCGGCACCGCCCGCGTGTATGTCGGTTATCGCGCAAAAACATTAACCTCTTTTTGCGCAGTCAGATAAAAACTATCCTATGTTTTTTCCCGGGTCTCAAACTATCTCCATACCAAATTTCAGTCAAATCGGTCCAGTAGTTTTGGCGATTGACAGACAGACTTTCGCATTTATAATATTAGTACTGATAGAAAGAAAGTCAAAAAATATTTTTCATAAAAATCGGACCCGACTTCCGATACTGAAAAGTATGAAGTAACTTGTGGAAGTCGGTACCATGCTGATTAAAAACACCAACCTCACGTTAGCATGGTCCGACTTCCACAAAGTTATTTCACACTTTCAGTGTTGGGAGTCAGTCCAGTTTTTTTTATTTTATGTTTATTAGCTCACCTGAAAATTAAAATTGTGCTCATCGTCGACAATAACAAATACCATTAAATCATGTAGATAAGGTAAGCGAATACATTTTTCAGTTAATCAGTAGGTACTATCAGTACTTAATATTATAAATGCGAAAGTAACTCTGTCTGTCTGTTACGCTTTCACGCCAAAACTACTGGACCGATTTGAATGAAATTTGGTATGGAAATAGTTTGAGACCCGGCGAAAAACATAGGATAGTTTTTATCCAACTGCGCAAAAAGAGGTTAATGTTTTTGCGCGATAACCGACATAAGCGCGGGCGGACCCGCGCCCGGAAAGCTAGTTAACTATAACTTACGAGTATATACTACTCAACCGATTTTGATGAAATTTAAGTGGGTCCATCTCGGAGGTATAATATACTTTCCAATAAAAAATAATTTTCAAAATCGGACTACTCTGTAAGAAGATATGGGTCGTCATACACAAAAAAATACGAGTCAAATTAAGAACCTCGTCCTATTTATAAATCGGTTAAAAGTGGTTTGATGTTAAAATATAGCCGCCGGCACTCCCCGGTGTGTTTTTTTATGCATGATAGGTTAGCCCTTGACCACTATCTCACCTGATGGTAAGTGATGACGTGGTCGAAGGTGTTATTCAGGCTAACCTAGAGAATTACTGGCTCTCAAGGACAGCTGACGGAACACACCGTTAGATGCTTGGCGACAGACTTTCTACTTGAAGGTGGTAGCTAGCAAGGCGGGCATTCGCAAAATGACCTACCACCATGCAAAATTATTTAACGAAATTAAATCATTACGAAGAGAATTATTAATTTTAAGAATTAAATCCAAAACAGGTATTGATATTCTTTACTGAATGTGCAGCACACTCCACACTTTGAAGCGCTCGTAACGGCGCTTGCCTAGTTCTTCTTAACGATCAACTTGTGAAACAATATGGCAGTCGTTATAGCAAGTTTATTCGTTACATAGAAAAATACAAATCTTTCCTCTTTATATATAATACTTATTATTAGGTTAGCTTTTGAAAACATTCTCATTCTCTCTGGTCTGGTGATGATGTTGAAGACATTAGAAGAAGTCCTTAGAGGGCCTAGGCCCGACAAGCTTTTTGTCATAGAAAGTCAAATATAAGTAGGTAAGTAATACATAGTAACTAAACAACTTTAAACGGTTTAAATCGCGTATATTTATCATTATTTCTGTCCCGACATTTCAAACACTTTGTCAACTTTGCAGTGATCGTGGTCACGGGGTGACCAATTGGTTTTATGTCACTTGAGTTATTAAGAAATTATTTCTACTACTGCCCAAAATTTTAAGGTTAGGTTAGGTAAGTAATGTTTAGAAATATATTTGGTATTTTTAATTTGGCTTATTACCACCTACTCCAATTCGCGGATTGACCGAGCGAGGCTAATTCCCTTTGGTAATATAGGGCACTGAATATCGCACGCTAGTATGTCCTTTTTTTCTTGATAAGTATAGGCTAGCCCTTGACTAGTATCTTACCTGATTGATGATGCGGATGACTAGAATTATTGGATCATGTCCTATTGATAGCTTGAACAACCGCAACATAACATATCATCAGGTCGGCGAATAAAAGCTACAGAGGTTTAAATGAATTTTGTACATGGGCATAGGCATATAATGTAGTGACGTAAGTAACACTACGCAGCCAAACTGGATCAATTTCGACGCGTTTCGCTTCTACACGAAGCATCCTCAACAGGTCTTGACTCTTCGAGCGCACGATTGAATATATTCATTAAATTAATGATGTAAAAACCTACATTTGTCCAGTTTGATTTTATTCGCCTCTTTTCAATAGACCCTGGATCGGTCCTTCAGTCCTTATACTCTAGGTCCTGCCGATATATTTTATCAAATACCCTACCTATAGGTATATTTTATCAAATATTTCATATTTCGACCTATAGCCACTAAAGAAAAAAAATAAAGCGCGATAAATTGACGCGATAATATTGTTAATTTAACGATTGCTTTTAAACAATTCATGATTTATTTTATTGATTGTAGGTTATTTTGTAAGACCCAGTTTTCTTCAAAAATGATTAGTTGATACTTTCTTACTTACATGATACATCACAAAGTTTAACTATGGAATTTATATAAGGGTCCGGCGCGGCGCGGCAGTCTGACAATCTCAAAACGGCGGATGCAATCTGCGACCACAAAATGGCTGCCACAACACAACCACTGGGAAAAATGTAGGTTGCATTGCGAATTGCGACTAGGAGAGAATTCCATTTTTTATAGTATTTTTCTTTCTTTTCTTGCCGACTGAGATTTTTTTAATTGATGACCAATAAAGAGAATTTTCGCTTTCTGAGGACATGGTATCTAACACTGCGATCTCCAAGACGCTTGCCAAGCGAGAGGATTTTTTTGTATGAGGCAAACTTCAAGGGGGGAGGCTGTGTTCAGCAGTGGACAATGCGGCTGATACAGTACAGTAAAGAGGTTTTGTATAAAATTTTAGTAGGTAACGAAGAAATGAAAAATCTAATTATGTATATACTCATTTTCGTTTCATTAATATTTACTTAATCTCGAGATCTTATTGACAGGAGTTACAAAAGTTACCACCAAAGAAAACTAGCCGCCGAAGAGTTAAATAAAAGGATACCGTGACGTTTGTATCTACTCTAAAGAGGTAGGCAAAAACACCTATACTTCGCCAGGGCACATGTAAAAAGAGGTGAGTCTATTGTCATCTGCCAGGCATCGCCATAATCTGGACTTTTACTGAGACTGTCCAGTAGGCAAAACGCACAATATGGCCTACGGGTATAATATCGAACAAGGGGCCTAGTGGATTGGACGTCAGTCAGTCTCAAGCCACTAGATTCACCAGCTTCCTAAATGCCCAAATTATTTTGGCATCCCAGTGTCGCACTCTAAAATATTTAATTTTGTTTTATAAAGTCCCGCCGCCGAGATATTAATTTATTCCGGAGCACGTTACAATCAGGCCGTTTGACGATGCAATTGGGTCAAACAGCTCAGAGCCGAAGTACTCGGTCCACGATGACGTCTAGCAACGACCTATTTACCAGGTCAACGGATCTAGGCCGCGGACCCGCAGAGAACGAGCTGAAACGGGGTGATTGCATAGACCTACCGTAATAGCGCAGATTCTTTTTTGTTCATTTTATGAAAACAAGTGACGAAATGGGGACGCCGCGTTTATTCCCGTTGCGTTAGCGAGTCAATCGTCGTAACTCGTAACCGTAAGAGCTACGGACCAATAATGGTCAAAGGCTTTAATTAAGTGTACAGGAAACTCCTTTTTGTGAGTAATGATTTTAGGAAGGTATATGCCTAGATAATGACATTGAAGGAGAGCTGCTGGAACACACTGTTAGGAGCTTGTTTGGATCATCATTTCTACTGGTATACCCTAGCAGAGGTCTTATTGTGAGATGAACTTCTTTTTGACATTTTACTTTGAAAACAAAGCCCATTATAAAGTTCCAATTTCAAAATGATTTACTTTCAGAAACTAAACAATTCAAGTAACAATTTACTTAGAAAATATGGCCCTAGAAATCATTTTGTATGTTGGAGGAATAGACCTATGAATATACATATTTATTCTTAGGGTTTTGCCTTTGTTTTTCGATTGATAACCTGCGTTTCATTAGAATTTCTTGGGATTTATCTGCAGTTTTGTCTAGCTGAGGTATCGAAATGACTTCAATCGCCGCCTTTGATATTTTAACATCACGGAAAAACCGAATGGTCTATTTATCAGTTAATTTCCATTGTTCTCGTTATGTATGGTACATGGATGGGTGAACTGGCCGGTCCCTTTTCCATACAAACGTGAAGGGATCGCTAGAACTTGATATCGATTGGTCTTTTCATTATCTAGACTTGTATCGTAACAAATTTTTAAACAGATAATCAACTTGAGAGCTTTGAAACATTTTCATATACATCTTTCGATTTTTGATCATAACTATCAACTTTTATATAATAATTGAAATATTCGACACGATACAAGCCTAGATAATGAAGAAATTATCGACATCGATAAGATATCGATTATTATCGATATCATACTTTGTTCTGGACCCAAGACCTTAAATAAGGGAGTGATCAGTGGTCACCCTTCGACGCTTGTATGGAGAAGGGACCGGTCAGTTCAATCTTAAGGCCTTCCATAACCGCCAAAAATCACACCTCATTTTTGAAGCAGTGATGGCTCAGTGGCATTGGCTATGGACTGCCGCGCAGCAGGTCCATAGTTCGAATCACACCGCGGGCTTGAGCTTCACCGCATGATGGAAGGACTTTTTGCGAATGCCGCCTGGCTAGCGTCCACCCTCAAGTAGGAAATCTGTCTCCAAGCACCTAACGGTGTGTTCCAGCCGCAGTCCTTGAGAGCGAGTGAAATTACAGGCACATGAGACATAACAACTACGTCTCAAGGTGACGGGCGCAGTGCAATTCGTGACTTGTGACGAAATGCATCTGTTATAGGCAGAGGATACCGCTTAACATCAGGTGGGATTCGAGCTTGTTCCGTCACATTAAAAAAAAACAAAAAAAATTTGCTGAACGCCTTTGAACGTTGAAAGGTTCAAACTTTTCCAGACGTTTACCGGCTGATGACGATGACCCACAATAATTAATCCAGCTCAGTTTTGAAACACGGAAGAATGTAAACGTGAATTTCAAATAACAAAATACTACAAACTATACACAACACTACAGCTACTACAATAAAAGGATTTAGACAACCTACGAGTAATGGCAGACTTATAAATGCTCCAGCCCTCTACCAGTTGGCAGCGTTCCCAGCATCCTGGCAGCATTGCCCCGTTGAATCGCAATGCTTATTCGTTGAGCCAAATAGGAGCCACAATTTTGACCACGCGTCGCATCGATCAAGCGCTCAGATACATTTTGGAAAATACGATGTGCTCCTGGTCCTCGGACCCAACATCTCTACACCAAACAGCTCAAATATGTAACCACTACCGAGGTTAGAATACTTGCGCCGCTTGAGTTGCTCCGCCGAAGTAGCCGCGGCGCCAGCCCCCACGTTGGTATTTATATATTGTTTTAAATATTTCTTTACTTACTTATTTATTTCCAATATGGAACATTCTAGAACTTAGACGAATATATCACAATCGTAACCGGAAACCGCAAAAATTGTATAAGTACGTAGCGTCGGCGGTGGGAAATTTGGAAATACCTAATACCGAGCGCGTCAAAAACAATCTACCCGTGACCCGTGACCGCTGATAAAAGTGTCGCGTGTATAAAATATAGGTATAAAAATGATAAAATGCAGATACCTACTAAAACGATTAAAATTGAGATATGTTCAAAATGAATTATGGAATTTATCACTCAGACCAAATAAACTTTTTATTCGGTCTGAGATTTATCATAACTAAAACCAATTAGCTGCATCCGCAGTTTGATGATATTGATGATTAAAAAGTATCGTGTGTATATATTCGATCATTAACAAATGATGGGCCTAAACTAGCTATATTCAAAGTTTTATCCAAATCAGTTCAACCGTTTCAGTGTTAAGGAGTAACTAAGACACACACATCCTCAGTCACAAACTTTTAATATATCATGCTACCACTACATTCGGTTCGACAAACCACAAATCCTCGCTAGAGAGACCCGGTTTATGCCAAGAATGTTACGCGATGATATTGAAATCAAAAAGTACCCAAATTTCAATAGGGATGATGGTTGGCAAGTACCACCTGCTTGGGATCCTGTTATCAAATTAATTAAATCCCAAGGCCGACATAAATCTGCAAGACCTCTGGACACTGTGAGCGAATACTGCCTGAATAGGGAACGTTATGATTAATATAAACATTTCTGACGGTAGACCAAATAATTTCTTAATAACTCATGTGACAAATAAAATCAGTTAGTCACCCCGTGACCACGATCACTGCAAAGTGTTTGAAACGTCGGGATAAAATAATGAAAAAATATACGCGATTTAAACCGTTTAGAGTTGTTTAATTACTATGTGTAACAATTGCGAAAACCTAAGACAACATTATATCATGCTAGTTGCGCCCCGCGGTTACGCCCGAGTGGTGATGGATGATCATGATGAAAAGTACCCTATGTGTTAATCCAGTGTCTCGTCTACCTTCGTACCAAATTTCATCAAAATAGGTCCAGCCGTTTGAGCGTGATGAACTAAAAAACATAAAAACACACAAACTTTCGCCTTTAGAGTATTAGTAAATGAAATTGAAATGAAGTTTATTTATAGCATTATACAACATCACAATAGCTTCTAATACTGAAGCACTAGTGTGATATTCCCTCAATCCACTAAGGGATCCTATATAATATATAGGCATGGTGGATATAATAGTGCACAGGATTATCAGGCAGGACTGTGGTCTGTGATACAACATTGATTTGGGTGGATCATGTTGAACACTTCAAATCGGCGCGCACAAGCTCGGAGAGCGGTAAAAATAAAAAGAGGTGAGAAGATTTTTATCTTCTCCCCGGGGAGATATGTCTCCGTTCCTATATAATATATAGTTGATGATAGTATATATAGTTCATGTAGTAATATATAGTCGCTGGTGGACCAGCGGGCCTAGCACGGACCGGTAGCAAGTTAGTTATCCTCCAAAAAGTTTCAAAACATCTACTTACCGGGTTTGTCTTCATTACTTCTTATTTACTGCAAGTAAATACTCCTAAAGTAGCAAAGAGGTTATGCAGGAATACACTTTGGCATCCCTTTTATGTTTTAAAAGACAAGATACACATATCGACAAATTTGTTAATGACTAGCGGCCCACCCCGGCTTTGCACAGGTATTTAACAATAAATAAAAACAAAATGTTTTTTAAAATTATCTATAGCATATGTTCATAATGTAGGATTCTAATGGTGAAAGAATTTCTCTAATCGGTAGTAGTTTTTAACTTTATTCGTTACATACAAAAATACAAACCTTTCCTCTTTATAATAGACAACAAAAACTGCCATTGTTCTTCTAAAGCATACTTTCTAGTAATCGCTCCTCATAAAGTAGCAAATAGGTCAAGCAATAGTATATGTATTTCAAATTAGGACAAGAGTCATAGTGAAAGCAAATTTGTAGCCATGACATGGCTACTAATAGATTGTATCAACAACTTCAACAAGGCCGCTGTTCTTAAAATGGCTATTTTAGGTTTAGGTTAACCTTATTGGTTTATGTTTGTTTAGTAGTCCGAAACTAGCAAATATAAACTCTTTGGTCTTTCAAATTAGGGCAATTGACACAAAATATATTACGTAGTCTGACTGAACTTATCAACAAAATCAATAATCTTTGTGATCATAACAAAAGTCTTTGTTTTGAATCCAAATCATACTTTTTTGTATGCGACCAAACAAAAGTAGCAAATAGGTCGAACTAGTAAATCTCTTTGTCTATTTTTGGACACGCGACACGGTGAAGCAGAAACCTACTCAGTAACCAATTATCAAACACTTCAAAAATACCGGGGTTCTTAAGGACGTACCTAACAGTATAGCTTTGGGTATGTCCTATGATTTGGGTCAAATCTTATTGGTTTATAATAAGTAGTACGAACGCGCATCTATGGTCACTTTGCTTCTCTTTTGTCTTCTAAACAAGAGATACTTATTAGGTCACGTAGTATGATCTATCAACAAGATCCGTGATCATTATGGAACAAAGAAGTCTTTGTTATGAATCCAAATCTTGCTTTTTTGTGTGCGACAAAACAAAAGTAGCAAATAGGTCGATCTAGTAAATATCTTTGCTTTGTCTTTTAAATTTGGGGCGACACTTTAGAAGCAAATACCTACTTAGTACCCACGTATCAAACATTTCATAAAGCCCGGTATTCTTAAAAACAACATTGAGGCTTTGGGTCAAATCTTCTTGGTTTATAATAAGTAGTACGAAATCGCAAATATGGTCACTTTTGCTTCTCTTTTGTCTTCTAAAAATGATATCCTCATTAGGTAACGCAGTATGCTCCATCAACAAGATCCGCGATCAATATGGAACAAAGGAGTCTTTGTTATGGATCCAAATCTTGCTTTTTTGTGTGCGACAAAACAGAAGTAGCAAATAGGTCGAACTAGTAAATATCTTTGATTTGTCCTTTAAATTTGGGGCGACACTTTAGAAGCAAGTACCTACTTAGTGCCCACGTATCAAACACTACAAAATACCCGGTGTTCTTTAAAAACACAATTGTAACTCTGGGTCAAATCTTATTGGTTTATAGTACGAAAGTCGCAGATATGGACACTTTGGCTTCTCTTTTGTCTACCAAAAAAGAGATACTCATTATACGTAACGTTACCACGTAGTATGAACTATCAACAAGATCCGTGATCAATATGATGACATCAAGAGTCTTTGTTTTGGATCCAAATCTTGCTTTTTTGTGTGCGACCAAACAAAAGTTGGAAATAGGTCAAGCTAGTAAATATCTATACTTTGTCTTTAAATTATGGTCCAGCGACCCGGTAGAAGCAAATACCAACTCAGTAGCCACGTATCAATCACTTCATAATAATAATTGTAGCTTTGGAATGCTTCATCTTTGGTAGTCTGAAAAAAGCTAATATAGACGCAAATAGTAGTAGAAATTCAAATGGGAACTTAGTATAGACTCAAAGAGTCTATATTGGGTTCTCTTTTGTGTTTCAAATTAGGTCAAGTGACTACCAATAGGTAAAGTAGTTCAACTTTTTTTAAATTAGAAAGCGAGCCTTTTGCTATCTTCCAGTAACATACCAAATTGCTGTTATGAATGTCTTCAGCACAATAATTCATTATCATTCTGAACTGGACAAGGGGATCGAATATAGGACTGAGATTCATTCGCGACACATTCCGTCTCTCTCCAAAGAAGCAGCAATATAATACAATCTCCATTCTTCATTTGGCATCAAAATATATATTTCAATTTGATTTAATAGTTCAAAACTAGAGTAGGTCACACAAAGACTCTTTGTGTTCCGAATTGGGACAAGACAGCCGTTAAGATGTGACAAAATGCAATCTTTGTTCAAGATCCACGTCTTTTTGCTTTTGTCTTTAGTAGTACTACCTATATCTATAAATAATAATGTATGTATATTCATAGGATTTTCTTTCTTTAGTAGGTACCTATTAACAATTACCGTGATAGTCAGTAGGTAGATATAGACCAAGAGTGGGCTATTAATTAGGAAGGCTCCATATTTCTGATCCATTCAAATGATCTAGGCTTCGTCTTTAAAATCTGAAGATGGATGACGATGGGGTTATAAAGTAGGTCACCTAGATAGACGACACCCGTTTACTTGTCACTTGCCAGGGCGTGGTTCGCTCAAGGCGAACATAAAGGCACGGGAACCGACAGAATACAACAGATTTTTAAGCTTTTTGCACCAAAACGCCTCCACCCTTATAGTTATTACTTTTAATGGAAAGTCACAACACCATTCCTGTTAAATTTGAGAAGGATTAAGACAGGGATCAACTAGGTCAACTATAGATACGAAAATCTTTACAGAGCGTGGTTTGTTCTATAGTATGGACATTTTATTCAGACATTGTATTCCCGTTCAAAGGAAAGACATATTTTTGAGGGTAGGCACACTTTGATCATTAACTCAGCACTTGATAAGCGACGATGTTATTTAGCTAAGGTCCAGTTTATCAATAATCAGTTTAAACAAGAACAAATTTTTACTCAACCAATATAAGATGAACAAAGGAAAAGTTTATTGCTTTTAAATTTGGTCGATTAACATTTTATCAAACTGATTTTTTTTAGCTGATTATTAAAAACTCGTAGAAATGGCTCTCAAAATAGTTGCCAGAATAAAGTTGACAGATTATCTTCTTAGGGCACAGAATATTAAGCGGGTGGAATAGTAGGGCTACTTACCACCATTTTACTGTATAGCAAGGTATAAGAATTTATTAAATCCCCTACTGCCGTGCGCAGCAACTAAATACGTGAATATAGGGTCACCCAAACCACCATTCGTGTTAATTTAAAACTTTTTGGTAAGGGCGGAGGTTAACTAGGTCACCTACATAGACGACGGCCCTGGAGAGTAGGTACTCATACCTACTCTCCAGGGCTCTGTTCGCTGAATGATGGATGCTATAGGGGGCCTACTGTTTCCTTTCATTATGACTTTATGGACACAGGGAGCATTTTGCGATACGAAACTATCAAAGAACTAAATGACAAATTAAGATTTGTTCTATTGCTTGTTCTTTGACAGTAAAATGCAATCATTTATGAAATTGAATTTCAAAATACCGCAGTGCCTTAGTTTTTTTAGTTTTTGACTATATCTTTTAAAGAAAAATGTTTTCGATAAAAAAAACATATCATCCTTTTTTGGTGTCTCTACTTAAGGGATCGATTGTCGTTCATTGGCAATGACTATATCATCAAGATAGGAAAAATCTTTTCAGTTATTGGAGTGTAACTCAAAAACGGCTTGACCGATTTTGGTGATATTTCAATGGGATCACACGAAAAGCATCAGTTTTCAAATAAAAAAGAAACATCATAATCGGTTCACCCAGTATAAACTTCTGAGGTAACAACATAAAAAATCAAAAAATACACACGAAAAGAACCCAGAGAGCAAGTTGGTTTTTATGCTGCGATTTTTCAACGATTGATCACGTACACTATAAAAGATGTTATCCAGAAATCAACCTAGTGAAAACGGTATTATTTGATATCTGTAGATATAATTAATTGTTAGACTCTTTGAAACACGCCAGAAATATGGTAAGTGCTTGCAACACAGAGAGTTGTTGCAACACATACGTTTAATTAACAACATATTTGATTTACATGAACATCATCATCATCATCATAATGATGTTTCATACGAGTATAGTAGTCATACGAGACGAGATCCACTTTCACCCAAACTTTTCTCTAGAGTGCTTGAAAACATATTTTATCGTAGATGTCTTAAAAGGACAAAAATGGACAAAACATCACGGAATACAACTAAACCATTTAAGATTTGCTGAAGATCTGATCAAGAAGCGTGAAAAAGATATGCTGGAACAACTTGTGTACCTAAGGAACTGCTAGTCAGACTCTCAATTAACGCTACATAAAGACAAAACCCCCATCACGAATACGAGTATGTCGAATAATATACATATCTCGACAAATAATACCTATCACCAAATGACTTTATGAACACCAAACGAAATAAACAACTGAGTACAGCTAGCATGGAAAAGATATTGGTTCCATATAGAAATGGTCAAAAATAATCATGTAGGTACATGATTATCAAAGCTAACATTTTTTTTTTGCATTTTACTCCCCATGATATTAGATGGAAGTCAAACATAAAGCTTATAATCAAAGCAAAATATGCGTAAAAGACCTGTCAATACAGTGTAGAGCTAAGAACGTTCAATTTCAAGTTAAGACAAAATAAAACTAAAAACAGTACGAAATTAAATTAATGCTATAACTAACATAGTCAATAAGAATACTAAAATGGTCATCAAATTAGAACTAATAAATATAAATGTAACCGAATCGTTTATTAATTGTGTCCAAGACACAAAAAAAGGGAAAGGAGACAGCCTTATTGATGAGAGGACAATATACAGAAAATAACAGGAGTTACTTGAGAGAAAGATTACACATAATCGACAATTATAGCTATAAAAGCTCTAGGTTGGACCTTAGGGGAAACGCAAGCCAATCTCAATATCGGTGTCATACTTTATATTTATTTCATAGATTACTTTGTTTATGTATTTGTAAGATTTTTGAATAAAGGCTGTACTAGACTGGCTCTCAACATAAATTTGATGACGAAACGAAAGCAGTAGCGGTCGATGTATTATAACTATTCTTAAACTTTCTTACTCGTTTGTAGTCATACCTGGACAAAGCCTTCAAAAGAGACCGTGCTCTTGTTAATATTTTCGTTGGACACGAATATTGATGATTTCAACTAATATTGCTATATGTAGTCCTTGAACATAATCAAATATTACACCGAAATGCGAAAGAAACGCGCCACACCTGTACAATTCAAAATCTTTCAATCTGCATAAATCAATATCAAAAGAGTATTAGGACGGGTTTAAGAATTCCCTATGTTTCCTAAAATAGACTGATCCCATTTGGGCATTCGTTTATTTGAAGCAATATAGAACCAATTGATTGTGGATAGCTGTATATGGAATATGTACATGGTACACATCCGGGTTGAATCCGGGGTTTAACTTCACTGCATAGTGGTAGAGCATTAGCGAATGCTCATCTGGATAGTAAGTACAAAATCTTTCACTGATTTTGACGGTGTGTTCCGGTAGCTGTCCATAAGAGTCAAGTCACATTGTTAAGAAATTCTTACGAAAGAATCAGTTTCCCTAGTTTCATATAATATATCTTTATATACCTATAAAAATAACGTCTCACGTTGTTTGTCCGTGATGGACTTGTGAAAATCAAATGTATCAAAATTAAAATCAAATAAATTGAGATGTAAGCTATCCTATCTTTCAAATTGAAAGATAGGATAGCTTACATCTCAATTTATAGTCGCAATTTCCCGTGCAAAGCCGGGGCGGGCCGCTTGTTGTTTTATAGATAATTGCTTAGTCAATGCCTGATACCAAATGAGGTTTGTCATAACTTTGAAGCCTTTTTCTATGTGATCTTGACATTTTAGCATCAAAGTGTTAAACTTATTATGAAGCTTCTTTAATCGAAAACAGGCATTAAGGCGACTGTTTTCAATAGAAACTACTCGAATTATTGATGATATTTAAATGGGACTAATTTGGAGGTTTACTCTATTTAACAAAGAGCATAATCTAGATTTACAAATTATTGGAGTACAAAATGTTTTGCCGTGGGCGAGAATTGAACCGGCGTCCTTCCGATTTTGGGCCGGATGCCTAAACCGCTCGGCTACCGGGGGATCGGCTATGTCGCCGAAATTAGATAGTCTAGATTGAAAGATCCAGTAACAAGTTATGCGTGGTCATATAACTATTACAAATATACACATACGCGTCGACTCGAGAACCTTCCACCATTTTTGATACCTAACCACTGGATCTTTCAAAGTGATGTGCCACAAGTCATCTCATATGACAGCTTATCAACAAGGCTTCAGCCGGAATAGGCGTAGAGCGTAAATCGGTAAACCCGCGTCAAACTGTGTTCAGCGGTAGAACCATTGTAGAACAAAAGACTAAAAACAGGCCAAACTACCCCACAGGTCCAAATAGGTCACGAAAAGAAAAAAATATGTAAGTACCCGCTATCACTGATATAGTTTCACAAGGCGTGGCCGGTCCAAGTGTGCCAGTGGAACGGTACAGGCGCGACCTGAATGCGCGGTGCAGATATCGATTAAGCCGCGCCCGGTTGCATGTAGCTATGGGCTGGGTATATGGCTGCCTGGGGGGTGTTCGGCACCCCAGTGGGTGGCAACGGGAGGGGATAATAGGTAGCCTTGTATTCAAGTGCGAAGCTCCGAAGTATACGAGCTGGAGCAGGGATTTTAGCAACTCGCTAATGATGATGTCGCTCGTTTGAGGGCTTCATTTTCTAGATTTGGGTGAAGTGTATAAAGAATGGTATCGAATATTACATCACTGACGCTTATGATACCTGTGAGGAATGGAAAGGAAATTCACGAGATCAATGATGGTATACCCCTGTGTCCTCCTTCAAAACTGACCCGATACGATCATATTTGGCATTAACATTTTGAGAAAGAGTATATTTTATCTAGACCCCGATAGTTTTGTTTTATGTTCAAAACTATCAAGCTTTTCTATACCAATACCATATAGTAGTAGTAAAACGGGACATTTCAGAGTCATCACTTTAACAATAGTTAGTTGCTGAAAAATAGGAACTGACAGGGGCGTGTCTAAAGCGGGCCTAGATTTTATACATCAAAAATGATTGCTCTAGACGTCTCGAGGCATTATCCAGGAATAAAATGGGGGAATACAGTTGTATGGAGAAGCGCAAACAGAATGAGAATGTAGAAGCCTTCCCTCGTTTGACATTCGCGTGAGCGTCAAAGACAAAAACAAAGGCAAGGCCGCCTGGATAGCTAGCACCTTCGAGCAGGCCTGGCTCACCCCGCACTTTAGGCACAAAGCTATAATTGCATCGGCGTATCCGTCCGGACGACGGGATTATTGCACGGGAGCCACGTCAGAAGAGATCAGGCTATGCGATAGAGAGAGAGAGACGCCTTGTAGGTGAATATAAATATTAGGTACTACGTGCTGTGCGAGCTGAAGTACACTTTATTGCTTCGTAGCTAGAGTCAATTATTTATTTGAATGGTTTTGAGGAGTGATCCTCCTTATGCCCATTTTATTGTGTGTCTGGACACTGGTGGAGCTGCTACTGGCCAGCTCCACCAGTGTGCAGTTGCATCCTAATGCAGTTGAAGTGTTACATGATCCACCCAAATCAATGGTGTAACACACACCAGTTCTTTGTATTCTGTGTGAATAAAAAACTAGCTGCCAAGCGTCTAAAGTGCGTGTTCTTGCAACTTATTTTTATGTAATGAAGTTGCCCGCCTGATGATGTATTATAAGCTTGGCGACTTCTAAGACTGTCCCTGTGAGCTAGATTCCATTCTAGGTTGACCTGTTGATGATCTTGGACTACAGCACGACTTGGACTCACCATCAGGTGAGATTGTGGACAAAGGCTAACATATCACATTTTTTTTTATGCCGTATAGGTTAGCCTTTGGCCACTATCTCACCTGATGGTAAGTGATGGTGTGGTCGAAGATGTTGTTCAGGCTAACCTGGAATTAATATTACTAACAACAATATCGTTTCCTAGCGAAACTGTGAACTCTTTTCTTTATGTGATGTGACGAAACAAGCACGAGGTCCTCCTGATGTTAAGCCTATGACAGCTGCATTTCGTTACAAATTGCACTGCGCTCATCAACCTGAGACATACATAGTTTTTAATAAATTTACAAATGATTGGAGTACAAAATGTTTTGCCCCGGGCGGGAATTGATTAGTACGCGGTAGTGCTTGTAATCATAATATTTAGAAATATACAGTTTTTAAGTTTCATGTGCCTGTAATCTACTGGCTCTCCAGGACTACTGCAGGAATACACTGTTAGGTGCTTGGCAGATATTCTACTTCAGGGTGGTAGCTAGCCACGCGAGCAATCGCAAAATGCCCTTCCGCCATGCGGTGAAGCTCAAGCCGAGGTCGGCAATCGAACCATGGACCTGTGGCACGGGAATCTATAGCTATTACCACCACACAGCTGCTTCAAGACTACGAAAAAAAAATACATATGTTTTAAGTTATGTTGCAAAAGAGCGACATTATTAAGATTAGTGCACCACTTTGAACAATTTAAAAAATAATTTTATTTGTATTTGTGCACTAGTGCATAAAAGCAAACTTTTATGCACTAGAGCATAAAACGGGGGTACCTACATAAAAGCACACGAGCGCGATTTTCCAAGCATCAGAAACGGAGGCTGCGGGCGGATAAAAAAAATATCTTGTAATAATAATGATAATTCCGCCTTATTTTTCTGCTAAGCCGACGTGAAGTCATAAATGCTTTTACACGAAGCATCAGATCTTGATTTTTAAATTATTTTGTAGTAATTTTTTTATACATATAATATGCATTATAAATTAACGCGTGAATTATTTTTATTTATCTCCAAGTCTGTTGACCAAACAGAGGTATCTCTATTTCCGTCTTTCTCTATTTATAATATGGAGAAAGATATGTCTACCAATAGGTATACGGGGATGAAACTTGTGGTACCTATAGGGGGTTGGGAGGAAGCCGTAATTAGATTCGAATAGATCTCCCCATTTCGAAATTTGCCATTTGATTGACAGGGGTGGAACTTGTGCGTCTTACGATGGCTTTTACGGTGATTTTTTCGTACAGTTCCCGGTTTAAGAATCTTGACAAGTTATTTTGTCTGAATTAGAATAGGACATTAGTAAAATACTACAGATTTACTGTGAATCAGGGTATCGCGGCGTATAAGGCACACAAACACAGATTTCCCCCAATCTGTGCACACAACAGAGCTGTTTACCGCCTTCAGTGCGCATTTTAACCGACTTTGTTTTAAACCGATTTTGTACTCCAACTGTACCCGTCTAAGTTAACATTTTATATCATCTCATCAGACAGATACTAATCCTTGGATTTTTTTAATTTTTTTGTTATCTTTATTTAATTTAGGGACTTTTGTCTCTTGACAGGTCAGTCCCATTGTAGGTAACCTTAGTATTTATGTTATCTCATACACATCTTATACATTTTTAATGCATTCTCTGATGCAGGTTCTACCAAAGTATCAATGTATACTTCTATGTCTAAAATATTTAAATTTAAGGATGTTATTAGTGCATGCCTTTGACTTGCATTCTGGACACACTCCATAAGGACATGATACATGTCATCTACCATTCCACATAACTCGCAGTTAGGTGATATTTCCTTCTTCATCAAATATCCAAATTTCTTAGATGGAATGTGTCCAGAACGTATCCTGTGAACTATGACAGCAAATTTTTATTTATTACTAGCTTTCCGGGCGCGGCTCCGCCCGCGCGTATGTCGGTTATCGCGCGAAAACATTAACCTCTTTTTGCGCAGTCGGATAAAAACTATCCTATGTTTTTTCCCGGGTCTCAAACTATCTCCATACCAAATTTCATTCAAATCGGTCCAGTAGTTTTGGCGTGAAAGCGTAACAGACAGACAGACAGACAGAGTTACTTTCGCATTTATAATATTAGTACTGATTCTGGTTGTATATTCATTTGGAATAAATTAATATACAACCACATCTTAAATAATGTTATGTTAGTTACTTAAAATAACGGTTAAATTATTTTAAATTTGGTCGTTTAAAATTACTTACCTGATATTTTTATCATACTTTTCATTGTTAGAACTTAAAAGTCAGTTCGGACTTTTATACCAAAAAATATTAAATAAAATTTATGGTATCGACCCCACATGGTATATGAAGATAAAGAAAGGAGAACATAATTACTATTTTGGCAAGTAGAAAGATTCTTCAAGAGGAACACGACTACCACCGCCTCAGAAAGAGAAATGAGCGGCTAAAGAACTGTCAAGACGTTCCAATACTCCTTTGTGGTGCTTAAACCTGGTACTTTAGACTACTGGAACGCCTTAGTAAAAATCGGCCAAGAGCGAGTCGGACTCGCGCACGCAATATTCCGTGAAGACAAAGTCAAAATCATTTATTAAATTTAGGCTTCTACGACGCGCTTCTGAATACTATAAACTCATATTAGAAAGCATATTATACCGACTCCGCACCACTGGAATAAGGGTAGGAAGTTGATAATGATGATGACATTTGTGTGCGCAAAAATATGCGGCATATGATAAATCGTAAATTACATTCCACGCAACACAGCATCCAAATGGAATCAAGGGACTAACCCTATACATACATCTTACGTATACTTCAATACTTGTCTAGCCCGGCTGGACATTGGTTATTTTAAACGCAATTTTGATCCTTATCCTAAACGCATAGAGTCTACAGTAACGATCACATTCTGCATATTAATTAATCATAATTATATTTGAAGGATATTACTCCTTAACGCAACGCGTTATGGTTTATATTACTATGACAAGTTGATCCTGTTTCCTATAACTGGACATTTCAACGACAGTTGGCATCCATGTCCGTTCAATAATGAGCCTTAATTGAGTCCAATAGCATTTAAATTGTAGTGCAGCAGCCCATCCAGACCCCCAAATTTGCTGGCTTTGTTTTGCACAATGGTGATAGGGGAGCGCTGAAAGAGGTCATGTACGGTCAGCAGAATTCATAATTCTTAATTAAAATATTAATTCTTCATCACATTGCCTGTTGGTGATGATGCTGTGGTCCAAAGTTATTTGCGCTCAAGACTACAAATGGTTTGCCACCGGAACCAATTATACTACTTAACGGTAGTTAGAATGATGGAGAGTATGAAAATACTCTAGTACCATGTTTTATTATTTAGTTATATAACTATAAGAGATCAAACAAGACATTCGCCGGAAGAATAGACACCAACCTTTAAAAGAAAGGCTCCGAGTTTCTTGCCCGTTCTTCCCATAGTGGTTCCAACAATTTTTTTTTTGCTGAACGTGGCCATTCTATGTATTATATTCCAATATTAAAACTTTGTAATTGAACTTCATAAGAGCGT
Source organism: Plagodis dolabraria (assembly GCA_963854805.1). Taxonomy (NCBI): domain Eukaryota; kingdom Metazoa; phylum Arthropoda; class Insecta; order Lepidoptera; family Geometridae; genus Plagodis; species Plagodis dolabraria. The sequence goes on along the minus strand of OY978467.1, from coordinate 10,148,091 downwards.
CGTAGACGCCTAAATTGATTAATGGTTTTGATTTTGAACACAGTAAGGAAAACAACCGTAGGGAAAACACGTGCTCTTAGTAAAAGCGATTCTGAATGTCGAGAAACTACTCTACTCGGCTAAACAAGGTAAGGCGAATTCAACTTATAACTATTTAGTAAAGTAAACGCAAAGTAGGCGCAGAAATTTCGAATTTCTAAGTAACTCTACGAATTCAGAACCTGTTCATTTTAAATTTAATCAAAAAATTCTAAGCGATATAAAACACATTAACTTCAAAGTGGCCGTTTATGCTGAATGTAAGCCTTTAGTTTGTACACAATATATAGCTACCTACATTACACTATTTATTTGTTTTATACATCTTTCTAAAATACAAATCAACAAAAAGCAATAAATACAGATTTCATTTGAACGCAGATAAAATAGGCAATTCATATATGCCCTTTGCATTTCAGATTTAGAAATTATTAGGGAACAACATTTCAATTAAATAATAGTCAGGCTAGATCCCAAAAATATATACGTAGCTGTACAACTATTGCCAACTTTATTACCTACCTAATATTATATATCAATACCTGTCTTAATGTGTTTATACTTCTGCATCTGAGCATTTATGTGCGATTTTTCTAGTATTATATAGATTTTATTAGGATCACGGTCACAATCAAACCGGTAGACATATTATGTTTCTGTGACGTCACACGATGGATCCATCAAAGATCAGCCCTGGTTCTCAACCAGAATACGCTGAGATGGATCCCTTTTTTAACAGCTTAGCATCGGATTGATACTTAATTTTATTTTTTACTAGCTTTATTTGTTTGTGTAAAATAATTTCAATTAATCCTTTTAATTATGTCATTTTAATGTTACGTACTGTCTTAAATAAATTACTTTCATATATTCATTCAAAAATGCCACACAGATTGCCCCCATTTTGGCGACGGATGCGACCAACTCATGAAAGTCCCAACGAGCATCACTCGGAACCGTTTTAACGACTGTCTACTTCGTATATGGCTATATCCGTACTTATAATGCAACAATTGTTATAATAAATTTAACTGTAAATAAGTTTACCATTAAATTTCACTCGGTATCGTTGTTTGTTGACGGTACCTGTCCAGTCCGTAAACGAGTTTCAGCCCCCCGTCCGTGCTGAAAGCGTTCAACGAGTACAATTTAGCCCTTTCCATGTTATAGCGTTGCATATTATTTATTTTACGCTGTCTGGTACAGATGAATTTAATTCTCAGTCGCAAAATGGTGGATGAGTGGAATAAACTTAACAAAGCTTCATCACTAATACTCAGTATAAAAGAAGGTCGCTTCCCGCTGTCTGTCTGTCCATATACATGCTTAGATCTTTAAAACTACGCAAGGGATTTTGATGCGTTTTTTTTAATAGATAGAGAAATTCAAGAGAAAAGTTTACATGTATAATACATGCATAATATAGTAGAGAAACGCTGATAATTTTAGAGGTTTCTAATGTGATGTCGTAAATAAACTATTTTTTGCGCTTACATCGCAAACGCTGGCTGAACTCTACGAGATAGATCAAAATAATGTACTACAGTATTGTACATCTTAAAAAGGTCTACCAAAAAGTTCGCGGTGATATATGTCTATCTCTTAGGGATAACCACATTAAAGTTGGCCAATTTTTTTTCCTTTACATTTTACGAGAAAAAACGGCTTAGGTATTTACGAAGCGATTTCAATATTAATTTTAAGCAATTCAATACAGCATTAATTTTTATCCAATTAAGTAGCTTAAATGCATTGTGCATTTAGTAATAATCAATATGGCCCTTTACAACATATTATTTAAATTAATATTTTCAAAGATATTACAGATTTAAATTTAGTATCAGTATTGCACCCGTGAGAAGCCGGGGCAGGTCGCTACTGTAACATAAGCAGCGGTCTTTTATGTTTTACTAGGTGGTAACTATCCTAGGATATATAGCGCTCGCTTCAGAACTTACACTTTAAATAAAAATCGGCCAAGTGCGAGTCGGAGTCGCGCACGAAGGGTTCCGTACCATTTGCTATAGGTACAACATTAGACTTCATACATAAACCTTTTTTTGTTTTAACGTGCGCAAGTCCGACTTGCACTTGGCCAACTTTTTGTATTTGTTGTTATAGCGGCAACAGAAATACATCATCTGTGAAAATTTCAACTGTCTAGCTATCACCGTTCTCGTGATACGGCCTGGTAACAGACGGACAGACAGCCGGACGGACAGCGAAGTCTCAGTAATAGGGTCCCGTTTTAACCCTTTGGGTACGGCACCCTAAAAACATTGGGATAATTCCTACCAATACGTTATTCCAGGTTATAAAATACTAGCTTTCAAGCTTCGGCTGTGCCAGTTATCGCGCAAAAACATTAACCTCTTTTTGCTCGGTAATAACTATCCTATGTCCTTACCCGGGTCTCAAACTATTTCCATACCAAATTTCATCTAAATCGGTCCAGTAGTTTTTAAGTTTATTCGTTGCATAATAAAATACAAATCTTTCCTCTTTATAATATTAGTATAGATGTAGATATCTAAGTACAAAATTTGAAATTAAATTAAAACCCTTTTAGTAACATCGTGGCAAAAATACATAAAAGCATTTAATAGTAGGTATAAAATGCATGAGGGGTATTGAACCGACCCTTGTGGCACAATAGATATATCAACAGTGCTTGTGTTTCACGGTTACCATAGTAACAAAGTTTGTCCACAGTAATTTTAACCGACTTCAAAAAGGAGGAGGTTCTCAGTCGATTGTGTTTTTTTTTTGTTTGTTCACCTCAACTTTTTACAGGATGTACCGATTTTTTTTAACTTTCGAAAACGATCTGATGACCTTATTAAGATCTGACAAGTAATATTTTTATATTTAATATTATATTTATATATTATAATATCCCCTAATAATGGGTATTGTATGTTTGAACTCGGTTTTTTTGTGGCAATTATATACAATTTCAATATTCGTTAAAAATATATATAACTAAACCTAGTTGCAAAGTTCGTTACTGCCATAATGTCTTTATAAAGTTATTTTTTAAAATGTATCAGATATTGTGTTTTTGTACCAATCTAAAGATTCAGCACTCCCCTCGACTAAAGCAATATCTATCCATAGGTTCAACCCTTGTGATTTGGGGTACCTAACTATAGTTACAAAGTTCGCGAAACTGTCAGTTTTTTAATGTTTTGGCACCAGAAGTTATTGATTTGGTACGAGTATGTTCAAATCTAGGGATATAAATTCTGCAATCCCTTCGACTGGAATACTATCTATCCATAGGTTCAACTTCCGCATTTTTTCTTGTATTGGCACCAGACTCTATTGGACTCTATTGGATTGGTATGTTTTTCTCTAGAGGTTTAGAGAGAATTCAGCACTCCTTTGTCTGGAGTCATATCTATCCTAAAACCGTTGTAATTTTCAGTAACCATAGTTGCAGAAACCGCCAGTTTTTTTGAAGTATTGGCACCAGATATAGTGTATATATATTTCTTTAGTGTGTTCAAAATCTAGAGTTATTTTTCAGCACTCAGGAGCACTGTCTATCCAGGATCTACGCATTATGTCTTACACCATGGCAGTGGCTACACAGGTGAAGCCATTCCGAAGGCAGTTCTAAGCAGTTGGCTTAATAAAATTAGACACTTAGCATGATTGTTCGTATCTTGATGGTTAGTTCAGCAGAGCGGTGGGTTCCAAGGCATTGTTCAACTCCGATGGCAGAGAGCAAATAGTACGGACTCAAGAAGTATGCTAGCCAAGCAAGAAAGCCATTTTGCAAAAATCTCGAAAATGCCGTTGGCGACCAGAAAAGCACATTCTTATTGAGGTTAGGGCGTGCTTGTTTCTTGGTCGGTGACAGTAGGTAAAAGCATTGTTTCACTGCACTTCATCCACCTTATGTACCACACTCAAAAACCATGAACTAAAAACAAGAAGTCGATTTAACAGCGGGTGCGGTCCTCTCATTCATAGTGCTCCTCATTTATATGTTCTATGCCTCAGTATCATTCGACAGTTGCACTAAAACCTCATCTCCATCGTAGTGTTTTCCACTGACCCTACTGTCAAATGATTCACCATCTAGAGGGCATCTAGGTATATCATAAAAAGGAAGACATTATTGCAATTTTCAAATCTGAAGATATTATCCTGCACTTTCTCTGGAACACTGTGTACCTGTATATGAATACATATACCCTCGTAATTTGGAGTACCCCTAGTTCCATCCTAAAGTTTTTCAGATACTCCTCAGTATTAATAGATTAGCGCCAGACACAGTTGAAATATCAAATCTGGATGTATTATTCGCTCAGCACTTCTCTCGCTTGGTGCCCTTTCTCATACTGTATATCCATACGGCGCAACCCTTCTGCTTTGGGGCAAACAGTAGTTCCAATGTATGTCAAATATTTTTGAAATGAAATTATCGTGAGTTTCACACATTATTAAATGTTATACAAAAACCGGCAAAACACTCACGTTGGGGATCGAGTACGTCGACCCGGGTTTCGAGCGTGTCAGATGCTCATCATCAGGGCGAGTGCGCAGCTGCGTCTGCGAGCTCTATCATGTCAATATTAGAGTATAAATGACCGATCCTTACTATTAAGACTCATCATGTTTCTATACTTTATCTACCTCTGGACTTGACTTGCAAATTTCTGTTCTAGTCGTAGGCCTACAATCTGATATTTCTTGCGATGAATTTCCTAAAGATGAGATTGTGATCAACAACTTTAAGAAAGTCAGTAAAGCCTTCAAAGCGATGGACGCAGTATCAACACCCATTTTCAATCTACACCTTATATACTCGTAGTATCTCCCTGGGTGCTGACTGCATATGCACAATATTGTGATAATAGGTACTTTTGTACCATCATGGTACCGACTTCAACAAGTTATTTCACACTTTTGGGTGTAGAAGTCGGTTCCATTTTTTGTTAAATTTTTTTTTGTGATGCATTTTCAGTTACAGACAGAATGTATTAAACTAAAACTGAAGTTTGTAAAAGGATCAATAATGTTTTCAATATGTCTATGTGCTGCCTTTATAAACAAAATACTACGAACAATATACAATACTACAGCTACTACATTTATTATTATTTTTTAATGTTTTTGTGACGGAACAAGCTCGAAGCCCACCTGAAGCCTGCCTATAATAGATGCATTTCGTCACTAGTCACGAATTGCACTGCACCCGTCATCTTGAGACACAATTGTTAAGTGTCATGTGCCTGTACTTTCACTGGATCTCAGGACTGCTGTCGGAACACACCGTTAGGTGCTTGGCGACAAATTTTCTACTTGAGAGTGGTCGCTAGCCAGGCGGGCATTCGCAAAATTCCCTTCCACCATGCGGTGAAGCTCACGCGCGCGGCGGGTTTCCAACCATGGACCTGCTGCGCGGCAGTCCATACCCAATGCCACTGAGTAGAGCAATAAAATATACAATATGATCACTTGGGTAGGCATTAGTAGTTGACTCAAAAATACCCGTTGCCCGTTCTTCTCGCAGTGGCTCTATAATTTTTGTTTGCTGAACGTGGCAGTACAATGTAGTATATTTCAATATTAAAATTTGTAATTGACCTTCATAAGAGCGTCGTAGACGCCTAAATTGAATAAATGATTTTGACTTTGACTTTATAAAGGGTGCCTACGTCAGTGGAAAGATCTATAGGAGAAAATGAAAAGAGTAAATAACCTATTGGTAGGTATAGGACCCACGATAGGCCCTATCATGTCAGGTATTTTTTTGCAAACCTTACAATCATGTTGGCCAAGTACTTGTGTATGGTTTACAAATAAATACTTAACCAACCACGAACATACCAATTCAGGGTAGAATTAGCTAAAAGCTACTTTGACTACCACTTGGTCAAGACCACTTTTAGATAGATAGATAGATAGAAAACACTTTATTTGCACAAGAACTTAAAAAATAGCATTACAAAAAGGCTTATATGTAAAATAATCAAGTGCAAAATGGCGGCCTTATCGCTTATAGCGATTTCTTCCAGACAACCAAGAATAGAGGATTTATAATATATTCGATGTGGGAGGCAGTATTACGAAAATTATAAAACTTACTGAAATCCCTTTTATCCCTTTGTATTAATGTTTTAAAGTGAAAAGCTCTAATAACCCAATATTTTAGCCAACTTCCAAAAAAGGAGGAGATTCTCCATTCTAAACGTGTATTTTTTATGTATGACCACGCATAACATCTTACACAGTATTTTGAAAATTCTATTTTTATTGAAAAAGGTATAAGGTATACCTCTGTGGCGGTCCCATATAAATTCATCAAAATAGGTAAGTACTTTTTAAGTTACACTCAACTAACTGAATAATGCTTGGTAGTTGCAATTTTTTTCGATGCTGACCAGTATTGTAGGTGAGTAAAAATCGAACGTCAAGTCGGTTTCACGCTTTGTGAATATATTTTTATTAAGTTTAAACTTGTTTTAAACTTGTTTTCTTCAAGCTTGTGGTCATCTTTAGCTTGAATTTTTTTGTACTTTTAATACTTTTTTTCTGGTCAGTGCCTGTAAATCTAGGTACGACTTACGAGTAATACGTATATCATATTATAATCTGTATATTTAAATAGTATACTACAACATTAAACATGTAATATATTTCTATGTATAGGTATATAAATTGCTATCGCATTCTCGGTAACGGCTCACAATTTCTTTCTACTTTAATATTGGATTTTTCGGAGGTGAAAGATCAAATCCGTTTTAAAAATACGGCGGCGTGATGCGTCATCTGTATTTTGAGTACTGGGAAGTGGCTCTAAAACTTGTCCTGTTCAATGACAAGTTTTGGAGCCACTTCCCAACTGGATCTTTGATGACCATCATTTATATTTTGTGCAATGGCAACACTGAACATTCTGGATACTGGCAATACCATGTCTCCTTTCTGTTGACTCTGATTGATTCTTATCGTCCAATTAGAATGAGAGAACTGAATTTTGACATTAGTACTCCTAAACCAAAATGAGCATTGTTTCCAAAGGAAAGTAGTGTTCTCTATTACCATTTAGACAATAAGGCCGCAGGTGCTGACGTTTATTGGACTGACTAGTCTTCGCAGGCCATTATCACTTCTATCTCCAACAGTCATCTAGCACTTTATATGACAACGTAGAAGTATCGCATAGACACCTGGCCAACTTACCCCGCATCTTTCTCAGTACTCGCTAACTCACTCCGAGTCGAAGCGCTGCCGAAACGTTGTTTAGTGTACTACGTTGTGATATAGAATTCCATACTGAAAGTCTGGAGCGGTTTGAGTTGATGCGATTTCGATACGTGTCCGATTAATAAGTGCGCGCCAACCACGATAAAAAGTTACATAATCAAACTTATTGGTGTTATTAAAACTGTTTTCTTGTTTGCCGTTGCAGGTCTCAGGAGAGGTTAGTTTTTCTCATCAGTACCAAGCGTCGTTGCTGCAGGAAAAGCTTCGCATTCGTAAAATAACTAATATTTTCTTTACCCATCACAGCGCAACGAGTAGCAATAAACTAGGCAAGTTAGGTATATGACGTACTAATTCTAAACATGAGCGTGCGCGAGCGCAAGGCCGTCTTTCGTCATCGGCAGCTAGTTATAAACGCAAGGTCGCGTCGCCCGTTCGACTCCGCAACTGTTTCAAACACACTTGGCTGGAAATGTTACCTTCATTCTTTAGTTAATTACTACGTATATGAACGTATTTATAGATGTAGGAAGATCACAGATACATTTTTAGACTGCCTTAGATTGCCTCGCTGATGAGTGGCCAGTTTCTTTGCTACCGCGAGGGTTCCATCCCTGTAGGAGTTTTTAGTTTTCTAAAACTCGTAAAAAGTGAGGACTCATTTTATTCATTTAAGGCAAAACTAAACTAATACATTATATCTTGCTTTTAGTTAAATGATGAACTAATGAGTACTCACTTTAATTCAAAACAAAAGTGACCGACGACGGCACGAGTGAAAATGTTTATACTTCTAAGTCCAATATTGTTCTCATGTAAGTGACATTTCTCAGTCTTTATGAGAATAAATTCTTTAAACAGAACTCGGTAACAGTCCGATGTCTGAATGTGTCTGGGAGAAGGCATAGGCTTTTTAAGACAGTAGGCAACCTTTTGCAATTGACCAAATCATACCCTCGTAACGTGACTGATTTGGAAACTTCTGTCGACTCCTTCGGGGGATTCAAGTGTGATAATAATACATAAAAACTTAAGTTTTTTAAGTTTGGTTAGGGATATAAATATATCGAAGAGCTAGAAATAAAAAATATAGGATCAACTTCTAACACTGGAAAGTATGAATAACTTGTGGAAGTCGATACTATACTGATTCAACACTTAAGAATTTTCAGGCACATTTTCATATTTAGTCCCACCATTCTATATGTTCACCGATCACTCCTGATATTTCAGGGTCGATTCTGGCTTTTCACCTGTCGAGTCATGGGAACAGGTTTCTTTTCTTTTTAGAAATAGATATGGGGGTCGCTTATTTCCGTACTCCTTTATCTAAGCATAATTTCATACAGGTATAAAACTGAGACTATAAAGTTTGTGAGTGTGATTTTTAGATTACTTCTTCTTTATGGAATTTGGGAGGTAGATGAGGCGTTGCATTAACACGTAGGATACTTATCATCATCATCCATCACCACGCGGATGAAACCGTGGGGCGTAGCTAGTACTGTGTAACACTAATAATCATAAAGAAATAAAATTTCTTCAAGCGCTCCAAAGATATCAAATATTTTATTTAACTCATTAATGTAAAATAAAAATAATGGAATCTTAATGGAAATAGTTCAGAACATCTGTAATTATTGCGGTAGCATAATGTACATAGATTGTATTTTAAAAAGAAAATTTAATCAAATTTCCACATAAAAGGTTCAGAGTTACGAACGAGAAAACTGTGGTATTAAAAGGCTTCTAAGAATTTTGAGACATCATTAAGACTTTTATTTAAGGTAAAAAAGATATTGGCGTATGTAACCACAAAAATAATTTTCAAAATAAATGGAACCGACCTCCAAGTCCAACACTAAAACGTATCAAATAACTTGTGGAACCAAGCGAAGTCGGTGTTTTAATTGGCATGGTACCGACTTCCACAAGACATTTAATACTTTTCAGTGTTAGAAGTCGGTTTTTTTTAATTATTGAAAAAGACTGCTTACAAAATCATTCACTCGCCAAAAATAGTGTTCATCATCGACAACAGCAAATACCATCAAATCATTCAGGTAAGCGAATAAATTTTTCAGTCAATTGACTATAACTTATAACTCGACTCAACTGATGATGAAATTTATATGGGACCACCTCGGAGGTATACCCTTTACCAAAAAAAATAACCATCAAAATCAAAATACTCTGTAATAATTATGCGTCGAATTGATAATCTCCTCCTTTTTTGGAAGTATCTTAATAATATTCGACTTTTATTTGATTTTGAACTGAAATATCAGACTAGTTAACCTTTCACCTCAGTATTGGAATAGATCTTTTCCAGCTCAGTTTGAATTGAAAAAACTATACAAATATAATTTGAAAAAAAAAAGAAAAAAAATTATACTAATAAATAACCATAAAATTTTAATTTTTATACATTTTAAAATTAAGGGGGTCAAAATGCGGGCCCCATAATTTTGAGTGAAAATTGACCTGAGGGAAGAGGTTAAAGCTAATACATTTTCTTAATACTACTCGATACTCAAAAGTCAAGATAAGTAAATAGTAATTGTCATTCTCTTTTGTACAACTCATGAAACAATCACGACTCATAATTTAGAATTTATGGTGCCATTATGCTCAGCTTTGAGCTTTGACTAAACTAGAGAGAACATTTACTCATTCCACGCTCTTGAATAATTTATCCTCCAATCGCAAGAATCCTGTCAAGTTATAAAGTGTCCAGAAGCATTTCAAACGAATATCCAGTTACAATATTACATAAACAAACAATAAAAAACAAAAATTAGACAAAAATTAAAACAATTAGACATTCTAGCGTTGGGCATCACAAAATAATCAACACATCTTCCTTTATTAATAATAATAAAAATATAAATTATCTTCTGATTGTTCTTCTTTCTTCTTGACTGATGATAATTGTCCTACATAACATTCCCGAATAAGCACCAAATTACTAAACTACCAAAGTAAAAAGTTACATTTTAGGTAAGTCTTCTTGATCATTCTTGCTTCTTGACTGACGATAGTTGGCGTAACATTCCCGATGCAATGAGCACTAAGTTAGACCTTAATGTCTTGCAGGCGACTGCGAGCTAGCCTGTAACTCAACAACCTACCGCAAGATGCATTAAGAACGTTACGCCAATTGTTATCTTCTTTTCAATTCTTCTTGATACTTAAACATATCCTCACACTTGTACATTCTTGTTCTTCACAGATGTTTTGACATCCACATTTCGGCAGTGTTTTGGATCCACGTAATAAAGGACGATTATACTGCTATTTAAAGAGTTGAGACTAAAGATTTTAATGCTTAAAATACTCAATAACACTGTTCGACCGGAGAATCTCAGCTTGAACTTCAAAGGTAACATGTACCCAGCAGAAACTAATGATTTCTAGTCAATAATTTTCAATAGCACTATCCGACTAGGGATTCGAACCCAGGTCTTTGAGGGACAGAATTAATCGACAAATGAGGCAGTCTGCATTAGTATATTTTCTACATGATTTATAAGAAATAAAATAACAAAAACCGTTGCAGTTAACTGTTACATAAAAAAATGTATTTTCCTTGTTTTCCATTCATTTCTGATTCATTCTATTTAAATCTTCTTTATTCTGCTTAAGTCTTCTTCTCGAATCAAATACGTTGCACATACCCACCATTCGACAAGACTGATGATATATAAAAACATGAGTCGAGACGAATAGCGGGTGCGTACAACGAATGCAGCCTTCTTGATTCTTCTTTCTTGTTCTTAACTTCTCTCTTGCTGTGCTTAAGTTAAGTTAAACTAAGGAGCTGAAATGAGCAAATGTACTGTAGCATTTTAACACGAGTAAATAAATTATCTCGTCTATACTAACTCGAGTGGCTTCTACTCAGACCATACCAATTCAGAGTTGACACCAAAATAAACCATCACATTACTGATTTTAACTAGCTTATTACTTAAGTCTACTCCTATGTTTTGAAAAGATGAAAACTTTAGTGCCGGCTATCTGTCGAATCCTGTCTATAGCTTTACTGTGCTAGAAAATTTTGCATCTACCCCTACAGGTTTACAAGGTATTCAAAGAGGTTGTGTCAAGTTTAAACCAAACAGCTCCGTCGAACAATCCAGTCGCACAAACCTAAATTTCGTATTTGATACTGCTCATGAATACTAATAAAAAACTTCCAGTGTACATTAACGTACACATCGCTTATCGCGCCAATAGGGAAGTGCTGCGAAGGCCGAGATACTGATTGTAATACAAGGTCGCCTGTATAATAGCGTAGATATGTTAGTAAAATATTCCGTATAACGTACTTATCAAAGGGCCAGGAAGTCAGGGACTTGCCGACACATATCCGTGTTCCTGGCGTTCTTAGCCTTCCACTTTTTTTCTCACCCTTTATGCAGGGTCGGAAAAATATTATTTTTTCACTATGAAGGGATAAATAATCATCTCAGCATTTTCACTCTTTTCATACATATATTACCTAGTTCACGCAGTCCATGCAAATTTAGAAATATCTTTTTATTTCTCTACCTCCTCCTGGGTCCATGAATTCAGTCGTTTACTGTGCTCCAGACTGAAAAATATAGCAGACAGTGAAGCAGCATCTACATATTAGAACCCCTAAAATGGTCAATTAATTTAATGTTCAATTATTAGGAGTATAAATTAAAACAAAAAAAATGATGGCGAATATTGTTAAAATAATAAAACGTTTTAATTTTCACTTCCAACCGCCTTGAATAAATAGAGGAGTTTCTTAATTATTTTTAAGTTTTTTTATATTTAAAGTTAGTGCTTTTCATGTGGACCCATTTAATTTAGAGTGAGATCTGACGAGTAGTATTTGAGTTATGCTTAATAATGCGTATTTTATATCTGAAGTCGGTTTTTTTGATGAAATTATATTAAATTGTAATCTATAGGGTTATTTAATAGGTGTTTGATGTAAAACAAAGACCATTAGAACGGGACAGAATGAGTGTATGACTTCCGTAATCTACCTCCCGTCTTAACAGTCTTTAAAACAGTTTTTCAAAGACAATTAGCAAGTGAAATAAAAACTTCTAATTCAAAAGTCGAAATTTACGCTCAAACAAAATGCAGCTACCATAAAATACATGTGGAAACAACGTATAAATCATTTCAAAGCTATTAGTGTCGCTTACGTCAACCGTTTCGTGGCGGCGATGCAATGTGACCGTGTCAGACAAACTGCTATTTTGCAATGTTCTCCAATTACTGCATAGAAAAATTAACCTTAACACGTAAAACTTAGAGTAGATATTTGACTGTGGCCGGTCAATTGGCACGTTGAAGTGAAATTTTTATACCGTGTTCTATTTTAATGTAGATTGTTGTTTAATTTAGAGAGATTCGGATGTGGGATTTTGATTATAACTGTGAACATTTTTTTTTTTTGTATTTGAAATGTGGTGATGTTATGCGAGTGTCTTTGGAAGGCAGGAAAGTCGAAGATATATATTAAATAGAAATATAGTCAGTTGGGCATTTTCAATCGATTATTGATAAACCGCTGTGGAAGCGCTCGTAGCTTGAATGTAGTTAATATTAAGTTATTTCATTTTAATTGGAAACATTAGGTGACCAAAGTATTTTTTATTATAGATGCAAGATGTTTAAATATCTATATAAAAATGTGACATGTATACTGACTTGTCTAGAATAGCATTCTTAGTTATTATGGTCAATAAATGATTCCGATTGCGATGTTTACTTAGCCATTCTGAACCGATCAGCAAAGTCAAGCAACGTCCGCCGCGGTGATGACATGGATGGGTGACCGCTGCTGACATTACTACTGAGCGTGCACGTGCTTCGGAAAGCACATTCAGCCGTCGGTCCCGGTTGTTGTCTTAGGATGGCAGTTGTTATAGCATGGTGGTAGGGCATTTCGCGAATGCCCGCCTGGCTAGCTACCACCATCAAGTAGCAAATCTGTCGCCAAGCACCTAACGGGGTGTTCCGGCAGCTGTCATCCCAGTAATTCTAGGTTAGCCTGAACTACATCTTCAACCACATCATCACTTGGTGGGATATAGGTCAAAGGATATCAGGCAAACAAAAAAGCTTCCTCCGGCCTTTGATAAATTCTGTATTCTTACTGGCTCGCTCTACGCTCAGAATAGTTGAGTTAATAGTGCACTATAGTTGAGTTGTACTTCAGCAGTTTAGCCCTAAAACGCAAGAAAGGAAGTATAACGGCGGAAACGGCTGTGAACACCCAGACCTATCAGGCTAAAGCGCAGGCATCGACAATGTTTGGGGATATTTTAAATACGCTAATATAAATCAGTTGTATTTATTTTTATAAATATGAACCATAATGCTACCATAACGATATCTGAATATATATATATACATAATAAAAACATACCCTGAACCTTACAATCTGTATTTTTCACCGGTTCGTAAACCCTTCTTTTGTACACAAGTTAATAAATAACTTTACTGACAGATAAAAGTGCAGAGTAACATGTACACAATAAGATATTCGATATCGATATATTGTCGAAAGCGACATGTAACAAAACTATCATATTAAATGGTAGCATATAGAATGATGAGGAAGACATCTGGATAGGTGAGGTAGCTCGAGGTAGCTATTAATATTACTGGGACATACAAAGAAAATCTCGACGTTCAAATACCATAAAGTGTCGTACAGAACATTTATGTCTGAACGGTCTGTACTTGTTCACGAAGACCTCCAACGGCTCGGCAGGAGTGACATTGTTCCTTGGTCACAGCTACGGCATTATTTAAGGTATCGACGGACTCGAAGGTGTACCCCTACGCGCCGTTGAGCTCATTCCTCTGGTCCATGGACTGCATAGACATTTGACTTACTTCTCATATTGCTGTCAAAAACAGCATGAAATTCTTAGATCTGCAGCGGATCAACTGTACTATAACAGCCGGATCGTCCACTGCTGAAGACAGCCTCCCCTATTGCAAGGGGGTATTTGCCATAATCACCACGCTTGGCAGGCGTCTTGGAGATCGCAATGTAACTTGGCAGTTCTTTAGAAGGCGCTGCTGCCCACCTTTCAGTATTTTTCCCTTAGTCGCCTTTTACGACACCCACGGGATGATATGGGGAGGTGCAATTCTAACCCGCCACCCCACGGGGACCGGATCGTCTAAAGAGACGTTATCCCGAGTCACAGCTGTGTTATTCCCGGTATCAACGAAAATACTGCTGTGGACTAGACGAAGCTTCGCTGGTATATGGCCCACGTTGTATTTGACTTACCTGACTGGTATTGCTGTCAAAAACAGCATCGTAAGCGTAGACCCGCGGGGGTTCGGCCGGAGTGACGTTGTTCCGCGTCACGGCTATGGTGTTGTTCACGGCATCGACAGACACGCAGTTGTAGGCTCCGTCGAGCTTTTCTCTCTGGTCCATGGGACGAACTCGCACCACGACCCGAACATTCTCCACAACGGGCGCTACGAGCTCCGCGTCCTTTGGGATACAAATTTTGATTTTATAATTGAAAGGCGGAGATATTTGTGGTAGCACGCATCGGCTACCTTTGAGCTCTACCTCTGGCTTGAGCAAGGTTGAAGGGAATACTGTGTCATATTGTGTGTGACCGACACTATCTTAGGGTGTTTGGCGACCGATTTTCTATGGTGTTTGCCAGACACTATAGAAAATCGGTCGCCAAAAACCCTTGAGATAGTTTCTTTCCTTTAATGCCAAAATCTTTCTGTCTAAACGAAGATAATATAAGAAATGTCCATTACAAAATTTCGAAATAAATGCTACAGTCATGTTAAATACTTGTGATTGACTCTTTTTGAGGTAGTCTAAGATATCCAACTTTCTTTGAGATTTATTAAATATAAATGATTGAATAATTAATCGTTTAATTAATTTAAGAAGTGTTGTAACTGATAATTCGAAAATAAGGAGAGGTGATGTCTTAAAATATCTCTAAACTGACATTTAACTATTACCGAATTAGGAATATAACACCCGATGTTGGACCCATATGTAAAAGAAATTAAAAAGTATTTTCAAAGTGTTGACTAACTCCATTCAAAGTTTCCTTTGTTAGGTATACGACCAAAAAATCTAACTACCCCTTCGAGAATATACACGAGTGCTAATGTTCCAAAGACAAAGACACAATCAGCAACAAGTAGCAGCCGAGGGACTGTGCTACCATCACGATGTCTCTTCACGACTCTACCCCTGGACGTCACTGCACTTGCGCGGCAGTAAAACGAGGTCAATCGATGAGGGGTAGTCACAAATTGCAGCTCCAGCCCAACGGTACCGTCAACGCGTACTAACTATTACTATAATCTGTGCTTTCACGCCCGTTTCAAAGTAGGTCACATCAACACAAAGCAAAGATCGTCTATGCTCGCTGATGCTCGGTTATTTCGATCTCTGTCGCACACTTTGACCTATATACGAAAAAAATCATCGACGAGTAATACTTCCGTAATATGTTGAAAAAAATTCTGTGACAAGAATCTAATACAAAAAAATACTTAAGGCTATTTCACTATTAGTTTATGGCCTTGTCAAATCGAACCGAATGCGTAGAGAACCGTTTTTGTAACACTTTGTTTCGTCCAGTAACATAAAAATGCGAAAGCGACCTTAGTAAAGTAATCAAAACGAGAAAACGCTCCTCCACGCATTAGGGTCGCGGCCTGATTAACAAAGCCTTTGTTGCTTATTTTGGACGGAAAATATTTTCTTTTATATACGAGTATATAATTAAAAAAACTCGTTCTTTCATTAATAATACATCTAAGAAAATACAATTCATATTATTTTCATCGAATCCCTAATTCTTCCTAATCCTTTTATTTAAAGTTATAAAAAATATTCAGAATGTATTCGTAAGCTATTTACAATTGAACAGCCCCAAAATTGGTAACTAACTGTGATAATTATTGCTTCAAAGCGGATGTTACACAAAGGAGCGTGGTGCTAGCATTGTTGCTCATTGCATACGGCTAGCTAATATTAGCGAATACGCGATGACCTACTTAAATGATTTATATCGTGTGTCGTTACCGAGAAATATATATTTTGATACGACTGTAAACGTGAGAAATAGGACAATGAATCACACGCGGCAATCATTGAGTTAAAATTTTAAAAAAAATAGGGAATGATTATTAAATGTGCATTACACTAAGGTAACTTTCGTCATGTTTTGAATATTTTTTAACTTCAGTAATATCTCAGTTATGGATACGCATAGTTTGAAAATAGAAGGCATCTGTTTAGCAGATCTGAAAGAAAGTTAAATATGGTATTTAACAATTTATTTCCAAGAGATATAACTAATATAAAATGAAGTAAAATAATTCTGTTATCAAACAAAGACTTGAAGGACGAATCACTGAATACAATATCAACTTTACTACTGACCCGAATCCCTGAATCTGACATGATTTACAACTACCCTCAGAAAGTTTTAGTTTCACTTTCCATTCCTTACCCATATACCGGAAGTCAGCCATCTTAGCGTGACACTGCATTTTTCTTGCACTCACAAATAAAATTAATCGATAAACGGTGTCAAGTCACCACTTATATTATATGAATAGACACACATTGTGCAAAAATCTTAAATAAATATTTTTAATTTTATAATATTTTTTTTAATCTTAAAGAACAACGCTCTGTGACTTTAAATTTTACAAGAACCTGATGTAATTTGTAAAATTTATCAAAAGAAATTGCACTGATCACTGCATGAAGGCAAGCAACAGTGTTAGAGTTAAGAAGCGCGGACGCGATGTGCACACTGCAAGAGCTGACAGCCGTCTGCCACTGAGATCGTGGCTCGTGGCAACCTACGACGGACCGCCGCGCCCCGCGCCCCGATTCGTCCCTCGTCCCCTTCCCCCTTTGACCCCACCAATAGCAATGCAGGTGTGTCAAGGATGGGGTGCTACATTTCCAATTGATTTTAATGGTACCATACATTTCAACTTCATTTTTTTTAATGCAAATTTTATAGTCACGCTTAAAACAACATCAATCTGATTTTTAGTAATGAGAGTTTAATGTATCTAGTATTTTATTTTCAACTTCTACCGACGGTGGCAGGTGGTTTTGGGGGTGGATGGGCGAGGGATCGGGGGATGTTTCGCCCTCAATTTCGCCCAATAGAAATGCAGGTGTGTCAAGGATGGATATAGCGAGTTTAATTGATTTTGTCCGAGGCGTGCTTTATTAATGCCGATCAGATAAGAAGTTGGAATGGTAAAACATAGTGTGTATAAACCGAGTTTTTACGACTAATAAGTATAAGATTTATGCACGTCCAAGTACTTTAAATTTAAACCGGTAGTAAAACATAGTAAAGCACAGACTTATTTTTTTTCTTTCTCACCGTTGACTGTTATTGTAATTAATGAGTCCGGTTGTGAGCCTAACTCCCAGCAACACTTCACTAATTAAGCCGATGAAAGTAGCGGCGTGTTAGTATACTAGTTTACCCCTTCGTCGCCTTTTACGACATTCTGAATGATATGCTGCTGTACCGATGGCATTAGTGTAGGGTCAGAGAAGGGATATAAAACTTTTATAAGGGGAAACATATAACGAAATATACTTTTTTATATAAAATGTGAATAAAAATCTTCTATATTAAATTTTTAGTCAATAAAATTCATATGTTGTCAATGTTGGTAGAGGGGAGAGGGGACCCAAACACAGTTGCCGAAATTCGGTTGTGTTTGGCGATTATTCCTTACAGGGTGGTATCCAGCCAGGCGATAATGTAAAATATAGATGCATACTTTCCTAGCTGAAAGTGCATAATGAAAACTCCCTTCTACAAAATAATCACAGCTTCACCCGACTGGTGGGGGGGTGGGGGGGTTATGACAATCCCTAAGAAGTTCAGGCACTTGGTAGTTTGGCACTATACAACCATCTTAAGGGCTGACTAACATCAAGCTATCAATACTACAAAATACATAAAAGTGAACCTAAATTATCCCCACAGTTTTTTCCAAACATGGTTACTACTGGACTAGAATTGTTACTGTAAAAAAACTCTTTAATGCTCTTTAGAGACAAAAATGTTTTCCAATTTCAACTTGTTACAAAATGTATGATTTATAGTAAAATTAATAATAAAAAGACTTTATTTCAGATTAATGATCCACTGATTATATATTTATTATATCCATCCATATCCAAGCAAAAATTATTCATATTGTTAAGTTAATCTTGCTGTAAGAAAATTAGCATGAAAGATTTCAAATAACAAGATGGTCTATGATAGAGCATGGTGCTGGTGCTTGGGCCACACTTTTTTTTTAAATTATTAAATAAAATTTTAGTATAATGAAAATCATTGAAAAGGCAGTAGAGATTGTATGAAAATGCAGTAGGGATAGTATTGCATGTGTATATGCATTCCCTTGTAGGCATTCAAACATTTAAACATAAATACATACAAAATATAAAAAAAAATATATTATGTATTTTCACCGTGGGGTGCCGTGGTACCATTTTTAATATAAACCTGGGTTGAATATACTATATGCGAAGGCAGTACAAATATTTGCTTGAAAAAACTACTTTGCATCAATTTAAGCCAGTTACTGACTATTCAGCACCAGCAATACCATTCAAACTCAGTGTAATTTTGCATACTGCTCATTGAGCCTAATATCTTTTAGTTTTAAAATTTTATGGTACACTAACTTCCCGGGCGCGGCTCCGCCCGCGCGTTTTTCGGTTACCGCGCAAAAACAATTAACCTCTTTTTGCGCAGTTGGATAAAACTATCCTATGTTTTTTCCCGGGTCTCAAACTATTTCCATACCAAATTTCATTCAAATCGGTCCAGTAGTTTTGGCGTGAAAGCGTAACAGACAGACAGAGGTTACTTTCGCATTTATAATATTAGTACTGATTTTATGTCTAAATGTAAAAATAAAACATCTTATTCTACTAACAATACTAAAAATTATGAAATTTATGATTTTAAGGAAAGCCTGCTAACCAGAAGCATAGAGTATATACTCTAAACTCTATTGTCAATGACATAGTTACATGCAAAATGTCACCAAGTTTGAACACTTGGGTTATTGTGATAGTTTCCCATCTACTTGTAGTTACCATGCAGTAGATGAAACGAATTACTTAGCATTCTATGGATTCACCGTGCGAGTGCCGGGTCCATAGCGTTGCAGAGGAAGAGGCTAGAGGGGCCTGGGGCTTGCAACCCAGGAGCAGGTTTAAGAGGCCTCTTTATGATATATCAATGCTCCCCTTCCCACTCGAGCCTCCTCCTCTACCTAACCAAATTTGGTAAGATCCTACTAATGCCGCCATAGATGCACGTTCTAGGATGGAAGTTACGGTTGTTCTTGACAGGCCAAGGTCTTTAAGTTGGTTATATACGGATTTCGCTGGTATACCCCTTGCTCCAACTTCTACAGCATATAAATTAACCACATAACCGATTTTGGTTAATTCATTTGTTAGGTCATATTATTTGTTTGTTTTTATTGTATGGTCTTAAGGTATGTTCGTTTCCCACTGCACAGTAAGTTCTATAAGTACTATGCGTTTTAGATTTTTTGAGTATAGAAATATGTCTGGTCTGGACGACGAAACACCAACATCCTCAGGAATTTTGTGTTTTTCATACATGTCCATCATAAGAGTCCAATCGGAAGCTGCACCGATGATGGAGTAAGGCTTGGATTTAAATAAAAGCGTAGAATAGAATTTCAGAATTAGACAAACGAAACATGACTGTACAAGTTCGTAGCCTATTGACGGACCAACACATATTCATATCAATATACTTCTTAAATCAGTAGAAATTAAATTCAATCATTGGAAGTTGGTGCCATGCTTTTATAAAGTAAAAACACAGTGCGAGTTTGGTATGATGCAACTCTAAAGTAAGATATTTTGTTGTGGTTAGTACTTTTCTGTACACAGAATTGTTTGTAAGGTTGGTTAAATAAAGCATAACAAACCTAATGAGACCTGTGTATTGTATGTCTTAAGACATTTTGTAATATATTTATAAAGGATGGCTAATAAGGATATGTTTTCTACAAAACGTCAGTTGTCATCCACACAGAAATGGATACAAGCAAGTCAGATTTGTTTTAGCGTTAGTGTAATAGTCAAAGACCACAAATCTAAATATTCTGTGAAGTTTTTTTTTTATACCGCTAAGGTGGCAAACAAGCGTACGGCCCGCCTGAAGGTAAGCAGTTACCGTAGCCTATGGACGCTTACAACACCAGGGGCAGTGTTACCACCTTGGTGGTATTTCCATCAGAACTGGCGCTTTTTCAAGGCGTTTAGTGGTAATTTTTCATAATATAGCGTTTTTAATATTTTTAGTGGTTTTTGGCGGTTTCTCAATACGGAATCTGGCAACATATTGTGATAGGAAATCCCATAATTTTCTGTAATTACATGATGTTGTTTTCGCCTTAGGTCCGCCTATGACCGGGGAATTCGTAGGCGCAGTCGTTTGTGACTGTTTTCTATCAATCTATAATTCTTTATCCGGAATTTGGTTTGGTTGGAAGATAAGCCCCAGAGAGCAAGTATAAATTACGAAGCGATATCATATTAGCTATTGGACAAAAAAACCTTGATTTTTAATTTCTTAGTCTACTGATAAAAAAATTAACATGTGAATGTGGTTCTATTTTAACCCCCTATATATACTAAGAGTCAAGCTCAGAGTCGCTCAACGAGCCATGGAGAGAGCTGTGCTCGGAGTTTCTTTGCGCGATAAAATCCGGAAAGTGGATATTCGCCAAAGAACCAAAGTCACCTACATAGCTCTCAAAATTTGCAAGTTTTAAGTGTCAATGGGCGGGCCACATAGCTCGACAAACCGATAACAGTTGGGGAAGAAAGGTTCTTGAGTGGTTACCATTACTACACCGGAAGACGTAGAGTTGGTAGCCTCCCACTAGGTGGACTGACGACATCGTGAAAGTCACTGGTTAGCCAATGGTTACAAGCGGCTAATAGCCGTTCTTTGTGGCGCTCTATGGGGGAGGCCTATGTTTAACAGTGGACGTCTTCCAGCTGATGATGATGATGATGAGATACTAAGAGCCAGTTTTAGACAGTTCAGATAAGTTCCCATAGTCTTTATCTAACGAATTATTACAGTTCATTCAAAACTGTTATTTACCCAGAAGAGATTTCCTAATAATTACAGATCTGTTGAAACAGGCCCTAAACATTTCGTGAAGATATAGTTTTTAATCGAATCCTTAAAAAAATCTAAGGTGGCAACACTGACCAGGGGTAACACTCGCGTGTTGCCGACCCTGAAGAAATCTCTTCACGCCCTTTTTGAAGAACCCCATGCAGCACTCTATTGGGAAAACCACGGCGGGGAGCTCATTCCACAATCGGAGCGTCCGCGGAAGGAAGCTCCTTTGAGCCCGCACAGTACGAAACCGTTCTGGATTCAATGTGTGAGGTCGGACTCCCCATCGATGGCGAGAGTTGCGATGGTGGAAGTTAGAGTGTCTACCTGTCACCGTTATTAGTATAGAGCAAGAAACGGTAAAAAATCTAGTTTGTTGTACGGGAGCCCCCTTAAATATTTATTTTATTTTTAGTATTTGTTGTTATAGCGGCAATAGAAATACATCATCTGTGAAAATTTCAACTGTCTTACTGTCACCATTCTTGAGATACAGCCTGGTGACAGACAGACAGACAGACAGTGAAGTCATTGTAATAGGGTCTCATTTTTACCCTTTGGGTACAGAACCCTAAAAAAAATAATTATTACTTCTTAAAGCTAGCAACTCTATGAAATGGATGAAAAGGGGCACCCTATGTTTGTATAGAAAATGCTATGAAGACAGTTATCTTAAGTTATAACATCGAAAAAAAAACTAGCATTTACACTAGGTTCATAATAGGTAATGTTAAATCATTTGTGAAATAAGTCATTATGTACTAAGCATTTTACACACAAAACATTTTAATAATAAGCATTTCTTTGTGACGCTATGTAATATCATCAGTAAAAAAAAATTTTTCATGCAGTGTTTGTAATGCTCTCTAGTAAACAGTCAAACCATTAGAAGGCACAGCTTTCCTTTGCCGTCCTTAGAGTTGGAGGTTGGTATTATTTTCACAGAAAGGTTACATTATTACAAGCATGCATGCAAAGTTGCAAAACCAGGAAACAGCTTATTTTTGAGATTAAAAATATTGAAAATCAATTATTTTTGAAATATTTATGCCAATCGGTAGGGAATGACAAAGCTGTGGTTGCACAGATTATATAGAATTCTCGCCAATGAACGTTCCATTTTATGAAAGGTTAAGTTGTCATACTTTCAGTAACATTTCTTTTTATATAAATTTACGAAAATGTATCAATACCACTCTTATTACAAGGAAATGCATATTTTGCAAGGAAACAATAAGAAAGAAATTTAATCTAAAAATATACTAAATAAGAACCCCTTGAAGAAAACTTGACAGACGTCATTAGAATATGTACCCATTAGAACCTATGAACTATTCTTTGCATACAATGGAATATGCATAGATACATACATAATGCATTTTCAATGATTTTCATTGTCCACTTATGAAAATCTATACCTCTGAATACCTATATCAGAAAACATGATACTTTTTCTTTAATATTACTTTCAAAAAGTATATATACCATAGTGAGCAGAATCTTTAAAAAAATCAAAATGGCTGCAAGTAAATATGCCACTAAGGTTTAAATAATATTCCTATTTGCAGCTAGGTTTAAGTAATATATTCTCCTGTTGGATTTCATAAGGTAAAACCTAACGTTATTACATTTGACCTGTGGTAATCTGGCCCCTGTCTAATCCAGAACCCCCTATAATCTGACCTGCTCATAAAAAAACAAACAAAACAAATACTTCATTGAATAGTTTTTTAAATTTTACAGACTTCATAAAAAGGAGGAGGTTGTCAATTTGACATTTTTTTTGTGAGTTACCTCATTATAGAGTGTACAGATTTTGATGTATTTCTTTATATTCAAAAGCTGGTGTTTGTCATGTAGTCCCATTTAAATTTCAGTGAGATCTGACAAGTAGTATTGAGTTATCCCTAATAATACTTATTTTATGAATATTATGATATGATAAAGTCAGGGTTTATTATTTGATTTATTAATTGATAAAGCACCATTGATTCCTTCAGAACAATCTGAAGATAACAAGTGGAAAATTGAATTAAAATATAATCTTCTTCCTTCTATTATTCCATTCATCATCATCAGCCGGAAGACGTCCACAGTTGAACAAAGGCCTCCCCCATATTTAAAATCCTTACAATGGTGCGTATATAATGATAAGTTGTGACCCTACTTAGCAATGTCAAGTTATGTTATTCCATTGTAACTTGGCATTGCTAAGTAGGATCACAACTTATCATTATATACGCACCATTGTAAGGAGCGCAAATGTATTAGCTGATGAAATCAATATCATGCTTAGTTACAAATACATATATTTTATTGCATCTAACGCCATCTATAATGCATTCCAGAGGTTTGAGTTTGAGACCCTCTTTTAACCATGCAGATACCTGTTTTAGTCTCTCGCTCTTCCATACTACTAGATTAGATAATATAATTATGTCTTAGTTTATATTATCATGTAGCTCTCGACATAAAACCTCAAGGATGTGGTGACCCTTTTACACATCTATGATCAGTCTAATACCTTATTTAGCGAAATTACTATCATCTGTGCCCTCAGACTTGCTTGTGAGTTCCAAATATACTTGGAAGAAACATTTGGTTAAATATCCAGCCATAAACAGTGATTTGAAATATATAGATTAGTTATATCCGAACACCACTGCTCTAAAAGCTTACTAGAATTTATCTATATACATACCTATGCACATGTATATGCAGTTTGTAATGACAAGGAAAGAACGTTAAAATTTTATGCGTCATATCTGTTGTTAGAAAGAGATAAATAATCAATTCGTGTTACCACCGAACCGCCACGATACGTTCCGAACACCATTATGCTGCGATCTCTTTCACTCTCTCACACCAAACGATACACATATCTCGCTCATCCATTTCATTGAGATTAGTTCCTAAGATAAAACAAAATGACGATATTTTCTATTTCATCAATAAAAGCAATAACGCGTGAAATGAAACAGTTTTCTTATCTCTCACAGTGCCTGTATAATTGGTGCAGAGTCTAAAGACACAAGAAAGGCATATTGTCCACAGATTATTCCTAAAAAACACGATTAGCGGCGATGTATTCACCGGACGCTTGGAAGTGCAAGACTGGTAGTGACTCAGGTGATTACCCTGAATTCGTCTAGTAAATATGGAGGCCATACAACACGTCTACAGGTAAAAAAATCTTAGGCCATAAATCCTTGTCAATGGAAATTCAACTAGATGGTAACAACTAGTCATCACGTAAAATGCTGTGCCCCAAAATTCATACCACCATATTGTAAAGCTCAAGGTCATAATCAATGAACATTTGGAAGCCTACACTTACTACAATGATCATATCAGTAATACATTAATCTCTTGTTTTACAGGCAATTCTCAGAACGGCTTAGTTGACTTTAATAAAAATGTGACATTGATGGCATGGTGCATACTTCCTAACAATAAAATGGGCGAATATGCATGAATATCTAGAAGGATGCAAATAATCATTATTCAAAGAAGAGGTTATACATTTCACAACTGAAATAGCAGTCTCTAATAAGATTCCAACAAGAAAATATGAAAAATCAATAAGTTTCAGCAGATGGCGGCCAATGACGACCGCAGTATATGCGCAGATATTGTAGCAACGACGTCAGCAGCGTGTAGGTACGTACCTACCACTGATGACCATGACACCATTATGATGACTCAATGGGTAAAATGCTATGTGGCGCCAAATAATTATACTATTTCAGGTATAATCACATACAATATATTTGATAAAACTAAAGCATTCTGCGTAACTGCAATGCTAAAAGACAAAGAACTACGGATAATCACGCAATTAGCCAACATATCAAATTTCTTGGTCACATGTGGAAAACAATACTTACAGGCATTATGTAGATCTGGCACGCACAGTTATTCTGAAATTATATTTTAATGCGAGGTTAATGGAAAAAATACTTTTGTTTCCACTATGAGAAATTGGAAAAATCAATAGATGACAACTTAAACACCCACCTAACCTCGCTTGCAAATTCGATAGAAATAGAAATGGACTCTCTGATTTGTGGAAATGAAAGGAAGGAAGGGGAAGGAACCAATGGTTAGTACGTTCGAATAGCCCGCAGGTAGCAAAAATAACACCAACTAATACCAAAAACGAACGATCACGTTGGCACTTGCGTTTGGTTTGAGACGATAGCGGTTGTTGCAGTTTCTAAATTGGTATTAGTAACTAAGCGTTCGGAAGGCAATTTTTGATAATATTGCTACCTTCACGACACGCGTCTACGACGCTCTAATGAATATCAATTACAAATTTTAATATTGAAATATTCTACATTGTACTGCCACGTTCAGCAAGAAGAATGTATAAAGCCAATCCGAGACGAACGGGCAAGAAACTTGGGGCCAGTCTTTTAAGCATGTGTAATAAACTATTATAATTACAGCATTTGTTTTTAATTACTTAGGTGAAAGGTACAGGTAATATCTTGGCAGAGGCGGAACTGTCGAAGCATTTTCTTCAGAAAGGTATCAACTGCGAATAAAACAATATCGAAGGAAGCTTGCTCAAAAACTACTGCAAATATATTCATTTATTCATGCAACATAATTTAGGTGGTTACAGACAGTTATATGTGTCTTAGGCTAGTGATAATGATGTGCCCTGTAAGGGCATTGCAAGCTTGAGTATACATAATTAATTAAGTGACGCATTTATAAGAATAAAAATCTTGATTAATAAGGTATCATAAATATTACTCCATTATAATACTTAATTGCTTCAAATTTTGATTATTTTCTTTTATAGTTATTATAGAATAAACAAAGTCAATAAATACATTTTATAACATATACCTATTATTGTTACACGTGACTAAGCACAAGTCATTCTTAGTTCATTACCTACGAGTACAAGCGGATCATTAATTACACTAAGCACCGAGAGGTGATATTTCACATCATTGAAACATTTCCGTTCGATATTTTATCAAGTAAAAATTCTTCAACAGAGTAGTAGCATTTTTGCAATAAAAAAGATTTAAGTTTCAGGTAATACTGGTTGTCCCATTTATGGCTTTTTATGTGTTCAGGAATTTGATTATAGATTTGAATGAACCTGATGTGTGGACTTTTGCCAAATATGTTTAATTTTTTCCTTGTAGGTAAAATAAGTTTTCCTTTATTACGTCTATTATAGTCCAAGTCAAAATCCGAGTTTGATTTAAATAATTGCCTATTCTTCCTGATAAATATACCTACTTGAAGTATATATAGACATGGTAAGGTTAAAATTTTTCTTTCTATAAAATGCGGCTTACAACTATCTTCCTGTTTTATATTGACTAAAATTCTGATACATTTTTTTTGCATGATGAAGATGTCCATAATGTCAGTACTATCTCCCCACAATATAACACCATAGTTTAACCAGGCATAGGCGTATCCGTAATATGCTGATAAAGCTGTGTCATAATTTGTGTTCGCTTTTAATATTTTGAACGCGTATATAAATTGCGATACTTTTATTTTTAGTTTTGCAAGATGGTCTTTCCAATTTAGGTACGTATTTAAAGTAAGTCCTAATAAAGTAAATTCTGACGTTTCTTTTAAATTAAGTTTTTGTTTTAGTTGAGTGAGGTCAAGTGGTTTTCTGTAGTAAGTTCTAAATTGTACAATTTTCGTCTTATTAAGGTTGACTTCTAAATTATGGGTTTTTAACCAATGTTCAGTCTGACTAAAGGTCCTTTCAAACTTAGAATAGTCTATCTCGGCGGTGGTGTCGAATAAGAGTGAAACGCCGTCTGCGAAAAGAACACTGGGGGTGTTTATCGCCTTAGGTAGGTCGTTAATGTAAACTAAAAAAATAATACATCCTACTACGCTACCTTGAGGTATGGAGTTGTTTATTATTATAGTGTCTGAAGGTACTTCTTTGGATTCATTCTGTTTTTCATCCAGATATTCAATTTCTACATACTGAGTGCGGTTACTTAAATATTAACGGAACCATTTATGTGCCTGACCTATTATCCCTGCGTTGTATAGCTTTTCCAGGAGAATTTTATGAGAGACTTTGTCGTATGCCTTTGTCATGTCGAGGAATAGTCCAACTGCATACTTTTGCGAATTGATACACTCATATATTTTTGTATATATTCATAGACCGCCAGAGTTGTTGACCTATTTTTTCGAAATCCATATTGGCTATTATGTAGAATATTAAATTTTTCTAAAAAGTTATTTACGCGTCTAGTCATTATCTTTTCAAATATTTTTGAAATAGTTGGCAGTAGAGCTATAGACCTGTAACTGCTTAAATCGTCAAGTTTTCCGCATTTTTTTGGTATAGGTTTTATTTTGGTTATTTTGAGCCTGTCTGGAAAACAGCCTTGGTCAAAGGATTGGTTTACTAGAAAAGTAATAAGTGGCGTTATTTCATTAATGCATTTCTTAATTAGTACTTGTGGTATGTCATCTGCGCCGAAGCTACGTTTGTTACTCATGTTCCGTATGCAATTAAAAATTTCTTGTTCAGTGGCTGGTCTAATATAAATAGAGTTTGTTGAGTACGTGTGCACTGGGCGCGGGCCAGACGCTGTACCGTTAGTCCTCTGTTCGCCTATTGACGCGAAGTATGTATTGAACGAGTTAGCAACTGATAACGGTGACTTAATGTAATTATTATTTATGTTAAGGGATATGTTCTTATGCTTTAGTTTTTCATGCGTGTTTGGCTTAGATACTTGCTTTATTATATTCCACATAGTTTTAGTTTTGTTTTTTGAGTCTTTCATGTTATATATATGGTTCAGTTTTTTACATAATTTTACACACTTTTTTAATATTCTTCCGTAATTTTTGCAATGGTTTCTAAGCACTTTGTTTTTTGTTTGACAACACAGTAATTTCAGTAATCTTTTATGTTTACAAGACTTTTTAAGTCCTTTAGTCAAGTAATTTTTGTTTATTCTAGGTACTATTCTTATTCGTTTTTTTGGTATGTTTTTATTAAGTATGTTTTGTAGTGTTTCGTGGAAAGCTTCGTAATTTTTATTTATGTTATTTTCGTTTAAAATATTTCTGGACCAGTCGACAGAAATTAAGGCTGATTTAAAATTTTGTATATTTTTTTCATTAAATATCCTTTTATGTGTGAAGTATGAATATTTAATGGGTTTAATTTTCGACATACTTTGCCCGTAAATTATACTTTTGTGATCAGAAAGCCCATAGTCCTTGACGTCTAAAGAGTAGTTTTTATGGTTGGTAAATATCAGGTAAATACATGTAGAAGTGGTAGTGGTCATTCGAGTTGGTACCTTAACTATATGGTGGAAATTGTACTCTAGCATAGTATTATTCAATCTAAGGCAATCTTTACAGTTCGACATCATATCTATGTTGAAATCCCCAGTTATAATTATACGTTTTTTTAAGAACATGGGTTTTATTAGTTCTAATATCTTATAAAGTACAGTGAAAAATGTTTCAGTCGAGCCTATAAACATTGACAATTATCGTATTTTGTGACTTTACCTCCAACGCACAGCACTCAACAGTGTACTCAACTGAAAGCGAAGCAAATGCTGGCAGGTCTATATAGTCCATGTTCTTGTGCACCAGGATAGCAGCCTTACTAACAGGTTAACATAGAGATTAAACAAAAATATGTTTCTTTCTGAATGCTGAGATACGAATACCAACTTTGAAACTGCTACAAGCAATATCATCTCAAATCCAACGCACTTTATGGAGGTATAAAATACTGTTGACAAAAATAACATACAAATGCTGCCGTTTGGAACGCTTGAAAACAGCTATATTACTTCAAATTATAATTTTTGCCCCTTCTCCGAAGATAAGTCCACAGAGTTCGTTTTTTGACAACTGCAAGTTTGTTAGTTGAACTTCGTGATTATAAAAGAATTTTATCACAAAACACGTGTTTTTTGGATTTAAATGTATTGAAAAACTTATTATGTATATTGGACCGTATAAAAAAGCGAAGTAGCTGTAGTGTTGTTTATAGTTCATAGTATTTTTTTTTATAAAAAATAGTTTGTATATATGGAAGTCCGCACAGCAATCGGCTTGAAGGTCGGTTATCTGTTCGGTCGTTTAAAGAAAATCATTGGTGAGCATAAATAGCAAATTTATCAAAATATTGCTTTCCGAACGCTTAGAAACGAATCCACAGATTAATCATTTAGCTAAACGAATGCCGATTATGAAACTACTCCAAATGCTATCGTCTCAAATCGAACGCACTAGCTTTATCATCAATAATAATATAACGTTTATTATAAGTAAAGAAAATTTACGAATATTGCAACTTACGTTATATTATAACACATGCAATACATGAGAATATCACGACTTATCGCAATTATTTGTACGTAATCTATAGAAAATCATCAGCATTTCAACGTATTGGCCCTGCACCGTACCATCATCGTTCGATGATATCATCAAAATACATCGAGAAACCAAGCCTGCAATGCAAATAGTGCGTGGAGAGACTATGTAACTAAGAGTCCAAAATAGTCTTTTTTAGGAAAGTTTTGATCGTTTGTTTGCATTGAATAAGCTCTGAAACTACTGGATCACCATCTTTCTTACACTTCACATCCTTCTTAGATTGTCAGAGCTTGTCTAGAGAAAAATATTATATAAATGGCATAACAAATCAACAAGCATTGGTTTCGTAACAACAAGATTGTTGAACAGACGAAGTTGTTGCATGAAATGCAAAACGAAGTCCATACTTACTACTTTTATGTCATAAATACGAAAGTAATTCTATCTGTCTCGCTTTCACGCCAAAGCTACTGGACCGATTTGGATGTAATTTGATATGGAAATAGTTTCAGATGACAAACGAACGAACGACGGAAGGACATAGAATAGTTTTTATCCAACTTCGCAAAAAGAGGGTAATGTTTTTGCGTGATAACCGATTGTAGAGCCGCGGCCGGAATGCTAGTAGACTACATAGGGTTACCACTTTGATGGAAAATGTAAAAAGAATTGCGTATCCACATAATGTAAATACAAACGAAAGGTGTTAATGGCTCTCGATTAACATATGACATCATCGCCTGGTAATCTATAACTGGAAGAATTAGGAAACAATCGCCATGGGCCCCGGTCAGTTGTGTGTTTAGAAACGTCACATGGTGCGCTAAAAATACTGACAATATATCTTATCTATGAAGAATGCATCTTATCCTCAGATTCAAAAGGACCACGGTTGATTATCGTTCACGGCCCGGTCGCTTAATGAACTTTATACGAACAAATTAGATCACTGACGGAAGCAGCTGATATGATGAAATTAATAAGATTTATTTAATATATAAGTAGTTACGAGTGCATAGTTTATATATCAAATAGATTTGTATGTCAAAGAAATCATTAATAATGTAATAAATTAACATACACATTTTCAAAACCAATAACATACATATAAAATTTAAAATATTGCCTGATATAATAAAATTAATCAAATAACCCACCCCTGCCGGTACAAAGGTGCCCATAACGCTGGCGGCATTGCCTAGTTTGACTGCGATGGCCAACCTTTGCGCCAGGTACGAGCCGGAAAGGGAGTCACCGGATTTTTCTCTCAATCTACGCCCTAGTTGATTCACCAAGCTTCTGGCGTCTGCGCCCCAGCTGCCCATCGTTTCCATTGCAAACGGTGCAAACAAGTATTGCGTCTCTAAGGCTGCAGGCAATGCCAGGTGGGTATTCGCAAAATGCCCTTCCACCATGCGGTGAAGCTCAAGCCCGTGGCGGCATTCAAACCATGGACATGCTGTGCAGCAGTCCATAGCCAATGCCACTGAGCCATCACTGCTTCAAAATAAAAAGTGTCTAGTCGAAAAGTTATACTTTATTCATAGTTTTACAATTTTTCTCAGTTTCAATGACTTATAATTGCTTTTTGTACAAATTTAAGTAAAAACGGCAACACTTATTTTCTAAAAAGTAGTAAAAACAAAAACACATAATTTTATTCCATGCAAGTTAACCTATTCTCTGTAACGCGCCATCCATCTGGCTGGACGGGAATTGTCTTGACAGTAGGCTTCCCTATTATGCCAATGCTGCTGAGGCCATAAAATTTTAATGTTGAAGTTGCACAGAATATTTCTTGAATTGACGATTATCAAAATAGTAATAGAAAGAAGAAAACTACAGATAGAGTACATGGCCAAGAATACCATAACTTGTATTTATGAAAAAAATACGAAAATGTGTATATATTTGCTGCCAGTATTGATATCATAATCAGACATGCATATTGGTATTAAAATTCGAATTTTTTTGATGTATACAAATTTTATCTTATTAAGTATTGTAATTTGAATTGTTATAATTTTATTTTAATGTTATTTTATTTGTGTCAATAGCATATGAATTTTATTTTATATTTTTATTTTATCTGATTTTATTTGGTCTAATTTATCTGCACTTGTATTAGGTATATCTTCATACTATTAATTTTAAATAACTTACTCTGTATTTTTTCTCTGTATTAATAATTGATATGATTTAGATTTAATCTCTATTTATGTACCACATTGACTGATTGAAATTTATTTTTGCTAATGATGAAAATAATAAAAATTATTGAGATTCTCTTGGTTTGACCACTCTATGGGTTTGACAATTTAAGGGCGCTTGTATAGTCTACTGTTAGCAAAAAAAACACCCATAAATGCTTTTAATATTCACATTTTGCCTTCGTTTCGGGACGTTCTATATAAAAAATACATAATCCCCAAGAGGCCAAGCCTGGGGGTTATGGCAAACAAGCTTGTAATGGGGAGAGGCTGTGTTCAGCAGTCAATCCGACTGATATACATCCAGTGAGTTAAGGTAGCAAAATTACCCGAAATGGCTTTCCGAACGCTTTAATGCATATTAAAATTTTTGAAACTGCATCAAATGCTATCATCTCAAAACGAACGCACTATTTATAATTTGTATGTCAAAATGACAATAGTTGTCAATCAAAGCAAACTGAACGTACGTCAAAGTGTCAAACGAAAACTATCAAATGATGAATATTGAACGAATGCATTGTTTATTTTAAAAATTTTCATGGAAAACAATAATAACTCGGCTTATACATGGCTATTGCGTTAGCACATATACATTCCAATAATTTCTTCAGTAAATAGCAATTTTTAAGTGTAATATGTCTGCAGAAGAGGATGCACCCCCTACCCACATTGAAATTGTTGACGTCAATGCAGAAAATGGATCGAACAGTGAGAAAAGTAGCGATTCTGGAATTGAAACCATCGAAGCCTTCTCCGAGATGCTGCCTTCGTCATCAGACTCGGAAATATCACCTATTAAAAGTAATGCAGCTGGGAAAATTATCCCACCAATGCTGCTACACAACGAACCCAATTCCACTGAGAATGCCAGATTAAACAATATCCCATTGTCTAGTCCAGAATTAAACTCACCAGAAAACAGCCCAGTGATTGACTCTGTAGGTAATAACGATTTGCTACCTTCTAAAAATAATAACATTGCCAAAGATCTGTATGATGTTGATCAAATCTATACATATAATTCTGAAAACCGTTTCAATGGAATTAATTTTGACAAAAGTAACTTAAATGCCAATACTGATCTTGCAGCATCAACTGTGAGCTTAGACGAACAAAATTCCAGTCAGAATGTAATCTGCAATTCTCCATACAGTCGTAGTGCTGAGAACATATCAATAAGTGAAAATAAACAAACATTCAACTCCAGTGACAATGATTTAGACAAAGAAAAAATTCTTTCTCAATTCACAAACCAAAAGAACAAAGTTACAGCTGTACAAAAAATTATAGATACACCTCCAAATGAGTCTAAAAGTGAGACAAAATCTACTGAAAATGAGACAAATTTGGAAAGATATCAAAGGATACCAAAAGAAATCTTATCCCAAGATATAGGTAGCATCGTCAAAAATGTCCATGGTATATTTTCGTCAGTCAGTGGAAGTTTGAAATATGCATACAATCAACGTTCTGCTCAAAAACCAATTAAGAATTTAAAACCTGTTCCAAATGGCAAAGTAATGTGTGACATATTTGAAGATGAAGTGAAAGAGGTTATACTACCAACTAACATAACTCAAAATCCTCAAATAGAGCCAATTGTGGAAACCAAAGTAGAAAGCACAATATTCAGCTTAGAAAACCACAATGACACAAATGGCGAAACCTTAGACCACGATTCAGATACAAAGAAAGATATTTTAAAACTTCAAGTGGATACTTTAGAGAGGTTATTACTAGAACAGAGAAAAGAGAACACTTCCCTGAGGGAGAGAGTTAAACAGCAGGGTGATGAACTGCTGGGGAAAGATCAGACTTTTAAGGAATTGGAAGTGAAATTGGATTTAGTAAGTATAAATTATTTACACAAAATGTCTGTGCTTCTCTCATTAAACCTAATTATCAATTTGTATTGACCAATATAATGCATAGTATTGGTCAAAATACTTGCATAAGTTGCAAGGGCTCATGCTGAGCTCCGGGCGGTCTTTCTACTCCAAGCAACCCATCACACCACTTGCCGTATTAGGTGCTACCATGATAGAGATGGTTTGGCAATAGCCAATTTTGAAGTCGGGGGCTACATCTGACCCTTGCAATTACAGACCTATTTCTATCTTACCTGTTCTGAGTTAAGTATTCGAAAAAATTATGCTCAAACAACTTCTATCCCATTTTAATGAGCATAATATATTGAATGAGAATCAGTTTGGTTTCACAAAGAGCAGATCCACAACAGATGCAGGTGCTCAATTGATGTCACTTATACTTGAAGCCTGGGAGAGTTCACAGGATGCTATTGCCGTATTCTGTGACCTTTCTAAGGCATTTGACTGTGTAGAGCACTGCACTCTGATTCGAAAACTTTCACATTATGGTATTCGTGGAAAAGCTCTGGATCTTATAAAGTCATATCTGTCAGACAGGCTACAGAAGGTTAGAATAAATGGCAATACTTCTTCCGGGTCTTTGGTAAGAATAGGCGTACCGCAAGGATCAATTTTAGGACCTTTTCTGTTTCTAGCATATATAAATGATCTGCCTTGCATGGTTAAAAATTTCTGCGATATAGTTTTATTCGCAGATGATACCTCCCTAATTTTTAAAGTAGATAGGAGGGATAGTGAACTTATTCATGTAAATAATGTGTTATCTATGATCTGTAAGTGGTTCGCGGCTAATAATCTTCTCTTAAATTCAAAAAAGACCAAATGTTTAAAGTTTTCTTTACCAAATGTTACTTATGTTGAACCAAACATTAAGCTTGGCCTAGAAAAACTCTCTTTTGACAATGCGACAGTCTTCCTGGGAATTAAAATGGATTCAACTTTACAGTGGAATCCACATATACATGATCTATCTGGAAGACTTAGTTCTGCTGCATATGCAGTTCGTAAGATAAGACAGCTAACAGACGTAGCTACTGCTAGGCTCGTTTATTTCGCGTATTTCCACAGTATTATGTCTTCTTATGGTATATTGCTGTGGGGAGCTGCTGCTGAGATAGAGACAATCTTTATCTTACAAAAGCGTGCAATTCGAGCCATATATGAAATGGATCCTAGGGAATCCCTGAGAGATATTTTTAAAGAAATTGATATTTTAACTTTACCAAGTCTGTATATATTTGAAAATATTATGTATGTTCGTAAAAATTTGAGCAAATTTAAATCAAACAGTGACACTCACGATTATAACACTAGGAATAAAGATAAAATAGCGGTGCCAGGTTTTAGATTAGCAAAGACAAATAAAAGGTCCTTCTTAGGAAATTGTGTGCGGTTTTATAATAAATTGCCCAAACATATTACAACGCTCACAGAAAGAAAATTCAAGTTGCATGTGAAGAATATTTTGATAAAGAAATCTTACTACACAGTTTGTGATTACTTAAACGACAAAAATGCTTGGACTGGTTCGCCTCTACCAAGCTAGCGTCTAACACCTACGTAATGTAAATTAAGTATTGTAATAATTTTATTATATAGTATGTACCAAACACATTTTTAAAAAACGTTTAAAAGAATGGCCCCGAGTTTCTTGCCCGTTCTTCTCGCAGTGGCTCTATAATTTTTGTTTGCTGAACGTGGCAGTACAATGTAGTATATTTCAATATTAAAATTTGTAATTGACCTTCATAAGAGCGTCGTAGACGCCTAAATTGAATAAATGATTTTGACTTTGACTTTGAATAAAACTGCCAGCTGCTGGCCACTGCCACTTTGGTTTGAATTGAGCCTGACTCCTAATTCTACAATTCATTGCTACATGATGTGCACAGATATCTTCTCTTTTTTAGAGCTGTAATAAACATCAAGGGCAGTAAGGTATACAATACACTGATACCTTTTCCCAAAATCAGTACTTCTGCAGTGAGAAGTGTGGAAAAAGAGTCAGGGTAAAGTGTACCCTCTGTTCGTGGACTTCTCACCTCATGACATGGGTCTGTCAATGTTATGAGGCATATAGCGCTCATGCCACCTGTGGGATGTTCCTGCGGTTCCACACTGTATCTGTGCAATCAGGCGTCGCTGGGTTAATCCCCAACAACAGTTGAATTTTCATTGTAGTGCTAGCCAGCAGGCCATTTCTATTTTCTTCTTCATTCCTTTAATAAAATAATTTACTATTCCTTGTAGTACTATTTCCAGCCATTCTTATCAGGGCGTCTTGCATAAAGCACCACTAGGTTGAGTAAGAGCTCGGGCTGTGTGTTGCCTCGCCCCGTCAATCCTCCTCATTAGCACACTGATGAATACTTCATGGATTTCAACCTTGAGGTCTCCAGAAATTGTGCAGTTTCTTTCACATTTCAGTACCATTGCATAAGATCAATTTCTCTTCAGCTTATATTATTTAAGTATTTAGGTGGGGTTTATAAAACTATAAAGTAAGTTGTGCAATGGGGACAATGACATTTGGACATTATTGTTTGGGGGGCTCCCCTTTAACATTGATGTTAAATGTAATATAAATCTCCATAGGTAATACAACTTATTGTAGGATAGTTTCCATATTATTGCATTCTTCCAACCAAGTTCATCTCACTCCTATTGATTTTCTTATGGTAGCTATTAAAAGATTAGATTGTAATGTAGATACCCAACAATATTTTTTTAACATCCAGATGAGCAAACGTGTGGAACAAGCGGAGCGTGAAAAAGACGCGGCGGTTATGCGTTACGCGAGCGTCGAGTGCGCCGGTATAGAAGCGAGACGTGCAGCCGAAACTGCCGCTAAAGCAGAGAAATCCGCTCAGGCGGAAGTTGAACTATTGAACAACAAGCTAAAGGGCGCGCATGGAGAGAAACAGAGGATTATTCAACTCTATGATGATAAGGTAGCCCATGATGATATGAAGCACTCGTAGCTTAGCTTGCTTAGTTGTTCTTAGCCAATAACCTAATTTAAGCAATGTCCTCTGCGGTCATTACTTGGATAGGTGACCTCTTGTGGCATTATTACTGAGCGGTTCTGAGGGCACTAAGCTGTGGGTCCGGGTTCCTGTGGATCCGGTCTAAGGACAAATGCCCCCTAGCTAGCTATCACCATCCAGTAGAAAATTTGACACAAAGCACCTTTCAGTGTGTCTGACAGCTATGCTTGAATATCAAGAAATATAGGTTAGCCTGAACTGTATCATGAAATATGTCATCACATACTATAAGGTTAGATAGTGGTCAAATGCTAGCCTATCAGCTATAAAAACGGTAATGTTTTAAGCAAAAATAGTTTAACACAGGTTTTTAGGCAAATATGAGTCCAAATTATGTTCGCAACAAATAAAATCTTTAGTATTGATGTACGCATGATACTAAAGTTATTACAATAAAAATCGGCCAAGTGTGAGTTGGGATCGCGAACGAAGGGTTCCGTACCATTACCTATACAATATTTAGACTTCATATTTTAACCTTTTTTTGTTTTAACGTGCGCGAGTCCGACTCGCACTTGGCCAACTTTTTGTATTTGTTGTTATAGCGGCAACAGAAATACATCATCTGTGAAAATTTCAATTGTCTAGCTATCACCGTTCTTGAGATACAGCCTGGTGACAGACAGATGGACGGACAGCAAAGTCTCAGATATAGGGTTCCGTTTTTACCCTTTGAGTACGTATCCTAGGAGGTACGGAACCCTAATAAAATAGCATGACCTTATCAAGAGAAACTACTTCTTTAATGATTTTAATTTAGCTACCCACTACTTTAGTGGCACATTGTGACCATGGCTACCATTTTAATCATTGCTCCCACTATTTCACTCCTACGCAGTATGATAGTGATTGAATTTCGACTCTTATCAGCTTCATAAGGCAGAGAAATCAGACCAGGCAACTGTTGAAGAACAAATTAAACATTTTTATGATAAGGTAATGTTTAAAACTGGAAATATCTGTACTAGAACTTAAAACAATAAACTGGTGCTCTTCCACAATTGCTGTACTGATAATCATATTATATTTGATAATTTATTTGCAAAAAATATGGTACAATAAAGGTCTTAGCCTGCAATAAGATTGTCCTAGCATACTTCATCAATCTGACATGCAAATATTTTTTTGTTCTTAATTGCTAATAATAAATTAAATTAAACAAGTTCTGCAATATTTTTATTGCAGTAAACATAATCTATAATACATTTCATGGGTTTGAGACCCTCTTTTAAGTATACAGATACCTGTGTTAGAGGATCTCGCTCTTCCGTGGTAGGTACTAGGTTAGATTTTGTATTTATGCCTTCGTTTATATTATGTATACAAATCTTTTTAAAGTCACAATAAATGGTAAAAGGATCGGAAGGTAAATAAATAACTCCAAATAGGATTTCCTGATTAATTTGTTTTACGGACCTGAATGCAGTCTACATAATATAACCATTGTCATTATGCCATCACTGTTCGAGCTCAAGAAGCTGTCGAATGCTGAAATTTTGTCACTATCGGACTGCATAGGAGTGAAAGAGAGGCATTGATGATGATTAAATTTGTGATCAGTTTAGGTAAAATCCGAAAGTAACATAAGACAAAACTAAAGTCTGTTTTTTTTAACAAACGAGTACTGATTATGTCTCTTGCACAATTCCGATATTGACAGAGTGAGATGGGTCATTGCCGTCATTGGTCAATGCCTTTGTTCTTGTTTTGAAATTGTTAAGGCTCATTCATATTGAGTATATTGAGTAGAAAATATTACGTTATTATTTTATGATTTAAAGCATACTTAGTATATTCGTAACAAAATTTTCTGTTTGCGTTTTTTATGATATAAAACAATATTGGAATAGTCTGTATATATATGTCTGTGTATATAACATATAAATCTAGGTACAGATGTATACATGTAACTTCAGAGTTCATGTGGAACGGACTTTATGTTGTTTACGTGGGCCAATAGAAACACAGTAAAATTTTCAGTACTTGTTAGTTAAAAAAAACAGACTATAGTAACGTAAATCAAAAATGTAACTTTTTGTCCCTTTTGATAAGGTTTTGCTGTTTTATTAATATATTTTCAGACACATACGCCAGAGTCAACTTTGCAATTTTATTTTATCAAAATATTTTTTAGAAAACGTGTTTCGGACTTTTCTAGGCCTTAGATAATGTGATCAAGATTAACATATATAATTTTACTCCTACAAACTAAATACATTTTACTAAAAAAAATTTCAAGTAAAGATATTTAGCACTTGTCAGCGCCTTAACTTCAGAATGTACAACTCCACAGTGTCATGAGCTTCAAAACACAGAACGCGAGTTGACCAAAGTGCGCGATGACATGAAAGAATTGGAAGGACGACTGAAATGGACGCAAAGCAAGCTACGAATGGAGATGGACGCTTATAAGGTAAGAATACAGTAATGATCATTTCTCTGTTCGTACAGTCTCTGAGTTAGGAACTCGTTGCCGTGAAGTACAAAAATAATCCTAATTATGTTATAATAAGGTTTATATTAAGGGCGCACCGAGCTTTTTAGGCGCGCCACGTATGTGTGCGTAAGTAAGGCACGCCAACAGCATCCGTCCCCGTCCGACGGCCGAAGAATTACTAAAGCGGATAGGGACAAAGCATCGCGGCTCTGACTAAAATGGACGGAACATGCGTGAATTTGAATATTTCCTTCGTATAATAAAAACAAATAACTATTTGAAAAATTAAATGTGTATACGTTATAGAAAACATGTTGTTTTCTTTATTATTCAAATACGGATGACTCTCCGTTAAGTATTTACGCCGTACTAAGGGTTTATTTCGTTTTTTAGATGTAACTTTGGATTCTTTTTCTATAGAGAAAATTTTAAGTAATCGTGTTTCCAAAGTGTATGATTTATAGAATGAATCCTTAAATATAATATATATTAATTACATAACTCAAAATTAAGAAATAAAGATACAGCCAGGGATCAAACGAACCAAAATTACGTATCGCTGCCTCGGTGCAGGCTTAACGCACCTAAAAATGCGATAAATATAGATAAAATTGCCTTTATTCTGTTCCAAAATTGTATATGTATTGATTAAAGTAACATTACCTAGTCTGGAAGTTCCACTGGTCGGTCTCAAGTTTGTAGTAAATACTACTGGCTCTCAAGGACTGCTGCCGGAACGCACTGTGAGGTGCTTGGCGATTTCCTACTTGAATGTGGTCGCTTGCCATGCGGGTTTTCGCAAAATGCCCTTCCGCCATGCGGTGAAGATAATGATAATGATAATATTTATTGGTAATAATGTAATTACACGTCAAATAACAATATAATTATACCGAGACAATATTGACGGGTTGGTCTTAGTAATATAATGTTATCTTTTTATATATATATTTACGAATTAAGATTAATTGTAAGTGCATATTTTATTAATGTAAATAAAGTTTATTATTATATATAGAAATATAACGCGCATATTTTTAATTAAGTGTAATTATGCATACTTATATGCACAATAATAATAATAAGTATGTAGTTTCCTAATAAATAAGTACAATCGATTATTATACAGGTCATGATAAAAATATAGAAATAATTATAATTCAAATAAACATCATAAATATTATGTATCGTTACAACAAAAAAACATCAACTTAAAATATCAATTATTAAAATTTAAATGAAAGTCAGACTGAAGAAACAGTACTTAAGGAAGATATGAATAATGAAATAAATTAATAATGCACAATTCAAATGTGAAGTATATTCAATAATGTACATATTACTATGAGTCTGCTATGACTTATAGGTTGTCTAAATGCTTTTATTGTAGTAGCTGTAGTGATGTATATAGTTCATAGTATTTGTTTAATAAAGGCATAAGGCAAGTAAAATAAATAAAAAAAAATTACATATCTATCATGTCAATTACGATATATTTGAAGCTTCAAATGTTAACGAATATTTCTCTACAACAGGACAGTTCAGAGCGTGCCGAGAAGCTGTCTCAGCAAGTCGCCGAGTTGGAAGCGGCCAAAGAGGCCGCCGCACTCAACGCCACAGATACTGTGAAATCCCGACAGCTTGGTTAGTTACCTATTGTATACGATACAAAACTCTTTATTGCCCACCAATAGTAGGCAATGGTAGCACCATGGGCGGTCTTGTCGCATATATAGCGATTTCTTGCAGAAAACCTTTGTATGGACAGTAATAGATTTTAGGTTAATCGTCGGTGAAGAATCACATTTACTTATTGAAAAATAAACTACATATACTAGTGTTAAGTGTTTAGTGTTTAGTGTTAAGTGTTAAGTATTAAGTTTTAAGTGTTAAATGTATACATTTAGAAGTGTATACTTCTATATGCTTAGATACTGTACTGTATCAGCCGGATTGTCCACTGTTGAACACAGCCTCCCTCATTAAGGTTGTTTGCCATAATCCCCACGGTTGGCAGGCGTCTTGGGGATCGCAGTTTGTCCTCTTACGACACCCACGTGTAGCAATGGGGGGAGGGGGGCGGGAGAACGACATTCTAGCTCGGCAGGATCAACACTTATCATCAGGTGAGGTGGTGGGCAAAGGCTAGCCTATAAGTCATGAATAAACCAAACAATTCATCTCGAATGCATATCACGGTTCGCTGCAGAAAATCAATGTGTTGGTGCGGCAACTGCATGGAACAAGAATTGTTCAAACTCTTGTTCATCGTTCACATACATACATACATAAAATCACGCCTCTGTACCGTTAGGCAGCCAGTACCACAGATTTCCACTTGCTACGATCCTTACATATCTCTTTCGCTTCACCTGCGCTCCTCAATCCTTTCATACATAAGAGTCGGTTTAGGGTACTCCTGACCTGGCAGATAATATTTTTAGTACACCATCTTGTTCCAAAGCAAAAAAAAACCAATATTGTTGTCGCATTCCAGAGGCTGAATTGAAAGAATGCAGAGCGGCTTTGATTCTATGTCGTCATGAAAAAGAGGAAATGGAACGAAAGTTCTCGACGACCAGTCAACAGCTGGACACGTGTAAGAAAGAGAGGGACGATGCTTGTACGTCACTCGTTGAAGCTACGATGGAGGTAAGCTATAATAAGCCTTATAGCGTTAGAAAATAAGAATGAGTCTTAGATTGTGTGAAAGAAAAGGAGCTAGTTTATATTCTGAGTCAAACAGTCAATAGAATGAATTATAGATATAGTATATAATATAGTATAGTAAGTTGAACTATAGATGACGACCCATCCCAATACGATGGTTAAAGATCGATAGGAAAAAATTGAGTTATGACTCATTGTCATGTTAGCTCAACTGGTTAGAGCATACCCGGCTAAAGGGGTGGATGGACGAGAGTTCGAATCCGGTACATGACTTAAATTTTTCCTCTCGTAAATTTGTAATGTAATTATAACTACTGTTTTTTTGAGTACAAAATTTGTTTCTCTCTTCGAATGGGAATCGTACCCATGTTCCCCGGATTTGCGAACTGGATGACTATACTACTTTAACCGTCATAGGGGACGGTGCGCGGTCATATACCAGACTACTAGACTTCATCAGATCATTGCCATCCCCACGCTTGGCAGGCGTCTTGGGTATCGCAGTAAAAGTTATCAGTTCGTCAGTAGGCGCTGCTTCCCG
The DNA here is from genome assembly GCA_963854805.1 of Plagodis dolabraria. NCBI lineage: Eukaryota > Metazoa > Arthropoda > Insecta > Lepidoptera > Geometridae > Plagodis > Plagodis dolabraria. Next base: position 10,105,433 of record OY978467.1, on the reverse strand, counting down.
CCTTCTGGTATTTTTTTGTTATTGCCTCTTACGACACCCACGGGAAGAAATGGGGTGGGCATACTATCCCGACACCCTATGGCTTTATATGTATAACTAGCGACCTGCCCCGGCTTCGCACGGGTGCAATGCTGATACTAAATAATCTGTAATGTCATTGAAAATATTCAATAACATGTTGTAAAGGGCCATATTGATATATATTACATGCACAATGTACTTAGGTACTTAATTGGATAAGGATTAATGCTGTATTACTTAAAATCGTTTCGTAAATAAGCCATTATTTCTCGTAAAAAGTAAAGGATACAAAATGGTTATTGTGGGTTATCCCTAAGAGATAGACATATACCATCGCGGACTTTTTTGTAGCCCTTTTCAAGGTGTACAATACTGTAGTACATTATTTTGATCTATCTCGTAGGGTTCAGTCAGCGTTTGCAATGTAAGCGCAATAAAATGTGTTTACACGACATCACATTAGAAACCTGTAAAATTATCAGTGTTTCTCTATTGTATTATGCATGTATTATACATATAACTACCGGCCCCGTGGGGTGCCGGGTTAGAATCGCACCTCCCCAAATCATCCCGTGGGTGTCGTAAGAAGCGACTAAGGGGCAGCAGCGCCATCTAAAGAACAGCTAACTTACACTGCGATCCCCAAGACGCGTGCCAAGCGTGGGGATTATGGCAAATACCCCCTTAATAGGGGAGGCTGTGTTCAGCAGTGGACGATATGGCTGTTGCAGAATACATATAAACATTTCTATTGAATCACTATATCTATTAAAAAAACCGCATCAAAATGTTGCGTTGTTTTAACTATCTAAGCATACAAGACAGACAGACAGCGGGAAGTGACTTTGTTTTATATTATGTAGTGATTTGATTGTGTTTTAATTAATCAACATATTCAAATTGAGTTTTCTTGACAATTTTCAGGTAGAGAAATTGAAAATATGCAATCTAAAGTTAGAAGAGGAAGCGGCAGAGTTGGCGGCCTTGCGGGCTAAAGCTGCGTTGGCTGATACATTGAGTGCTCAACTACAAAGGTAACAAAAAACAAGGAATTAATGCAGATAAAATTTTTGACTAAAAACTACGTTTTTGTGCGCTTTAAAATGTATAAAACTAATAAGGAAGTGCTCGAATGGCAAGTACAGATAAACAAGAAAAATTTTTTTTTTCATGGTGGAAACCACATCATCACTTACTATCAGATGAGATCGTGGTCAAAGGCTAGCCTATCAGTTACGAATAAAAACAAGCGCAATTTTTAAAATGGCGTCAAAATGTGAAAGGACAATTGACAGTTGTGAAACAAAACTGCAGATTACTTAAACGACAAAAATGCTGGAATGGTTCTCCTCTGCCAAGCAATCTCCCGACACCTACGTAATGTAAACAAATATTGTAATAATTTTTATACTACACCTGCTCGGAAAGTACCTTGATACTTTATCAAATTTACGGTAGAAAGTACGTCATTGCATATCGAACAAATATGCGGCGAGAAAACGCATCTGAGCGGGAGAGAAAAGTGTATGAAAATCCATTTCTTACGTGGTTTTTCTTTTTTAATTTTGGGTAAGACTATGCGCTGGTAACCTAAATATCAAAAGCCAAAAAGTTTTTACAGTGAGTTTTTATCTCCAAGTTCGCAAAATGACACTGGCCACTAGCTGTGTGTTGGATGGTGTCAAACAATTTGAAAAAAGAACATGTGAAAATTGCAGACGCCATTGGCGCCATTTTCAATTTGTGTGTTGTTTGAGGATTCAGTTTTCGTAGAAAAGTAAAATAAAAGGTAGGTGTAGTATAAAGCACTATGTATCACTCGAGAGAAAGTGCGATTCCCGATCTCGGGTGTTTTAAAGCCCTCGCCTACGGCTCAGGCTTCAAACGACACCCTCGACGGTAATAGGTCACTTTCTCCCCTCGGTGAACAATGTACTATACTATATATTATGTAACACATTGTTTCACTTATTTTCTCACAGAGAGTGATAAAAAGTAGAGTGTCCACCTCGGGAGCCAACAACAGTTTTAAGCTCGACTAACTTTGAATCCCTCGCTGCAATTATTTATATTATAACATTATATATTAATATTATAACACGTTGTTAAAAGAAGTTTAAAAGAATTGTTCCGAGTTTCTTGCCCGTTCTTCTCGCAGGGGCATACATTTTATTTTGCTGAATGTAGTGCAATACCATGTAGAATAAATCAATATTAAAATTTGTAATTGATATTAATAAGAGCGTCGTAGACGCCTAAATTGAATAAATGATTTTGATTTTGACTTTCAATATTGTTTAGTGGGCACTTCCGTATACATAATTAGCAACTCTCATAATTATATAGATAGATAACACTTTATTGAGACACCATAGAAAAGCTTATAAATAACCAGCATCTAAAATATATATAATTATTATAAATAAACTAAAATGAATACAAATATAAGAATAAACAAGTAACACAGTTCATTCATACTACATTACATATGTATACCTAAATAAATATATATACACATGTACAGGGTTATTGGTAAAATGCTAACAACCTCTTAGGGTTGACTTCTGCTAGTCCTAACAAACAATTTGAGAGGTTTTTTTTTTTTTTGTGTGTTTTGATTCCTACTCCTAGCCAAGAGCGCGTCGTGCTTCTTTTGAATAGAGTTTTCAATATTTACTTCGAGCAAAGGAATGAAAAATATGAAATGTCATTACAGGCACAAGAGACTTTTAACATCAAGTCCTCGTAAATAAAAACAAAATCAAATACATATTTGTATTACCTACAATAATTAAACATACATATACTACATAAACTATAAATTAAAATAATCTTACACATAATATTATGATAAATATATCAAGGACTACCATAATGAAGCAGTTTCAGCAGTTACGCTGGACAAGTAATGTTCTTTTAACATTTTTTTGAATATATCTAGGGATTTAGCTTGCCTAACTTGCAAAGGCAAAGCATTCCATAAACGAGTAGCTTGTACAGTAAAAGATTTTTCAGAAAACTGTTCAGACATTAACGAAAACTTCAAAATATGGGTTTGGGTGGAGCGCATGGGTCTAGAAGAGGCATCAGCTATAAATTGAAAACGTTTTTAAAATAGTATAAATTAAATTTTTTTTTTTTTTTTATTTCCAACCAAAAAAAAAATATCTTAAAATTATTGTTAGGACTAGCTGAAGCCAACCCTAAGAGGTTGTTAGCATTTTAGCAATAACCCTGTATACGTGGGTGTCGTTGCAGGGAGTCGTCCCGTGCGGAGCAAGCGGAGGAGGCGGTGCGGTGCGCGCGCGCAGCGGGCGAGACGTGCGCGCGGCGCGAGGCTGCGGCGCTCGAGCACGCCGCACGACTCACGCATCAACACGTCGCCTCCAGGGACGACTACGCAAGGAGTGAGGCCAAGGTAATATACTACTACTCTACTATTTACATAATAATACACAATATAAAGAAAGAACGAACGAAAATACATTTTTATCACATCTATTCGAAAATAGCTAGTTAATTCTATTTTTTTATTACTTATTGTAAACAGGGACTAAAATAGGTGAAGAACAAAAAGTGATTTAAATTTAGAATGTAGACAAAATTACTAATTTACGTGAGGAATTTTAGTCATGTGCGGAATTCGAACCCGCGTCCATCCACCCCTTTAGCCGGGGTATGCTCTAATCCAATCGAGCTAACATGACAATGAGTTATAACTTAATTTTTTCCTATCGTTCTTTTACCTTTTGTAACGTAATCCGCATTACATCGGCGACCACCCTAGCCAGGATAATTCCCCTGGACCTTAGAATTTTGGAGAACTGGGAGCTCTATAAAGTAAAAAGGAAGGGCACGATATCACAGCTTCCATCTGACAGACAGTTACAGAGAAGGATCAGCCCATATAAACTTCCCCATCCAGCACTTAGAAAGTGGCTCTGTTACAAAATCATCGAAACGGAAGATGACCTGGCAAAGATCGATAACAACCATCCAAAGATCTTCACCGATGGTAGCAAGATTGAAGGGAGAGTAGGTGGGGCCTTCAGCCTGTGGGAAAACGGAGTAGAACGTCAAAAAGCCCACTTCAGACTTGAAAGTTTCTGCAGCGTCTTTCAGGCAGAGCTCTTCGCGATAACCAGAGCCCTAGAGACAATCACTTGTTCAACGAGATATTTTAGTGCCAGCATCATTAGTGACGCAAGATCCGCTTTGGACTCCATCGCAAATCCAAATGCCCTACATCCCCTGTCATTCCGAGTTAGACAACTAGTCAACGACGTTCAAAATGCAGGGGGAGCCATAGAATTCTTCTGGGTCCGGGCCCATGTGGGAGTCGAGGGCAATGAGCGCGCAGATGAGCTCGCAAAACATGGAGCCTTACATAATAGACAGGCCACAGTTTACAATGCCTTCCCTCTGTCCTATGCCAAACGCCTCATTAGGGACGCAACACTTACAAGACTGCAACAGAACTGAGGCACGAGACATCTGATACCGGCGCCACTACCAAGATGTTCCTGCCAGACATCAAATCTTCATACAAAACTCTGTCAAATCTGAGAATGTCAAATCTAAGGGCTCAGCTGTTATCGGGACACGGAGGCTTTAAATTCTATCTCCATCGGTTCAAACTTGCTAACACACCCTTCTGTATCTGCAACAGTCTAGCAGAAGAAACTGTTGAACACATCCTCCTTGAATGCCCAAGATTTGCCGCTCTCAGATTTGACTACGAATCCAAACTAGGAGTAGCTTTAATCAGGACAAATATTGCATCTCTATTTAAGGACGACAACCGCCGACAAACTTTCCTTGATTTTGCTGAAATGATAGTCCGCAAAGTGGCAATGGCGAATGGGTCAACCGTGAAATAATTACACTCGCTATTTTACCTCAATGACGCAAATACATATGGCTCCTACTGTGCTAGCTAATATCGTGTGCATATCAAATTATGGTCAGTATGGCAATCAAACCTCAAAGCTGCCAGATACTAATCTTTCGCCTTTCTGTTCAAGAGCCCATCTCGGTCCCTGCCAATTTCAGTAACCTGTCTCCAATACTGAGTAGTTAGGGATTCGACGATTCTGGCTCACCCAAAAAAGTTCTAACTCACACCCCTAAAGTCGAGTCATGGCAAAGTCGCCAACTAAAAAAAAAAAAAAAAAAAAAAAATTTTGGTGTCTTTTTAGGGGTTTTCGGGGGCGCTTGATCGATTGCTGCTATCCGTTTTTTGATATCTCTTCAGGTTCGTGAGATAGCTTAGCTAGTACAGATAATTAGCTAATTAATGACCCTGCGATTCAACTCCAGCTCTGCATTGTTCATGTTATGTGTTGATAAGACTCATTAACGATAGGCTCATTAACGATAGGCTCATTAACGATTACGGGAAGTGGCTCAATGACAACTTTCTTTACATAAGCTTTATTTAAAATGATATCGAAACATATCGTGTAGTAATATATCATTCATGATTGTATCATTTCTTTCAAACAAACTCATAAAATCTAACATGCTTCTGCCCTGGAACTTGTAGAACAAATACACCAAACAGTACTCGCCACATAGTGAAGTCCAATCATTTTGGATTCGCCTGTCATTGAAATCCCACATCCTACAATAACCTAATTCGCCCTGCTCCACCTCCTAGAAACCAAACAATGACCACCAGGCCTACTACTCACGACGATGTTTTGAAACACTCTAAAGCTGGTGATAAACGACGCGGGCTAGCGCGAGTCGAGCCTCCACGGACGGCGATATCTATTGTTGCTAATTACCAACTTCGACAGCGGGTGTTCAAACAAAACACATTTCTGACTCACACAGCTTTATTTTCTTTAAAATACATATAGAATAATTTGTATAAAAATATATCATTATTCACCTTATTGCTACCAAATAATCTTATAAAGTCCATCATCGTATTTCCATAGAACTTGTAATACAGATATGTTACACAATATTCCCCACAAACTGAGGTAAAATCATGTTGTAATCTATACCTATTGAAATCCCATTGCTTTGAATTCCTGTTCAAGAAATCTTTATGATAACCTGTAGGTGGTCGACCATATGAATCAAAATACTGGCCAAAGCCATTTCTATCTATATGGACAGCTACCCAGTGTGATCCTGGTCGACTATCGGGGTCCAAATTGCTTATTAGGTACACTGGAACTTTCACATGTAATGGTAGCCTGTTTGCTGCATAAACGTTCTTTTGTAAAGTAGGATGTATGGTGTGTAAATATTTTTGAATCTCTATTGTGTTCATATTCAATCTTTATCGTAAGCTGTGTTAAGTTCAATCTTCGAGACAAGAATGTGGAACTAAATAAACTGGACTTCTTTATAAAGTGTGGGAAAATAAAAAGACTTAATATTATGTTCATGTTTTTTATTTTATTATTATCACTTATTCTATACAACAAGTACATCTAACTACTATAATCTACGGTAACATTACGATTCTTATCTATTTCTATAACATTATCAAATTCTGCATAAACTATACAATTTATAGTCTGAATAAGAGTTGACTCAAACCTAACTTCTAATCTAACACTACCATGTTTTATAAGATTCCAATGAGTGTTTGAATTTGAGCTGAGATCAGCCGTTAGATCAAACGCTAACAAACAGTACCCTTTTGCATATTGCTCCCTAGATATTCCATTACCTTCGTTAAGAAAATGAATACCTGTTCCTGAAAATAGTGTATGATAGGCTGCAGTAAAAATATTGCTCTCAAACGATGGTTGCAAAGCTTTTGAAGGTATTTGCTGACCGTCAATGTATAAACAAAATGTATTCAAATCATAGTTTTCAAAATTGAATGGATTTTTAGTCAGACTCCCATTAAACGCTGCATTATTTACAAATCCAATTATGCATCTTTTAGGAACTTGTCCTAGAAAAATATTGTCAAGAGTCTTGCCCTGAACCCCTGAAGGTATTGTTAAAACTTTGACTTCAGCTCGAGTTATAGGATATTTAGCTGTTGTAGAGGCTAAAACTTTTTGATGTGCTAGTAATACAGTTGGATTGATTCGTGCTCTACGAACAATAAGGGTTGCATCTGTAATGCATACCTTAAATTTTAGGTCAGCTGAAGAAGCCATAAGATTAAAGTTTTCCCTGGAACGAACTAATTTGACACTCATTTCTACACCGTTAATCAAAAACTTTTCCTGATTAAATATATCACCATGAAGATGTCCGATCATTTCTATTTCTTTACTTTCACATGACAGCTGTTGTCTTTTAACAAAACCTTCATTTTTTTCATCAGTTGAATTCATCTTATCAGCTGTATCTTCATACCAAAGACCACAAGTCAGATGAGATTCTTTTGCTGCGGGGGCATAATTCAACAAAGTTTCCATGTATGCACGATAGACATAGGTATTGTTTGGAGGTGATACAAGCTTCTGATTTAAATAAACATCCAGTTGACTGAAGAGTGAATGAAGCCAATTATTGACTGGTGCTACAATGGTTGATGCAGCTATTTTCGTTGAGTCCTGGTTTAGTATCTTAGCTTTTACTTGTATCAATGTATGAGATAAATCTATATAGTCATCGCCTGTCCCAGGTACTTGAAATTCTATGGGGCCATCGTCAGCAAGAGATGAAATGGGTTTGTAGTGTATCCATAACCCATTTTCTATGCTAGTTTGTGTTGATGGTAAAGCAAATAAATCCAACTCTGATTTTATGCACTCACAAGAATGACTATGTAAAAAAGACATTTTTTATTTTATGAAAATATATCTTTTAAATTATTGGTTTTAGATTTTTTGATAGCTTTCACTTTGGCAGTTGATGGTGTAATGAATGAAGATAGACGCTTCCTCTTTGTTATATAGCCTGATCCGGACATATTTAATCTATCTATTTTATTATCTACTTTCCTCTTTAAGTTTGAACTTGCTTCTTTTAGTCTAGATTTAATGGAATCTTCCATGGGGCGAGCACTAACCATGTCCGTTAGAAGACCAACACCAGCGTTTAAAGCCTCCTTGCCTATTACTCGAGCACCACTAGAAAGTAATGGTAAAACAGATCGAAACAATCCTCCTAAAAAGCTACCGATGCCATGACCACGTTGATAAGGTGCCCCTTTATAAATCACACCAATTCCAGAACCAGCTTGATGTGAATAATAATGTTCATAAGGACAAGTTATATTATCGCGAGAATACATTATAATTTTCTGAAATGAAGCTTAACACACACTGTCCCGAACTGGAATGGTATTTTATGACCTGTGCTAGATCTTATATCTACTTCAAGGGTATCAAACTCTCTACGCATAACAGGTAAGTAGTGAGGAGGTGAGAAAACATGCATTTTATTTGCACCATAAATATACTTCGCTGGATCTAATGGTATGATTCTCAATAGAGGTGTCATAACATCTCCTACTATCTGAGGTTCAATAATGTCACAGTAAACAAATAATTGAGAAGGTAACCCCAAATGCAAATTTGCTGGACATTTACCAAAACCATTGTCCACAAGATTTCTATTTGGTTCAAATCCGAGTTGCAAACCCAACTTAGGGGTTAATGTCAGCCATCTAATGGATTCATCCATTAGTGTAGCAGATACAAACTTTGATATTTCATCATATCGAAACTTGATTTTTTCCTTTATATTATTCAATGCTATTAAAATATGATTAATGTTATCATAATTAGTAGCCGGAATGTGAGTTTTATAATAAACTAACGAAGGTTTTTCTTCATTCGGCATTAACATCCATTTCGTAATGTAAATCATATTTTCATGGTCTTGTACAGTAAACATAGTGCAAGGATATTGAAATTCAACAACCCCAACTGACCATTCTCCCTCCAGCTTTATCGATTTTGGTAATTTTGTTGAAAACCTTGTAGTCATATTGTCTGGAAAATATTCCATTGAACTATTACTAAGTAATGTTAAATAAAAACTTTCTCTCATCATATTTGTTTTAATTCAGAAATTGAAACCCAACTATTAAATTTATCTGGATAACCTTTCCACTTCACTAACACTTGCTTTCTGGTACCGAAAAAGCGTGAACTGATTATTTTATCTATTTTAAAATTTGAGGTGGGGTCGTATGAAACTTTTTGTAATTCCTTTTCATAAAAAGTTCCAACAATACCTTCATGTTTTAAATCTTCCAACGTGTATACAACCAATGGAGATCGTTCTATTATTGAAGTTATCATAAATATTTCATCACTCCAGTTGGACTCGTAACCTTTTTGAAATATATGTTTATATTTCGTTATTCTTACATAGTCTCCTATACGCAATTTTGGTAATGATGAACTCGTAACCCTTTGAGCTTTATTTCTGTCATACAAGTTATTCCAGACAGTCATAATGTTATTTGAATTAACATCACAAGGACACATCTTAATACTAGTATGATAACTATGGTTATAAGCATATATTAAGTCCTGTAAAATATCAATATATTTATACGTATTTTTATGGGTGAAATACCGCCACATCCTCATCTTAAGTGTCCTTTGGAATCTTTCTACAATACTAGCTTTAATATCAGGATTGTTTGTGGTATAATAATTCACATTTTTAGTTTTAAAGTATTTTTGAACATCTTTTGAAACAAATTCAGTTCCTTTGTCAGATTGTATATGAGTTGGGGTTATATCAGCTTCTTGAAATATACTTTCAAAACAAGTTTTAATCGTTTCAGAATTTTTATTTTTCATTGATCGGGCATATGCATATTTGCTAAAAACATCAATAACACAAAGAATGTAATTAAACCCTCCGTTATATTTTGAATAAGTTCTCATATCACTCAAGTCAGCCTGCCAAAGTTCATTAAGATTAGATAAGACATATTTGTTTCGTGGAAATTTTCTGTGAACCGGTTTATGTAATGTATATGTTTCTTGTGATTGCAACCATCTTTTAACATCTTCTCTATTCATTTTACCTTTCATAGCTTTAGCTAGCTTATCAATACTAGCATACCCAGCGGGGTGTGAGGGGTTATAGTAGACATTATTTATTTCTAATAAGGACTCCATTTTTCCCAATCTATCCTCCGTTTAGATGTTTTAGTAACTGGTGTTGAAAACACCTCTTCGTGTGGTGTATATTCTTTAAATTCGTTAACCTGAAGCTTTTTTATATAGTCAGCTCTTTTTGGATTTCCAATGTAAATCAGTGGTATTTTAATATCTTTCAATGCTGTTGCAAATTTTTCCCATCCTATTGGATCACTTCTTTTGAGTGGTCTCAAAGAATCATTTACCAAGTCAACAATATTACTTCCAGGAATTTTTTCTTTGTCTACAGTAATTGTACCATCATTATCCCAATTAATTTTATTTTTATTCGAAGATATCAAAAATAATAATCTCTCACCCTTCTTTATATATGTTTTAGGTACCAAGCTGAGTATGTGTTTAGGAGTGTAAGGAGATTTTATAATAGAGCTTGTATTATTTTCCTGTTCCTCGTCTTCGTTTGATGTCTGAACAGAAACTGAATCTCGAGCATCGACTTCATGGTTTTTATTGTCCACTGTATCATATCCACTATTATTCAGATTAGAATCTGATACTTCAATATTTGAAACTAATGGTAATTTAATTGGTCGACGTCCTTCTTCAGTAAAATGTAAGTATCGTTGCAAAGTTTGCAGGTATAGAATACACTTTTTTCTATCTTCCGTATTACTTTTCAAAATGTTTTCCATTTCAGTGTCTAATCGTGACATGGGATTATCAACCGTATTATGTTGATTAATTTTTTCAATTACACTTGGATCTATGAGTAACATTTTCTTAGCATGTTCCATTTTTTTTTTCAAACAAGAGAACCAACTAATCCATTCAGAATTGAACCCAATATTATGGGTAAAAAAGATCCTCCTTTTTGAACTATTATGTGCTTACGAACTTTGTTTGTACTTTTACGTACTAGTTTGCGAAGTAAATCTTTATACTTTTTCAACTTTTTCTTAGTCGTTTCCTCTAGAGGTATTATTCCCTTTAAAACGTTATGAATGCATTCACAAATGCAATTAATTTCTTCTTCATCACACGATTTTAAAAGTGCTTTTCGATATTTTGGTTTAAGTGTATGGAGAGCACTAAGTAAATCTTTATGCGTCTTTAGGGACCGATGCATTATTTATGAATGACAGATATTTGTTGATTCTTCGCATATTTAAATAGTTTGGTTGGCACATAAACGGTACAATATCCATCTGATGGAAATATTTTTGTTTTGAAACGGCACATATCACTAGTATCTTGCTTTAAATCTATCATCAAATATCCATGAGCATCTTTAGTTGCATCTTTATATGACTCTTCCATAAATTTTGTATTTTCAGGTGATACTTGTCGTGCTAAATATCGTATTTGGGTTTTATCTCGAGGATTTTTGAAATAGATGATATAACTAGAGTTTAAAGATATGTCTCTTTGACCTTTACCTTGATGAAATAAGTTTTGTGTTATATAAAAAACACTCAAGTTTCTATGATGGCTGCCTTTCGTAAATATATCGACAATGCGTCCATCTGATTCCCTCATGAGATCATCAATTATCAAAAGTTGAGCCTCCTTTCCATCAAACATACTGAGATCTGGTATTCCTTGACAATAACTTACATTTTTGAGACTATACAATGGCTGCATTTCATCAAAACACCAAGTTATTTGAACGAAATCAGCACTACAAATTTCTTTGACATAGTTTATAAAGTTTGTAACAAAATTAGATTTCCCACATCCGCTTGGACCAGCCACAATTGCAGTAAACGGATGACTAAAATGAAACATTGTAATTTAAGTGTTGATTGTAAGGGGTTTGTGAAAATAATGAGGCAACATGGTTGAATATAAAGTATTTATATATTATTTTTTTTTAAATAGAACAAACAAAATACTTAATAGCTAGTATGAAACATACAATTATTATGTTAAACTTTACATGGTAAAGTACAATAAGACAAACTAATATTTACATTACATTCACTATACATAAACTAGCCTAAAAAATTTTAACTAGACTATACAATTCAATTAACTGATATTTTACTATTCATAATACAGATTTATTAAAATTACAATCTTACACAGTAAAATTTACAACATTGATAGTTTATTTTATTCTATAATGACCCCAAGCTATTGTGTCAACATCATTTGGTAAAATGTGACGTTTGGTGTCATTATAAGACAAACATATTTTGTTTACTTGTTGAGTAAATATTCTATGCTTCAATGATTTGAAAAGAATCATAGTACTATATTGAATATTTTTGTTGAATAGACATGATTTGTAATTTTCGATTTTCAAATTTTTTGTAACACATTTCTTTACACCTTTGGCTTTTGCAATAAATTTACTATCAACATCTAACGCATACATTTTAGATCTTAACCCAACGAATTCTCGAAATATTTTTCCATTATTTTCATCTTTGAAAAACCCTAACTTTTTTTTATTTATTCTTGGATAGCCAAATATGTTGTCTTCTGGGTAATCTGATGTATCAAACTTAGAAGACAAATCTGGTTTAATATCCTCATAAAAATTATTGGTAAAAACGTGATATATCAAACTATCAGTATCAGTATATAGTAATTTTATGTTATTGTAAAACTTTTTAAGCATATAGTTATAATGAAAGTCATACATTAAAGTTTTTGAAATATCCAGAATGCAAAAACCTAAGTATATTGGCTTATTATGAAACAGTTTCGTTTTTCGTAACTGAACCGCAACTAAATTCTCTCCAAATATTGCTGAATTTTGAAATTCAGGTTTCGCTACTAAGTCTTGTATACCAAGTACTTTACCACGATTTTCCCAGTGTGTTAATAGTTTAACATTCACCCTCTTCTCAATATTTTCCATTGTCTTTCCAAAAACAGAATTATTCATCAATTTGTAAAAATCTTTTTCAAAATCAGATTTCGCAGATGTTCGTAAAGTTGTGTTTAAATCAATGTAAGCTTTTAACCAAGGACGTTGTTTGAATTTCAAAATTCTATGAACCTTTGTTAATTTCATACCCATTTCAATGCATTGTTTCAAATTTCTATAGTGGATTTTATACTTAGTTTTATTATTTAGGTTAGGGACTAACTTTTTTTCTTTAGAATTTCCAATTTTGATGTTTTCAGGACAAAGAGGCAAATCTGAATGCAAATCATGAAGTTCAACGGGGTACTCCAAATCAACTTCTAATATAAAACCATATTCAGATTTTTCTGATACATTGTAATTTGTATCAACGTTTACCCATTCAAAACTACCAACTGGAAGATATTGAGACATAGCCCAACCATAAAGATTATTCGCATCGAAATAAGTCAAGTATGATTTTTGCTTATCCCTATCGTAATCTTCCATGTACTCATTATTAGCTTTTGCATGACGATTACTACATTGTGACACACCTCCTCGAATACCAGCCTTAATAAAAGCTACTTTTTCATAATCAGTCAAAAGTTCTAACTCTATTTGGGTGTATTTTAACATAGCATCCCAACTTAACCCCGGGGCTGTGTAGTAATGAGCAGGATCCAAACTGTATGTTTTTAAACATAAAGTCCTAAAGCTTTCAAAAATATCCGTTAGCAATAAAACATCAGTTTTGAGATACAGATTAGAATAATCTAACATATTACAGCAGTGAAAATGTTGCCAAACATCTTTAGCATGTTTGTAATCATCATCCGATACATCTGAATTGGTAAGTGAACTATAAAACTGATCTTGGCTAGGAAATGTTGTTTTTTTCAAACATTCTTCAGAAGTCATGAACTCATATGGGTATATACCTTTCTTTCTAAGACGTTTAAAATCTTCATTTTTGGGGAAATTTTGTCTTAAAGTATTAAATTGTTCATTGCTTAAGTTTTTGGTTAACTGATCGAGACTGCATGGTAAAAATTTGAATGAATCTACAAATCTTAAGTAAATTTTTTGGTTGTTTATATTCATAGTTTTCGAAAAAGAAATATATTTTTCCTTAGTTTGAGGAATAACATCAATTTCACCTTCAACAAAATTTAATGCATGAACGATAAAATGGGCATCGTAATTACTTAGATTGTGTAGGAAAACTGGGATATAATGTGGTGGTCGAAACTTTGTAACACATACTTCGTGTGCAACACCTCGAAAATTACCAGTCTGCCAATCATAATCCATAGTGTTTTCACCATTTAAATTACTTTCACATATATGACATACTGTTGCAATTGAAACTTCATTTTCTTCTTTAGTTGACAAAGGTTTAGGGCAAATTTGAAAGCAATTTTTTCTACATATCTTTTTCAAATCTTCATGCAAACGGTTCATGAATACTTGTGCACAATTTTTTCCACTATAAGTCTCATATTTGGATAACGAATCATCATATGAACATTTAATGTAGTAACCAAAACTATAAGGTTCATGTTCATGAATATTACTTGTATATGGTTTTGATGGATCGTTAAAACATGATTTGATTGGTTTTAGAAAAGCTTCAAAATCAGCATATATAACAAACGGTATTTTAAACTTTTTATTATATTTATTGAATTTCAATTTATCATTTGATACTGGTTTACCAAACCAATCCTTTGTGGTCATGTCACCATTAGGTAATTGTGTTGCAATGTGAGCGCAGTCATGTTGTTGATGATCAATCAATCGTTGTTTTGTTGTAAAATGTAGTAAACATCCATCACATATATGAACTGCATGTTCATGATTATTAATTTGTTTACTAACAAGACGCGACATGTTTTTGATGTAACAGTAATGATTATTCGTTCCGTTTGAAATCAGTAATAAATTAACGTGAACATCTTTGCGAGATTTTGTTAAATACAACGGACCGACAACGCTATGACATTTTCTATCTTTGTTTAATTCTAAACCAAATACATTGATGCTAATATTGTTAAGTTTTTCAACTTGAAATATATCAGTTAATTTTACAGGAAAACGAATTCCATCGAATTTTAATTTATTTGAATGCATGGTGTATGATGACACTCGATCTGAATTTTTGGTTACGGGGTACAAAGCTGAAAGCAATGCCCATTTAAAACATAAATTGTCTGCATTTTTTACATTAATTATAGCATTTTTAGTCCTAATATCCTTCGGTAACTCAATATATGAAGTACCACGTAGAGGATTAAATTTATTAATATTCATATCTAATGCTTTTAGATCCCTAAGACTCCAGCCACTGTCTTTTTTCTCAAAAGAGCAGATTTTATCAGTCAACGTGTTACATAAAGATGAAAATAGAATTTTTAAATCATCCCCACGAAAAACAATGTAATTATATGTTTGAAAATCAAATGTTTGAAATGAGTCTTCTTTCGTTTGTTGTATAAAATCAGCATGCAGAACAAAGTTCACTTTGAAAACTGTATGCTGTTGGATAGACTCATCAATTAAAAGCAAAATTTCATTTTTAATAGAATTTAAAAATAATTCAGGTGTTTCAAAACTATTTGTAGGTTGATCTTTTTTTCTATGAATCCTATAAGAAATTATTCTTTGACCAAAAGCTGATTCAACAACAGATACATTTTTTAAGGACTTGTGTAATTTTTCAAGTTTACTTTTATGGAGGTTGCTTTTTAAATGATTCGCAAAGTACCTTCTACTAACTAGAACATGACATGTACAACAATTTACCTTATCATTGTCTTCATTTTCATTGTTAGCTGTCGATTCGTTGGTGTTGTTAGATCCTGCCGATGGGGTGGATGATCCATCTTCGTAACGCACTCGTTTTACATTGATGTCAGCATTTTCAGAGTCATTCACTCTCTTTAACGATCCTCCCACTTGTTGACTGTAACAAATTAAAAACGTTAAGACACAAATTCATTTTAAAATTAGCAAAATGTAAGAGGATTGAAGTATATCACTTACTTTATTTTATCTTCAACAAGGACGCATTCTTTGTACAAATCCTCGTCGTAATCATCTTCAAACCCAATACAATGTTCCCTGTAACAAGGAAAAAGTGTTAAGATATAAATCTAATATAAAATAAAATAGTAAAAAGCAGTCAGATGTATATAACTTACTTTAATTTTGCTTCCAAAAGAGTGCATTCCTGGTATAAAGATTCATCGTATTCGTCTTCCAGCATCATACAATTTTCAAGTTTTTGACAGATTTCATCATCGAGATCCGTATTAAAAAAGACACTAACACACACACTTGTACTTTCCATTTTTATCGAAGATTGGTTCACAGTAACCGACTCAAAGCCCAACTGATGTGGGAAGTATGTTTGCATGAACCATTTATAGTAAGAACAGGTACAAGGATCCTATCATTTACACTAAGTAATGACTAATGAGCTATTGTTCCCCGAAATTCTATTATACAAAATTTTACACCCTAATTATATCCTCCCGAAATTTTACAATGAGTAAGTTATTACCAAATTGAAAGAGATAATGTAGTAAGTATTAATTTTATTATCACAATTTGTAAATGAGGACTACTATGACTAAATATTAGTTGATAAAATTAATTGACTTAATATTAATTATTAAAATGATACTTTTTACACGTTGGTGATGTCGCTATTTCCTTCGTTATGTTAAATATTACGTTTTTTACTGTTTCATAATTTGTATTGCATTCATTTGTGAAATATTTTAATCGATATGTTGCATGTTTCCATTGTTCTGTAGGTGCAATTTTATTTATCTTATTCATATCAAAAATTTCCATTTTTATCATGAAATTTGATCCAATGCCATCATCTTGGTTGGTGGATAAATACACATTACCACCTTCCCTGTGAGCACGAGAAACTGTTGAAGATAATAATTTTCTCTTTTTTGTTTTCGATACTTCAAACAAATTGTCCAAGCTTTCATTGGATTTTTTCCTTTTCAAATTCTTAGGCAGTCTTTCTTCAATAATTTTTAGGTCTTGAGTATCATCATCTTCTGAACCAGGGTAGTAAAACTGTTTTAATGTATTTTCTTCGTTAACATGATTGAAAGAGTTCTGTAACAAATAATAAACACTAGCTAAGTTTTAAAATATTGACTTTACAACATCTACAATACGAGTATACTTAGTTCTATTGAAAGCACTTACCTCCATTGTTCTGTAGAACACTTAACACAACAATTCACAAAAACAAATTTGAAGACTGAGATGCAAAAGCAAGCATTCAACTGTAAAAAAAAAACTTCAATTTAAACTTATATAGCCCTGTCTTACAACACTATCAGGATCATTAAGTAATGTTCTTTATCAACTGGTCAAAGAGCAACATCATATCGCTCGAACAGCATTCTAGTATAAACTTTCACATTTTTGTCTATCATTAAAATGACATTATAGAACACTTAACAGAAGTTAATAGATTAGAAGTTAGGTTTGAGTCAACTCTTATTCAGACTATAAATTGTATAGTTTATGCAGAATTTGATAATGTTATAGAAATAGATAAGAATCGTAATGTTACCGTAGATTATAGTAGTTAGATGTACTTGTTGTATAGAATAAGTGATAATAATAAAATAAAAAACATGAACATAATATTAAGTCTTTTTATTTTCCCACACTTTATAAAGAAGTCCAGTTTATTTAGTTCCACATTCTTGTCTCGAAGATTGAACTTAACACAGCTTACGATAAAGATTGAATATGAACACAATAGAGATTCAAAAATATTTACACACCATACATCCTACTTTACAAAAGAACGTTTATGCAGCAAACAGGCTACCATTACATGTGAAAGTTCCAGTGTACCTAATAAGCAATTTGGACCCCGATAGTCGACCAGGATCACACTGGGTAGCTGTCCATATAGATAGAAATGGCTTTGGCCAGTATTTTGATTCATATGGTCGACCACCTACAGGTTATCATAAAGATTTCTTGAACAGGAATTCAAAGCAATGGGATTTCAATAGGTATAGATTACAACATGATTTTACCTCAGTTTGTGGGGAATATTGTGTAACATATCTGTATTACAAGTTCTATGGAAATACGATGATGGACTTTATAAGATTATTTGGTAGCAATAAGGTGAATAATGATATATTTTTATACAAATTATTCTATATGTATTTTAAAGAAAATAAAGCTGTGTGAGTCAGAAATGTGTTTTGTTTGAACACCCGCTGTCGAAGTTGGTAATTAGCAACAATAGATATCGCCGTCCGTGGAGGCTCGACTCGCGCTAGCCCGCGTCGTTTATCACCAGCTTTAGAATGTTTCAAAACATCGTCGTGAGTAGTAGGCCTGGTGGTCATTGTTTGGTTTCTAGGAGGTGGAGCAGGGCGAATTAGGTTATTGTAGGATGTGGGATTTCAATGACAGGCGAATCCAAAATGATTGGACTTCACTATGTGGCGAGTACTGTTTGGTGTATTTGTTCTACAAGTTCCAGGGCAGAAGCATGTTAGATTTTATGAGTTTGTTTGAAAGAAATGATACAATCATGAATGATATATTATTACACGATATGTTTCGATATCATTTTAAATAAAGCTTATGTAAAGAAAGTTGTCATTGAGCCACTTCCCGTAATCGTTAATGAGCCTATCGTTAATGAGCCTATCGTTAATGAGCCTATCGTTAATGAGTCTTATCAACACATAACATGAACAATGCAGAGCTGGAGTTGAATCGCAGGGTCATTAATTAGCTACACTGAGAAAAATTTCATGTTTTGACATACGTAATTTTAGCCTCGACATACGTATTTCTTGTTTAAAACGTGACTAGCGTACATAAAGATGAGACAACATGACGTATAATGGCCTTGCTGTAAAGAGCATTGTACATTACAATAATGTACGAAAATCATTCGTTCATTCATTCATTCAATGATGTACTGTCATGCAAATAAGTATGTAACATCTTGACAAAGTAAGGATGTTACTTACGTAGATCCTGGTGCAGCCTACTTACGATAAGTATGTTTCCTACGTTTATTATGTTTACTATAAGGAGGTAGTCTACGACAAACTTGCTACAGCCTATTAATGGTAAAGGTGATTCTGACGTTTAACATGCGTCAGCTTACGTACTGTAAGGAGGTTGCCTACATCAGCTTTGGTACAGCCTATTTATGGTAAAGATGTTCCCTACGTTTACCATGTATTGAACTACGTACAGTAAGGTGGTGGCCTACGTCAATATTGTTGCAGCCTACTTATGGCAAAGATGTTCCCTGCGTTAGTCATGTATCGGCCTATGTACAGTAAGGAGGTACCGTAAGTCAAATCTGATGCAGCCTACTTATAGTAAAGATGATCCCTACGTATCTCATGTATCAGCCTACTTACAGGAAGGAGGTTACGTACACCAATCTTGATGCAGGCTACTTATGGTAAGTATTTTCCATACGTTTGTCATGTAGTGGCCTACATACAGTAAGGAGATTGCGTACGTTAATCTTGATGCAGCCTACTTATAGTAAGGATGTTCCTTATATTTATAATGCATCGTCCTACGTACAGTAAAGAGGTCGCGTACGTCAATCGTGGTGCAGCCCATTTACTGTAGGGATGATCCTCATATGTATCATGCATCGGCTGTATTATAGTAAGGAGGTTGCCTACGTCAATTTTGGCACAACCTACTAATAGTAAGGATTTTTTATATATTTATCATGCATTCGCCTATGTAGAGTATGGATATTACATATGTACATAAACCTGGACCATTATTACGCTTAAAATGTTATTAAGAGCACCATTTGTAGTATACAAAGGTAAACCTCTTTACTATATGAAGGTTGCTCCTGGTTTATTTATGCGCATTGGATTACAATTTGTGCACCCTACTCTACATAGATTGATGCATTCTATACGAAGAAAAGATCCAAACCATTAGTAAACTGCACTAAGGTTTACGTATACAACCTAGCTGTACAGAGGCTGATGCACGATTTAAGTAATTATTCTATATGCAGGCTGCACCTGTAATAAGACAGTAAATAAGCATATTAAATAAATAAATACATAAGGTTTATAAAAATTTATTATCATCAATTTGTGATCTATTTATTGAAAACAATATACAAAATTGTTCTGAAATAAAAATAAATATTTAGGTTCATTATCAATTATCAATTTAAGTTGAAAGACAGGTGAGCGTAGCCAGCCTAAGGTGGTACATGACATTATTAAGGACGTGGTGGAAAACTGTCAAACCTCAGATATCAGGCTTAAAAGACATGCGTACAACATTTCACGGAGTTTGAAAAATTTATCTTCGACATGGTCTCCATATACATTTTATTTTTCTATGCGGAATCAACAATGTATGCGAGGATCAAAGCAGTGCGGCGCACAGTTACAGTTTCAGATTCACCATCTGGAATAAATAAATATTTTACGAAATTTGTTAAATAAAAATGACACTCCCTAAAAAGTATTACCAAGAAGTTAGGAAACAATAGCTTATTAATGTCAGACTACACTCGCTATACCACAATAGTTAATTGTGCTGCACTTGTAGCGTTACGTTTCCAGCTTATTTGTAGTCGTCGGGTATGTTCTAAGGGTATTTAAAGTACTTACCACTAGCACTAGTCCCTGGAGTTATAAGAAAAGCCCCTCATTATTTTTTGGATATATATGGTTGAGATCTTGTAAAATCTGCAATCAATAACAGATCATTCGAATAATTCCACTTTGAAAGTAATATGAAACATAAATATGAATTATGAAAGTAAAATATCATGTAGGTTTGAAAATTTAACATACCAAAATATACCTTGGGGTTATCGGAGAGTTGGATTGTCATAGGTAGTCGGATGTGTTCTTTATTCTCATAATATTTCTTTAACACCAGTATCAGCAGTCTTTCTCGAGGATTTTTGTACTCAGTGTCAGGTATCAATATTATTTTTAGCCAAGTCAATTTGTCTTCTAATAAAGTAGCATCTGTAACAATTGTGTAGACTTCATTTACATAAATATATTTGTTTGTAACCGGCCTTGGGATGCCCGGATAAAATTGCACCATCCATATCTTTCTGCGGGAGTTGCAAGTGGCGACAAAAGGGAAAATATCACAACTTAGACAGCTGCCTTTTCCGAAGAACTGTCATCTTACAAACGAGCTCCCAAAGTTGCTTGCCAGGCATGGACATTATGGCAAATGAAATGAAATATTTTTTTTGCAATTATAGCCCCCTTTCTTAATAGAAGGAGGCATTTGTTCAACGTTTGACTAAATCATTTATAACTAAGACTTTAAAAAAACAACAAAGTCGCTTACCTGTGAATGTTGCCGTTTAGCATTTGAATTCACTGGTTGCCGGATAGCCAGGCTGTGTCTTTGGCCTTTCTTTATACACACAGACCCACTTTGGGGCGACTGAACCCCTTTCTTCGTTTAATCAAATTTGATTGGTGATAAATTGATTTTGGAAACTTTGTAATAAAAGATTTTTTATAAATAATCACTGTTGAAAACATTTACATGCGCGCGTGACGCGATTGCCACGGTCTCGCAGAAAACTAATATTATAGCTGTTGCATTACGCTCCAGCCAGTATTGCCAGCGTGTAAATCAAAATCAGCCGAGTATTCACATAAAAATATTTTAATATTAATAAAATTAGATATTAACTTTGATATCATTGATGCATTGTTTAGACTTTTCAAAAACTATTATAATAACAATTGCTCCCCGCGGTTTTATCCATATAGACAAAACAATCCATGTTTAGTAGTATTAGATTAAATATTTATAAAAAAAAACTGAACACTTGCTTACAGCCTCAAAAGCTCTGTTTTACAATTAGTATGGTTAGATTAGGAAATACCAAAATCATCAGGTGAGAATGTGGCTAAATGCTGTTATAAATAAAAAAATATGTAATTTTTCCTGGTCAAGAACAGTAACATTAGTAATGCTAAGTTTTAATAAAACACTTAAAAATATAAAAATATATCCAATGACGATTCCGCCTAATTTTCTTGCTAAGCCGACGTAACGTCACAAACAACACGCAGTCAAACCGTTTGACGCGTGTCGCTTCTATACGAAGCATCCTCAGGAGGTCTTGACTATACGAGTGCACGATCGCACCTTCTCGACTCACGTGTTTGTGACGTCACGTCGGCTTAACAGGAAAATTAGGCGAAATCGTCACTAGTTATATTTTAATAGTTTTTAAGAGTTTTGTTAAAATATTAATTTAATGTATTTTTTAATATTTTCAAAATATTTGATATTATTATATTTCCGCAAGGTAACGCCTGAATCGATTCATTAGAAATACTAAGGTTTGTAAGTAAGGACGAGAATGTATATTTGTTATATTTGTATATATATATATATATATATATATATATATACGCTGAAATTGCTGGACCACTTTGGATGAAACTGAAATATAAATAGAAATATAGATAGTTCAGGTCTTAGATAAACACAACGCAAACTTCTTACTATCATAATCATCATGACCATCATCACTTTTCATTATTGCCGTCGTGAATGATACTGCGGGATGCAGTAGGTATATACCAAAATCAAATAATAGACATTACTAAAGAAGTACCAAATCGAAATACGGGGTTTCAGTGCAGAGTAACTAGTTTTAATTTATTTGCACGCGTATAACAATAATTGATTTGTTTGTATTTTATACGAACATGAGTACGAGCGCAAAATTGATTGTAAATGAAGAAATATTGAAATAAGCAATGGTCGAAAATCAGCGTTTATGAAACACTGCTTTCGTATTTTTTTATTCGGCATCTGGCAACACTAATCTTCTGTCGTAAAACAATCTTTAAAATGTCGAGGGAACAGTATATTATTGCGCCCGCAACATTTAAATAATGTACAAGTGCAGTATGTCTAAAAACGTATAATGATGTTCCCTACGTTCATCACGCATAGGCCTACGCGCAGTAAGTAGGTTACTTAAATGCATTTTACGTAAATTTATTGCACATAAATTCACGTACGGTAAATAGTTTTTCTACGTCAACCTTGAAGCTGCTCACTTGTGGTAAAGATCTTTCTTACCAAATCATGCATCAGCCTACGTACTGGAAGGAGCTTGCATAATTCGCTTACTTATATCGTGCATCGGCCTACGTACAGTAAGGAGTCTTAGCGCAGTCTACTTAAATGTAACTAATAATGTTTTCTACGTACCTACATCATGCATCAAGCTACGTACATATAGGAGATTGTCTACTTATACCTTGTTGTTGCCTACTCACAGTAGGAGTCTGTTTCCAAAATACTTACAATAAATAGACGATCTACTTATAGTCACGACGCAAACTACTTGAAACATTATTTTTTTTAGTCAAGACGTTTGTGTCATCCTGTTAATGTTGGAGTACATTTATAAAGATGCGACAGCATAATGTAATGTTCTATCTGTGACGTCATATCCATGGACTACTTCCTAGCATGTATCTGCCTATATCGGTTACGTATGTTGAGTCTTGTTGACGGACCCGACAGACGGGTACGTATTTAACGGCAATATCAGTACACAACATGTTGTAACTTAGTGACGTGTTGATACGCTTCAACATTATTTTGTATTATCCAACATTTTTACGGCTGTAGATTACGTATTTTAGATAAAACTACACATACATTGTGAAAAGACTTCGCTACATTTCATTTTTTTCTCAGTGTAATTATCTGTACTAGCTAAGCTATCTCACGAACCTGAAGAGATATCAAAAAACGGATAGCAGCAATCGATCAAGCGCCCCCGAAAACCCCTAAAAAGACACCAAACTTTTTTTTTTTTTTTTTTTAGTTGGCGACTTTGCCATGACTCGACTTTAGGGGTGTGAGTTAGAACTTTTTTGGGTGAGCCAGAATCGTCGAATCCCTAACTACTATACTGGCATGTGAGGTTTACCGTGGACAATTACTTAAATCCCCAGTTCTTAGTTAAGTTCTTACTTTATTGATTATTAAAAATGTTATTATTGAAATGCCATTAATTTATTAGAAACAATTATTAAATATTAATTAATTTATTATTATATTTATGTTAATACCACATATATAATGAATAATTTAGATATATTTCAATGTTACATAGCTTTCCATGTTAATGCACAGGTTAACGTGATTAAAGTTAAATATAATTGTATGAAATGTCAGCATAAAACTTTATGAAAATAAGAAATCGAAATCGAGTTACATCGAGAATTATATACTAAAAAAAAAAAAAAAAAAAAAAACGTAATCCGCAGAGCGTGCGTTATTGCCTATATAAAAATAATAAAATTAGAATGTAGATTTTTAGTAAAAGTTCCAATCACCAGAGAGATAATTCATAAACATTGTATGAACAAGTTAGAGGCTTTGTTTTTGGGTATTTTAATTAGGTATTTTTTTTACAACATACAATATTATATACTTTCTCAAAATCTACACCCTGAGACGACGTTTTCTGAGACTATTTCTTATTCTCAATCTGTAAATGAATCGACGACTGTAACGGATGGTAGTGGTAAAATTGTTACGATGCCCTATCATAATTGTTAAAATATAAACCATTAGCCTGTAAATATTTCTATGCTATATCTTATTTTACCTAATTATCAGTACTAATATTATAAATGCGAAAGTAACTCTGTCTGTCTGTTACGCTTTCACGCCAAAACTACTGGACCGATTTGAATTAAATTTGTTATGGAAATAGTTTGAGACCCGGGAAAAAACATAGTATAGTTTTTATCGAACTGCGCAAAAAGAGGTTAATGTTTTTGCTTACCGAAATACGCGCGGGCGGAGCCGCGCCCGGAAAGCTAGTATCAAAATAAATAAACGTACTATTCTTATTCATAAGTTTTACTTATTTTCTTCTTTCATAGAGAGTGAAAAAAGTAGAGTGTCCACCTCGGGAGCCAACAACAGTTTTAAGCTCGACTAACTTTGAATCCCTCGCTCCAATTAGGATCATTTGTTCCATGAACGATGATCACAACAACCTTAAAAGTTTAAAAATCACCCTAAGATTCAGAGACGCTTTAAGTTAAAACTCAAACTAGGTAC
This sequence comes from Plagodis dolabraria, assembly GCA_963854805.1. Taxonomy (NCBI): domain Eukaryota; kingdom Metazoa; phylum Arthropoda; class Insecta; order Lepidoptera; family Geometridae; genus Plagodis; species Plagodis dolabraria. The sequence goes on along the minus strand of OY978467.1, from coordinate 10,080,350 downwards.
GAGTATGAGTATAGACTCTAACTTTAACCACTTTTTTATTCACACTTGAGTTTGGATTAATGGAGTACGATTATGTTATGCTCAATGGAGAATAAGATGGGCTGACTCGCACATTTGGCAACTCCAGCCCTGCTCGAACGCGTCAAAACGTTGAAAAGAGGCTATTGCGGTTCTAAAGTTAGTACATTATTCTATGATTATAATATTATTTTCATCGACTAGATAACTTACACCATGTAACACTGAAAATATTACACATGATAAATCGTGAGCGCTGTTTATTTTTACTTTTCATTTGGTATCAAAATGTAAAGTACATACGAGTATAACTCGTCTTATCAAAAGTAAAATAATATCTTTAAAAAAACTTTTAACAGAAGAAACATTTGAAAAGTAAAATACGCCGACCCCACTTACGGTGGATTATGGGTAGGAGGAATCTATTGCAACCGGTCTGGGCCACACTTTACCTGTCCCGCTTTATCTATATCCTAAAGTTGTCTTATTTTAATGCCGTATATTTCGACTTTGATATCTATTGAGTTGAACATGGCGGACTAAGCATGAGACTAACATTAATTCTTAACCCTGAACATAAAAAGGCTATGTAAACTCGCCGAGCCTGGAATCCATATTCCAGTGAGACAAATAGGAGTAAACTAACTTAACTTCTAGGTTAAGCCTGTTAACACCTTCGACCTCATCATCAACTTACCATCAGGTGAGATTGTGGTCAAAGGCTTACCTATAAGCAATAAAAAAAAAAACTCGACTCAACGTCTCTGAATCTCGGCCTAAGTCTTGAGCTAAGTACGTATGGCCACGCCTGTATTCCACGAAGGAATAGACAGACAGTCCTCCAGGTATGGTTAGAGCCACATAATAGGCGGACCTGTTGCCTTTATAATCACTCATCTCGTAAGATAACGTGACCAAAATTGAGAAATACGTTATGGTTGTTGCTTAGTTCGAGAATATGGGCAGCCTCACGTTAGATAGCTAAATAAATAATAATATTAATACCTTAAAGCCCATTCCAAACAGTCTCGTTATTACCGGTTGATGTTATCGCGAACCTTATTGCGATATATGTTTTTAGTTCATTTTGTATTAGGAAGCACATATGCTCTAGCGATCGGCTGTTCTATCTTGTGTTTGCATGGCCACTGAGAGAATGAATATCGTGTCCGGCCGAGAGGCATTGTAGGGTATAAGCACTCATTGGAAATTTCGGACGATAAAAACGCATAGCTGTGTAGAAACGACGACTCATTACCACAAGCGATATTATCGTCCTTTACAACGCAGCTGTCTGGTAGAGCCTTAATGCTTTCCTATCAGTATAAACGTCGTAGTTAAAATAAAAATATAAAGTCATTGGAAAATACTATGCTAAATTATTGTAGAAATATTCAAATCAAAGTTCACATTACTATGAGAGTGAAACAAAAAAGATATTGTTCAACTCTCTATAGATATTTGTTGAACCTAGTACCTACCTACCCTGTAGCCTTGGCTGCGTTTCCACCAGAGATGTGCGAGGATGCATAGCGAGGGATGTGTTTGTAAAGAACCAATAGGATCGCTTCATTTACCTTGCCTCGGTCAGCACAGCTCTGGTGGAAACGGCTCAGCGGAGCTAGATTTTTGCGCATACAAAACAAGCGCGGGATGTGTGCGAGGGATGTGTGCGAGGGATGTGTGCGAGGGATGTGTACGAGGGAAGTGTGCGAGGAATGTGTGTTGAGAAAGATGTGTTGCGAGGTTTGCGCATACTGTACCAGCCAGTCCATAGACGGAGTTTGTTGGAAGTAGAAGTGCGCAAAATAGATAATAATATGGATAATTGGAAAAAGAAAATACTTTTATATTTAACAATTTGTGATGAAGAAATGGAAGCAGAAGATACGGAGTTTATTAGTTCTATAATTTTGAGCAATACAAGAACACACAGGTTTTGGATACGTAACCATATTAAATATCATCGATTACATGGAGAATTCTTTACCTTTTTTCATACGGCTGATGATGAAATATTCGAAAATTCTTATCGAGTATCTAGAAGTAACTTTTATGAGTTACACAATTTGATTGAGAACATTATCAAGAAAGAAGACACTCACTACAGAGAATGCATCAGCACCAAGGAAAAATTGGCGGTATGTTTAAAGTAAGTAAAATAGTTTGAATCAATTTTGTCTTTATTAAACATATTAATTGAAAAGTAATCATAATCTGCAAAATAAGTAGACAACAAGTTCCTCTTTTTCATGGCAAATTAGGCTCTGTTCCTACTTTGTTTGAAGTATTTGGCGTTTGTAGGTCTGAATGTTGTGTTCCCGGAGATGCTGGTTGTACAGCTTCCAGTTGGAAAGATGAATCCATCTGGCCCACTGTTTTATTTGTATTTCTACCAGAGCTTGAAGAATAACCAAGTTGTTCAGGATCCAGCTGAGGCGGCAAATCCATCTGGCCTGCTATATTACTACCTACTGCTATACTGCTACCAGAGCTTGAAGAATAACCAATATTTTGATTATACCACGTCAGCACGTAAGATTCTTCGGCTTCGCTAATCATATTAAAAAGTTTCCTTTTTAAAGGAACTTGCATGTAATCTGGTAATTTTTTAAATGTTTTCGCCATTGAAAGAAAAAAATGATCAGTATCATCGCAGTCCGTTGGTTTTAAAAGTTCTCTTAATTCTTGCCTTTCTTTTCGAAAATCTTCTTGATTTTTCATATGTTTTTGTATTAAAATTGATAATTCATCGCCTTTTTTCTTCTTTGATGATGACGGGGTGACCGAATCTGTTGAAATGCCTGAAGTTGAGGCTATTTCGTAAAGATTGTTGGGATTGTCAGCTTGATTTGGTGTATGTTCAGTGCTCTGCGAAGAGTCATCTTGGTTTAATGAATATTGAGTGCTCTGCGAAGAGTCATCTTGGTTTAATGAATATTGAGTGCTTTGCGAAGAGTCATTTTCATTATTTGGTGACGAAATATCCTCTTTATAACTTGACTCTCTATCTCTGTTGGCCATGTACGGTAAAAGAAATTCCATCAATTTTTGGTATTTCCATTCACGTGTTTTGGTTGTAGCCTGTCCGCTTTTTTTAGATTTCTGCCTCTTTAGCGCGTCCCGATGGCTATCCCGTAGTTGTTTCCAACGATACTTAGCGCTTTTCACTGAAATAATAGAAAATTATGATTAGGAATATAACATTTTTATACCAAGCATGTTGTCTTACAGATCGCAAAAAATCAGTAACAGGTAAAGAGTACTTTTTTATTTGTTAATTATTTTTCTTACTATTATTATAAACATTCCTTTTTTTGCAGGTATTTATCCACGGGCTCGTCGTTCACACGATTGGCAGAAAATTTTAGGATTGGAGTAGCAAGTGTGTCGAGAATTGTGGCAGAAGTTTGTAATGCTCTTTGGCTTGTTTTACAACCTCTTGTTATTCCAAAACCTACCAAAGACGACTGGAAGCGAATAGCAAAGGATTTTCAAGAGCTATGGCAGTTTAAAAATTGTTTGGGGGCTCTAGACGGTAAACATGTTTATATAATGTGTCCTGCAAACACTGGGTCCTCTTTTTTTAATTACAAACAAAGATTTTCTATAGTGCTTATGTGCTTAGCTGACGCTAGGAGAAAGATTATAATGGTTGATGTGGGATCCATGGGAAGATTTAGTGATGCTGGAATATTTGATGATAGTGTTTTTCGAAAATATTTGAAAGAAAAAAGATTGAATCTTCCAGAACCTGAACCATTATATGAAGGAGGTGAACCAGTACCATTTGTATTCATTGGAGATGAGGCTTTTCCTTTGATGGAAAATTTCATGCGCCCATATCCGCGGGACCAGTTAGACCAACAGAAACGTATATTTAACTATAGACTTTCGAGGGCACGTCGCATTGTAGAAGCTACATTCGGTGTATTGGCACGAAAGTGGTATGTGTATCGTAAAGACTTTGAATGCAGAGTGGAAACGGTTGACAAAATCGTAAAAGCCACATGTGTAATGCATAATTTTTTAATTGAAAGACAAAGTAATTATTTGGATTGCATTGATAACACAAATACAAGTACTCTTGTATCGGTTCCTAGCATTTCCGTCGTCGTGTCAAGTGATAGTTATGATGTAAGAGAGAAATACTGCTCTTATTTCAATAATCAAGGAAAAGTGTCATGGCAAGATACTCGTATTTCGTCACGAATTCATCGCACACAATAAATACCCAAATATTGTAACTTGTATTTTAATATACCTGATTTTAATACATGATTATTACTTACCATCTTTATATTGTATTTCTTTGACTATTTCCTCCCACGCAGCGTCCTTAGTTTCATTACATTTGTAAAATGGGAAAGAAGTGTTCCACAAACACGGAAACTTTTGAACGGCATCAATTAATTTTTCGTCCATTATGCCACGCAACCGTACGACATGCGTACGACTACAAGCGCTTACGACAGCAAAGTGAGACGTGAGCGCAGCGCGGTGAGCGGCAGGCAGGCGTTCGCGTTACTCCGCTCCCACTACACCGCACCCCCGTCGACACATTTCACAGCTTCGCAACGCATCCTCGCGCCACACATTAATGCGCATTTTCACAGCTCCGCTACACATCCTCGTAGGCACATTATCATCGCACAGCTTTGGTGGAAACACCCACACATTTTCACAGCACAGCTAGACATCCTCGCACGACACATTTCCATCGCACATCTCTGGTGGAAACGCAGCCTAAGGCGAAGTATTTTTTAGGTGCGAGTGCCGACTTGAAATTTTAATATAGACACAGAATAAAAAAAAACCCGAAGGATCACTCTGCAACGCCATTCCAATAAATAAGCAAATCTAGCTACAAAGCAATAAAGTGCACTTCAGCTCGCAAAGCACGGAGTATCTAATATTTATATTAACCTACAAGGCCTCTCTCTTTCTATCGTATAGCCACGTATAGATCTGATCTCTTCTGACGCGGCACACACCGTAATAATCCCGTCCAGATAAATACGTCGATGTGTGTGTAGCACATTGCGGAGTGAGACAGGCCTGATATATATTACTGTGCACAGCGAGAGTTGGAGTATGTAGGTTGGAATACAATTATTTCGTCTTGGAGGGTTCTGGACAAACTTAATCTCCTCCGGAAGCAACGTTACTTGTTACATGTATGTCGTTAAGGATCCACACAATATGCGGAGTCCGGTGCAGCGGGCCCATAGACCGCCCAACGGGTCGAACTATGTCCACGTATTGTCGTGGTATTTATAATAATTACCTACCCGAAGATGTACTCACAGTATTTATACGACGTGTTCTCCGAACTCAAGTATCAGTGGTAAACAGGAAAATAAACTACTACTACCTAGTAGTTACCCTATACCCTGTCTATTGAGATGCCTCTAATCTAAACACATTGCTAACTGTACCAATTCATTGAGGGTCTTTCAATACGGCGCGGCTTCCTACCGTCTACCGGTATTTTTGTCACTGCTCTTAATAAAAATGTCGCGATACTGGCGCGGGTAGCTTAAAATCTCCAGGCCTATTAATACAATTTATTTGTGATTGTTAGGATTCCAAACAAAGTTTATATCTGCCTAACCGTCGAGCTAGAGGCGCCACTCTCTCACCACAAGTTCACGTCATATTCAACGTCGCTGATTGGCTAAACCGCGCGGCCGATGCGCCGTTCGCATCCGTTATCTTTTCTAAACAGTGATAAAATTTGATTTTTACCTACCGCTATCACCAGAAGCGCCACCGCTATATGGTTGATATTCCATTTACCCGAAGGAAGCGATTTGCCTGTTCCTTCATCGCACACATCACACTCTGCCTGAGTCTGTGTTTCCAGTTAAGTACAATATTGGGGTCTTCAAAACGCGAGTGAATAGATACCTTCTGGGTAAGCGCGCTCCATCATCGATCGCATTAATATATATATATATAACATAATAACAAATACTTTTAAAAGTATCCTAAAAAATATTAAATAATATTTTAATAAAACACTTAAAAAAGCATAAAATTATATATCTAGTGACAATTCCGCCTAATTTTCCTGTTATCTACGTGACGTCACAAACATCACGCAGCCTAACCGGAAGAATACCCGACTAGTTTCGCTTCTAAACGAAGCATCTTCAGGAGGTCTTGACTTACCGAGCGCACGATCGAGACTAAACGGCCAGCTGTTGTTGTTTAGGGAGGACAGAGATACCTAAGCTACCGCCTGTGCGGTCGTCCAGCTCCACCGGGTTTTGGGCGAGGGCCTGGCCCTACAATAGCTCGACAAACGGCCAGCGGCTAAACACGCCTTTATATAGGCCCAAAATCGTAAGAGACAAACAGTATTAGTAAATCACTTTATTCTCTTTATACACAGAGTAACCCAAACTATTTTATGTCACACAAATATTTTAACTGAATCCGTTAACTGACTTTTACTTTAAACTTTGAATCTACTTAAATCAGATAACTTTAATTTTTAGCAAACCTAGAATCCATAAATTATATAATATTTAAAAGAGACTACTTAGTCTTGTCGTTACGAAGGCTCGAGCAAAAGTGAGTACCGCAGCCTTTGCCGCCATTTTTGACGCACCCGCGACGTGAAGTTCGCTGCGAGATTGTTGCACGTTGCTGACGTCACATCCGATTGCTTTCGAAAACCCGAGAGCGACAACATCCGGCCGTCCTGCTCACGTGTCCGTCCTCGGACATCGTCATGGTCTGATGCAGAAGCTAAAAATAACAGAACATTTAGAATGCTGCTGGATAAACAATGTCTTAACCATGCTTCACCATCGTCCACATAACTGCAATAGGGTGCATGACCAATTAGAGCTTGTTATCCCATCGCCGGCCAACATGCTCATAACAATTATGGTTTGAACTAGTTGATGTTCATCAGAATCAAGCTAGTCGTGTATCACCATAATATAACTCACTGTCACAGCGTTCACATTGGATGCCTGTTTCAGTAAGGTCAAAACTATCAAACACCCCAAAGCAACTACGTGACAATTTTGGAAGCGAATGCATAAGACCATTTTATCTATTTTTATTTTACTGTTCACATCTATAATCCGTCTGATTAAGGAGAATTATTATTGAAAGTAACTTTGTTAAAGTTATTCTTACACAGTAAACAATTTGATAATTAAATACCTGACTGCTCTGTGATGACTGTTGACGTACTTAAGACAACATCCGGGCTTACTCTGATATGCGAATCCTTGGCTTCATGTTTTCGACACAAGCAACACCATCAACGTTTTGATGTCCTTTCAGCTCCCCTGCTACACGCCACCTGATATCTGTCGTGAGCCAGAATGTTTGTCACCTGGAATGGACCCTTGTAGAGAGAGAGGCATAAGCTTAGTTCTTTGACCATCATTAGAGTGACTTGGAATTTTCAGATCTACCAAGTCTTTAATGAAATACCTAGAGGCACCTTTTCTTTTCGTATGGAAAGATGCCTTTTGTAGTTCAGCACCTTTCTTAATATTAATGTCAACTTGACAACTGATCTTCTCTATGTAGTGACCAACAGAATATAGGTACAATGTTATCATCGCATCTGTATCGCATAGTGATCGCATCGTTATTGATTCTAATTCTATCTATACCCGAAGAAAACCTCACTCGGTACAGCAGACGTGGTTTTGTTAATAATGGAATTTGTCCCGTGCTATATAATAATCACGCGCTGGTCCCACTTATTACTAGTGGCTCTCCGAGCTGTAGACTTGGCGAGTATGCCTTTGCATAGTTTACGATTGAATAAAGGTTCACTGCGCATGCTTTTGGGAAAACGGGTCACAAAATCCAAAAATCTAGATATGTATTGTAAATAATACATGATTTCGTTAGACTTTTATCTAAGAAAATCAATAACAAGCGGGCCCCAGCGAAAGCTAGTTATATCAGAAATAGGTAGGTAAGTAGTAATTATACAGTAGTTTTATACACCTACTCGGTAGTGTATTTATCTCGAATTCATATACTGGCTACAGAAACATCGAAGATAAACGATTGATTATACCAGAGAGAGAGACTATCACATATAGGCAGCAGGCGTGCGTATCAGGGACATTGCCAATAAATTAAGCGCAGGGTCCATACTTTCAACACGTTATAATGTAAATCTCCGACAAAAAAAATATGGACTTATGAAACCTGTTCACAAAATTTCGAGAGAATCGGTTGAGAAATGCGACCTGTATAGGAGTGCAACTAGACGTACGAAAGCATTTTTTTGTTAGCTAAAGCAGAGACGCTTCGCTCGAACCGAGTTCTCGCTCGGTCAATTATTATTGTCAGCATCGATACTACGTAAAGATAGTCTAGAATGGTCTGATTATAGCGTTCCACTTGATCGTTTGGACACGGTACAGCCGCCCGTGGCAATTATGTGAGCCCTGATATTCCGATCTTTGCAACAAATTTTGAAATGAACGCGCTACCTGCATCGCTTACTAAACGAATTGGATTCCCAAACACTAAAAATGCTATTAATTTAATTACTTACAACCTGATTTACAGCCGAAATAAACACAAATTTGGTAAATGAGTACCATTACTAAAAGGTAGCTATTACTCTAGGTGGTTTTAACGAAAAGATCACGGTGATCCAGGTGAAATGTGTACTGGCATGGCCTGGCGTGAATATTTTTGGAAATAAGTACAATTAAGGCAATTTTTAGTTATTAGTAACCGTTTTCTTAAGGCAAGGGAACCAATACTTCAGATCCGTTCGACAGTACTGTCCACTGCAAAATGGCCTACGTCATCGTGGATTGCGCGAATAACATTCCATATGCATTTCGCAGGCACTAACCATCGTCTTCCAAATACAGCTATTCTTTACACTTTGTTCCTTAATAACTCAAACAATGACAATCACGATTATAACACTAGGAATAAAGATAAAATAGCGGTGCCAGATTTTAGATTAGCACAGACAAATATAAGGTCCTTCTTAGGCAATTGTGTGCGGTTTTATAATAAAGTGCCCAAACATATTACAACGCTCACAGAAGGAAAATTCAAGTTGCACGTGAAGATAAAGAAGTCTTACTACACAGTTTGTGATAACTTAAACGACAAAAATGCTTGCTACGCCTACAGGCTAGCGGCTGTCACCTACGTAATGTAAACAAATATTGTAATTACTTTACTATATACTCGTTTAAGAGAATGGCCCCGAGTTGCTTGCCCGTTCTTCTCGCAGTGTATCTATATTTTTTTTTTCGCTGAACGTGGCAGTATAATGTGGTATATTTAAATATTAAAATTTGTAATAGACCTTCATAAGAGCGTCGTAGACGCCTAAATTTAATAAATGATTCTGAGTTGTTGACTGACTCCTACTCATTAAATAGTTGCATAATTGCCTCGGCTTCACCTGACAACAAAACATCCCGAATTTCACATAAATTTTGATCCTTTAATTGTACTGATCATATAGCGCCAATCACCTTCAGATACAGTTATTGTCTGTGTTCTGACTGACATATATAAATCGGATTACTTGACATTAATTGTATCTCTAATTCTATACATAAAGTTTTCCCCAAACTGGATAAATCCTGAGATGTTGCTTGAGGGTGCTTTGAAAAAACGTTCTGTAGTACACTTCATGTTCAAGTAAAACTTCGTAAGTATTTACGTTGCTTCGATGGTTAGAATTTCATGTACACGGGCATACATTATAAGTATATCATCTGTAAAATTTCTTCAAATTAAAGTGTCACAGCTAGGGCATGGCGGTATTGGACTTGTTGGCAATACCGGTATTATACCGGTATCAATATTTTCAAAAACCGGAATACCGGTATTTCGGTATTTTTTCGGTATTTCACTATAAATGTTAAAAACGCAGAAAAAATATATTTTCCATGTAATATTGTTTTAGTCTGTTTTGTTTTACCTAATTTATTATAAAAAGATCATCTTAAAACATTAATTTTTATTCATAATTTTTGGTATTTTCTTATGTTTTTTTTTATTATGACAATAAATAATCAAATATTTATTATTTATTGTAACAATAAATAATCAGATATAAATTTACAATTAAACTGACAATAAAAAGACAAGCTCAAAAGTTTCTTTCAAAAGACATTTCTTAATATCGTGATTAATTAAGCACAACTGTAAACAGTCTTTGGATAAAAGTAGTGCCTGTGTATTATTTTATTATATACACATTTTTGCTGGACAAGGTGCAGAAAACAAATGGAATATAAAGTCTTGTCATTAAATGAAGCTCGCCCCGGCTTCGGGCGGGTATTTAGAAAATATTCTGTCGTCTATGTTCATATCAGGGATAATGTAGAATTCTAAAGGTTAAATTATTTTTCAAATCAGTCCAGTAGTTTCAATGCAAACAAACAATCAAATCTTTCTTCCATATAATATTAGTTTGCCATATAATATAATAAAATAGTCCATATTACACAATTCGCCCCTGAAAGCTCTCTTTCGGATTCAACACTAGTTGAAGGTAAGGTCTTCTACAGTTCATCCAAATAAAGTCCTCTATTTCCGCCATTTTCGTGCTGTGTCGTATAACTGAATAATGTATCGCATCAGATTTCATCATCTTTCGGATCAGAGTCATTAGATTTGTTGTCTATCCCTTGTGATTAGTGTAAAAAAGTGTTTTCTCTTTTAGAGATTTCTCGATCGTTTTATTTCATTCTTATTAAATTGAAGCGGAACCGACACCTCGACGTTATCGCCACAACCAGTTTTGGCACTATCTGCTGATATTACCGAATGATCTGAGTAGGATAGATACGCTTTATGAAGCTTATTAAGTTTGAAAGATTTTAGAGTTTCTTACTTACCGATTATCTACTAAATGATAGTTTTTTCGTAATATTGTCTCGAAATCGAAAACTACCCACACAGTTCTTACTGTATTAGCTGGATTGTCTACTTCTGAACACAGCCTCCTTCATTAAGGCGGAGTTTACCATAATCCTCACGCTTGGCATGCTTCTTTGGGGATCGCAGTGTGAGATACCATTTCATACACAGTTCATATCACTATAAAATACTCGGAAACACTGATTACCGTTTATACCACGTGCATGTGCGTAGTAATTGTGAATAGAATTGTGAATAGAAAACCAGCGAACCAAGCGAGAGCGCACAATGCAATTGAGAATATTCGTGAGATAAAAAGAGGCGTGCCGTGGTCGGCGGGCGATATGCCAGTTTTGTTAAACTATATAAACAATACTACCCCCGTATAAGTAATACCATATATGTACTCACAATTGCACGGACACATTGACTTCTAATCTTAAAATGCCATTTTTTATTAAGTAGAAATCAACGTTACCTAAGTAGATTATGAACATATGTTTTTTTGAAGTCGGTTTATCTATTAATTTGTAAAAGCATGAAAAACGTTAACTGCGCATTAATTTACAACCATAAAATTTAATAAATTGTTGATGTTATTCATATTATCCATATATATATATAGAGCCGCCGTATTGGTTAAGCCTTTGATTAGTTTTCATGCATATAAACTTCTTTTTTATCATAATACCGAAACACCGGTATTTTTGATTCCAATACCGGTATTTGAAAGTACTCTAAATAGGTCGGTATTACCGGTTTTTCGGTAATACCGAATACCGGTATCCATGCCCTAGTCACAGCCAGAAGGTACATCAAAAACATACAGAGTAATCATTAACTCCACAGTATCGACTTTAAGAGTAACTGCTACAGCCTTACTTGAACTGAATAATCTTTCGTAAACCCTAGCAAATTAATTGGACTTATTCAACGAAAAAATGTCGTAATTTACAATTATCCACTAAAGCGGTCGTAATTTAATAAAAACTCACTGCCCATATAAAAAAATTCTTTGCGGTCGTTATTATCCATTAAACTTGTTTGTAGTATTATTATTTTTTTGTTTAGGCATAGAAATCATTTTCAACATCCTTTTCGGCTTTGGTTTTCGGTTTCCATTTACAAGCAGCGTCTTAGTGTCCTAATTTATTACACGAAGAACATCTGACGCTATCTTTGATAGTGCAGTTGTTCCTTTAGTGTCAGTCCAACAGTGTTCAGTGTTTGGTATAAAGATAGTATTGGAAGGAGAAGCCTCCTGCTAACTATCAGATTTACTTGATGTAATGAGATAGTTGTGATTTAATTGACGAGAAGTATGTTTCACGGAAGTTATATTTGTTTTTTGAGAATGTTCCTAAGTTTTACCATGTAAAAACGATGCTAGTTCATCGCAATCCTGGAAAGTTCCTGCTTCCGCAGCAACGCTAATATCCGTATCACCGATTGATCCTACTATGGTGGATATTATATCCCGTTCCCGAAAACCTAGCTGTAAAAAATCTACTTTAGATTTTTGTTAGAAATAAAATTCATACAAAGATTGACTTAGTAACGGATTTGTATCAATCAACTCCTTGAGCAATATAAACATATTGCGTTTTACTTGAAACGCATCAGATAATGCATCAATTGTTTCCACTTCCACGAGGTCCACCTTTTATCGTTCTTTTGCAACGAGTCTAGCCATGTGCTTTCGGTATTACGTAGTTTTTGTAACGCCTGATATTATACCATATTATCAGACCATCCAAAATAACGAGCACTGACCTCTACAACATTAATCTACATAATATCTACATTGTCTACGAGTGGGTCAAAGTCAGGGATCACTGACGATGTAACGACATTCCGACTCACGGTTGGCGATCCTGTACCACGTCACCTGCGCCGCCATTCGTCATCTTCACTGCTACTGGAGCTAGATGTACTTGAGATCGATGATGGCTCTCTTCTTGATCTTCGTCTCCGACTACGTAGCATTTTGTGAGCGCGTAGAACAATCCAAACTTCTGATAAGAGACAAACAGTATTAGTAAATCACTTTATCCTCTTTATACACAGAGTAACCCAAACTATTTTATGTCACACAAATATTTTAACTGAATCCGTTAACTGACTTTTACTTTAAACTTTGAATCTACTTAAATCAGATAACTTTAATTTTTAGCAAACCTAGAATCCATAAATTATATAATATTTAAAAGAGACTACTCAGTCTTGTCGTTACGAAGGCTCGAGCAAAAGTGAGTACCGCAGCCTTTGCCGCCATTTTTGACGCCACCGCGATGTGAAGTTCGCTGCGAGATTGTTGCACGTTGCTGACGTCACATCCGATTGCGTTCGAAAACCCGAGAGCGACAACAATCGTGACTCACTGTTCTTTGTTGTAGCTTACAATTGGTAAAGATATACGTTTTTAAAGTGATAATTACATAAAAAGGTTATTGAATTGTTAACAGAATATTTTAAGTTATATATGGTATGTTTAGTGTTAACAAATTTGAGAAATGTTGAATAATATAGTAAACAATGTACGAAAACTAGTTTTAAACTTAAAAATTATGAAAGGGTCGCAGAGTGACGTCAACACTGGTTCGGCGGGTAGCTCGGTTCGGCAAGTAGGCAGCTTCCACGATGAAACAGTCACAGGACCTGCTTGTAGCTACTCGGGACACGTGGGGATGACGCGGTGGGTGGCGTGACTCGTAGCGTGACGTCATCACTGGTTGCTGGTTCGACGGGTGGCTTGGCTCAGCACGTTATGAAAAAATAATAAACAAGAATTACAAATAATGTTTAAATTGTTGGTTTCAATTTGATTTAATCTGTACTTAATTTAATGCTTAACATTTTTACTTGTAATTATTCAATTTGACTCCTTTAATAGCTTATTTGATAATTACGTAGTCCATTAGACATTGATTTGACTCGTGACGTAATACTTGGAGGGGAGAGCAAACGTGGCCAGTTGCAGGGAGAATTCGAGTCAGTCTTCAATAGATTTTCGAAGTGGACGGACGCCACTCCACTTAATACGCAAAGTGCCATGTATAATATACGACAGCACTACACATAGGTATACAGTGTTTGATAGTGAGTCCACCCTAATTGTGGAATATAAAATAAGTGTGAAATACAGCAGTTGTGACATGGTAAGCCGGAGCTTTATTACAAAATAGTTTGTGGCGGCAGATTATCACTAAAAATACGTAACAGTGGGGATGAAACCAATTGAGTCTGTTCATTCAGCAGCGCGAAGCCTACACTATGTTTTGATATTTCTAACTGTTCTAATACACATAACCTAAACCCCTTGTCACAACAGTGTAAGATTTCAAACGTGTTACAATCGAGGAGTTGATGACCGCTTTCATTTAAATGTTTGGCAAAATGAGACTGTTCGGGATGGTCGTTTCTAAACGCGGATTTATGTTCTTTATATCGGATATCAAAATTACGGCCAGTTTGACCAATATAAACGCTGTTACATTCGTCACAGGTAAGTTTGTAAACACCGGATTTTTTACCGTCTTCCAATCGATCCTTACCGTTACATAAATGACGTAGATTTTGATTTGTACGAAAAGCTACATGGACGTTATTTTTCTTTAATATATTGGAAATTTTTTGAGATATTGGCCCCATATACGTTAAGCTGCCTACGTACTTGATATTTCTATCAGAAGGGCAAGAATAAAGAAGCGACCTAGCCCTATTACGTTGTTTGGTCTGAATTAATCGATCAACTAACTGTTTATTGTAGCCGTTGGAAATAGCAATTTGGTATATTATATTAAGCTCTTTATTATAGTTGTCTTGGGTCAGAGGAACTGACAACAATCTATGGACATAACTTCGAAAAGCGGCTAATTTATGTTGAATAGGATGACAAGAAGTGGAGGGAATAGCAACATCTGTGTGTGTTGGTTTTCGATATATTTGGAAATGCAATTTACTGTCCACTCTTGTAAGCGTTAGATCCAAAAAGTTGATAGATTGGTTTGATTCTAATTCCAGTTTAAATTTAATTTTTGGGTGTATATTGTTAAGTTTCTTAACAAAGATATCAATTTGGCGGGAAGTGCCAGTCCAACAAATGATTATATCATCAACGTATCTATAATAAAATAATATTCTAGGTTCTTTAACTATGTGTTTGCACTCAAAGTCGTCCATAAAAAGTTCGGCCATAAGTGGACTTAAAGGTGACCCCATAGCTAATATATAATATAGTACCAATGAATCCTAGATCTCCCTGTCTATACGGTTTGCCTAAAACACACAAAGAGAACATTCCTATTCGACCCGTTGTCTCTTATGTTGGTGCTCCTGCGTACAACCTAGCAAAGCATCTCAATGTTTTGTTGAGTACCAAATCATCTTTTCAACATAAATATAGTTTAAAGAATAGCCTAGATCTGATTAACAAAGTGAAAGATATTGACATCCCTTCCGGTGCCAAATTATTATCTCTTGATGTCGACAGTCTATTTACCAACGTTCCTTACGAAAATTGCTTACGCGTCTTAGATAATCATTTTGAGAAGCAACGATTACATCCTGGGGAAGTAAATGACCTTATAAATTTAACTACTGTCTGTATGAAACAAAATTATTTTAGGTTTAATGATGAGTATTATTTTCAAAAAGAGGGATTAGCTATGGGGTCACCTTTAAGTCCACTTATGGCCGAACTTTTTATGGACGACTTTGAGTGCAAACACATAGTTAAAGAACCTAGAATATTATTTTATTATAGATACGTTGATGATATAATCATTTGTTGGACTGGCACTTCCCGCCAAATTGATATCTTTGTTAAGAAACTTAACAATATACACCCAAAAATTAAATTTAAACTGGAATTAGAATCAAACCAATCTATCAACTTTTTGGATCTAACGCTTACAAGAGTGGACAGTAAATTGCATTTCCAAATATATCGAAAACCAACACACACAGATGTTGCTATTCCCTCCACTTCTTGTCATCCTATTCAACATAAATTAGCCGCTTTTCGAAGTTATGTCCATAGATTGTTGTCAGTTCCTCTGACCCAAGACAACTATAATAAAGAGCTTAATATAATATACCAAATTGCTATTTCCAACGGCTACAATAAACAGTTAGTTGATCGATTAATTCAGACCAAACAACGTAATAGGGCTAGGTCGCTTCTTTATTCTTGCCCTTCTGATAGAAATATCAAGTACGTAGGCAGCTTAACGTATATGGGGCCAATATCTCAAAAAATTTCCAATATATTAAAGAAAAATAACGTCCATGTAGCTTTTCGTACAAATCAAAATCTACGTCATTTATGTAACGGTAAGGATCGATTGGAAGACGGTAAAAAATCCGGTGTTTACAAACTTACCTGTGACGAATGTAACAGCGTTTATATTGGTCAAACTGGCCGTAATTTTGATATCCGATATAAAGAACATAAATCCGCGTTTAGAAACGACCATCCCGAACAGTCTCATTTTGCCAAACATTTAAATGAAAGCGGTCATCAACTCCTCGATTGTAACACGTTTGAAATCTTACACTGTTGTGACAAGGGGTTTAGGTTATG
Organism: Plagodis dolabraria; assembly: GCA_963854805.1. Classification (NCBI taxonomy): domain Eukaryota; kingdom Metazoa; phylum Arthropoda; class Insecta; order Lepidoptera; family Geometridae; genus Plagodis; species Plagodis dolabraria. The sequence goes on along the minus strand of OY978467.1, from coordinate 10,063,858 downwards.
TGTATTAGAACAGTTAGAAATATCAAAACATAGTGTAGGCTTCGCGCTGCTGAATGAACAGACTCAATTGGTTTCATCCCCACTGTTACGTATTTTTAGTGATAATCTGCCGCCACAAACTATTTTGTAATAAAGCTCCGGCTTACCATGTCACAACTGCTGTATTTCACACTTATTTTATATTCCACAATTAGGGTGGACTCACTATCAAACACTGTATACCTATGTGTAGTGCTGTCGTATATTATACATGGCACTTTGCGTATTAAGTGGAGTGGCGTCCGTCCACTTCGAAAATCTATTGAAGACTGACTCGAATTCTCCCTGTGTAGAAATTACTACTTTTAGGAGGTCAGAAGCAAATAATAGTTACAACTATTCCCAGTGAAAAAGTTAAAAAGTATATATTCATCAAAATACATCATAAGAATCTTGTTACAAACGCTTGCGATGGTTAATTTTACCTATGGCGCCATCTAGTTTGCCGACTAAGTACTACGTAAGGTTGGAGCATTAGACATACCGCCCACCAAGAACGATATTGAACGTTCTTCATTACATAACTGATACATAGCACCGCCCACCATAAAGTGGTGTTGAAAAAACATTCGTGAAAGAGGAGATACAATTAAACAATACAACAATTCAGAAAAGATGGCGCAAAGTAAATTTCAATGAATTCTACCTGTTAAATACAATACATTTGATTATTCAGTCAGTTACTGGCAATATGCACAATTTTGATGTGGGTCTTTTGATGAGAGAATCTTTACATTTCAAAGTTACCACTCTAGTAATTTGGTCCAAACCAGGGTGTTTCGCAACTACTCTGCCAAAAAGCCAACGCGCTGGAGGAAGGTTGTCCTCCTTCACGAGAACCACATCACCTATTTTAGGTTCTGGAGTGAGTTTCGACCACTTGTACATCTGTAAGCAATGCACAAGATATTCATTTGACCACCTACGCCAGAAATCCTGCAGCATCCTTTGTGTCAATTGCCATCGTCTTAGTACACCGATATTGCTCGACTCGTAATTGCGGTCGGGGATTACTATTAAGGATTCTCCAACGAGGAAGTGTCCCGGCGTGAGCGGAGAAGGATCGCTGTGATCATTGGGCAATGTCGACAGTGGCCTGGAATTGAGGCAGGCTTCGATTTGCGCTAAGACTGTCGTCATTTCCTCAAAGGTGAGGGTTGAGTTACCAACAACGCGTTTGAGGTGGTACTTTGTGGATTTTACGCCAGCTTCCCACAAGCCACCAAAATTGGGTGCGTGAGGTGGTATAAAATGCCACGTGACACGGTTAGAGCTCAACCACTCTCGAATTTCCGTCGCTACGGAAGATTTTTCTTCATCGACAAGCATACGAAGTTCTTTGGCCGCTCCAACGAAATTCGTACCATTGTCACTCCATATGTCGCTGACATGACCTCTTCTTGCCACAAAACGCTTAAAGCCTGCTATGAAGCTTTGTGAAGTTAGGTCGCTTATGACTTCCAAATGGATGGCCTTGGTGGCCATGCAAACATATAGGTTCTAGGTTCTCACGTCCCTTGGATACTCGTATGTTAATGGGTCCCGCAAAATCTACGCCACTACGGAGGAAAGGCCTCGATGGCGTCACTCTTGCCGGTGGCAGCTGGCCCATTAACTGATTCCTTGTTGTAGCCGAATGTCGCGCACAAGTGACGCACTTGTGAACGTGTTTCTTGACCAGTCCTTTCATCGATACTATCCAGTATTTTGTTTGTAAGTAATTCATCATCAACAAGGGTCCACCGTGCAGCGTTCTTTTGTGGGCATCGTCAATGATGAGGTTAGTAAAATGACTTTTATGCGGAAGAATGATTGGATGTTTGGCATTTTCGGTGAGGTTGGAATGTTGAATTCTACCATGTGCTCTAAGAATTCCCTTGTCATCTTTATATGGATTCAGTGGCTTCAACTTGCTCTTGCATTCTTCCAAGTCTGTGGCCTGACATTGCCTTATGCACGTGTCTAGAGCGTCGCTGAGTTCTGAACTTCCGAGATAAGCCTTGAATTGGTTACGATTAGCCTTAACTTCCTTGATTTTCAGGAATCTCCGACAGAATGCAATTACGCGAATTAGTCTTTCCAACGATGAAAATCTTGTCCATATGGGATCTGATGTGGCATCCACTGCCACGTGAGCCTTGATGTGACGTTTCTCCAGATCAGTGGTTGTGGACTTTGGCCTGCTATACTCCAGTTCAGTATTGGTCAACCAGGAAGGACCACGAAACCACATCTCATTCTGAGCTAGCTCTGAGGGAGTACAACCACGGGATGCAATATCTGCTGGATTTTGGAGGGACTGCACATGTGACCATTGCGAATTGTCTAATCTTGATAAGATTTCCGACGTTCTGTTGGCAATGAATGTTGTCCAACGACTTGGATGACTGCTTAGCCAAGATAATACGACGGTTGAGTCAGTCCATCCATGAATGTTTGCCCTGTCGATGTTCAAAACTTTGGCCACTTCTGTGCATAGTTTCGCCACTAAGACAGCACCCATTAATTCAAGGCGCGGGATCGACACTTGAAGAGTTGGAGCGACCTTGGTTTTTGCCGCTATAATGTTGACGTGTACGCTACCATCTGCATCTACTATTCTTAAATACACCACAGCAGCAAATGCAGTGGTTGAAGCGTCACAAAAGCCGTGTATCTCCCGGTGAGTATCATTTTCTTTGGCTCCTATCCACCTTGGTACAGTTACATTGTGAAAGTTGATTAGTTCCGAGCGATAGGATAACCATTCTTCAAGTAGATCGTCAGGTAATTCTTCATCCCAGTCTATGCCTGCTAGCCACAGTTTTTGGATCATCACCTTGGCAACAATCACACAAGGTGCTACCCAGCCTAAGGGATCAAACAAGCGTGAGATGTCAGAAATCACCTTTCTTTTTGTTACAGGATCCTGTAGAATAGGAAGCTGCGCAGTGTAATGAAAGGAATCTGATTCTTTGTCCCATGACAGTCCTAGTATCTTCACTACTTCGTCAAGAATTTTTATATCTACTTTCCCTTCTTGACTCATCTCCCTTTGTTACTATTCCTGCCAACACCTTATCATTTGTTATCCATTTCTGCAGCTCGAATCCTCCTTTCCTTAATACTCTCGTCATGTCCTTGTAAATCCGTATACCTTCTTCTACCGTTTGACATCCGGTCAATAAGTCATCTACGTAATAATCTGTTATTATTTTTTCAGATGTTCCGGTTCCAGGTTCTTCGGGCTCATCAATCGCAAGCTGCTGCAACGTCTTCACAGCGAGGTAAGGAGCTGATGCCGTGCCGAAGGTCAGTCTTAATAATCGAAATTCTTCTATTTCAGATTCCGGATCATCTCTCCAAAGCACACGCTGGAAGTCTGCGTCCTTCGGGGATACGAGCACCTGGCGGTACATTTTAACGATGTCTGCGCTCAGACAAATTGGGTGTGTACGCCACCTTATTATAATATGGCGCAAATCCTGTTGTAAGGTAGGTCCAACCCTCAGTGTGTCGTTTAGAGATACGCCGTTGGTTCCCTTGCATGATGCATCGAAAACAACACGAACCTTGCTCGTGATCTTATCAGGGCGTATAACGGCGTGGTGTGGCAAAAACACACAACCGGAGCTCTCTTCTTTGCTCGTTATACGCTCCATGTGACCAAGGCTCAGGTATTCGTGCATCACTTCGGTATACCCTTTCTTCATTTCAGGATCCTTTTTGAACCTTCGTTCAAGAAGGTGAAATCGTTTGAGGGCAATATCTCTAGAACTTCCATACTTGCACAGAGGATCTTCATCTTTAAATGGAAGTTGCACAATATACCTTCCTGAAACATCTCTTTGTGTTGTCTGCTTGTAAAATTCTTCACTATCTTGTTCTTCTTGAGTAAGAATTTTTTCTTCGAAGGTGTCAGATTCTATTTGCCAAAATTTCTTAAGAAGCTCATTTTCATCCAAATGAGCGTGCATACTCATAATTATGTTATGATGAGATTGTATTGAGGGTGATTGATCATCATCGTACCGATGTGTGGGGCCTGATATGACCCATCCAAAAGTAGTGTGTTGAGCAATCAATATACCGTTGGGACCCTTGAGCAATCCTTCTCTCAATACTTGACCATATGCATCTGCGCCAAGCAAAATATCTATTTTGTTTGGCGTTTTGAATTGAGGATCAGCTAAAGTAACCTCAGCCAACTCAGGCCACTCTATCGACTCAATCTTGTTAGATGGAAGCAAGCTAGTAATAGCGCCTAAAACATGTGCTTGCACTTCCATTTTGAATGTGGGATCGTGGCGTGATTGCACTGTGATTTCCACGATGTGCTTTGATACTAACGTACCCTTGTCACCACCCAAACCAGAGATAGTGCTCTTACTTCTTATTTTCTTAAGGCCAAGAAGTTGAACAACTGATTCTGAAACGAAGGACGCCTGTGAGCCCTGGTCTAGCAATGCCCGCAGAAGCTGTGTGTCTCCGTTTCTAGTTTGCGTTTTGACGAGAGCCGTGGCCAAAAGAATTTGGCTGGGTGTGACTTCCCTCGAAAAATGCGCCGTAACGTTAGATACTGATGCAGCGGTTTCCGGGGATGATTGATCTCTTGACGAGATCGACTTAACTTCCAACGCCACATCTCTTCTGGACGATTCGGAAGTGCGTGATTCTGGCGTTGGCTTTGGATGTAAAAGTGAGTGATGGTTATGCTTACAGATGCGACATTTGGTAGACGTCCGACAAGCGTTTTTCCCTAAGCAGTTAAAGCACAATCCACTAGTTTGGACAAAACTGTGTCGAGCGTCATAATCTACCTTACTAAATTCTTTACATTGCCATAATTTATGGCTTCCGTTTTTACAGAATAAACATGGATCTGTGGCTGCGATGGAACCAGTTGCTAATGCATGCATTACTTTCGGCTTTTGGGTTGAAAAACTTGGTTTAGGTTTTGTTTTAGGACCGAGAAATTCGAGAGACCGAAATCTTGCTTCTAGAAATTCCCGCATTTGATCTAAGGTTGGCAGCTCATCACTAATGCTTATTTTTGCCTCCCATAATTTTCGCGTTTCAGAATCTAACTTCATACAAATAATATAGATGATGATAACATCCCACGAATCTACTTTAATTCCTAAGTTTTTCAAACCATTGAGCGTGTCATTAGTCGTATCTAACATCTCTTTGATAGCACTGCATGATTCAGTTCCTATGCTAGGCTGATTCATAAAACGCCTCAGTAGACCATTGGCTAGATATTTTTTATTGTTGTATCTTCCGTTTAAAATAGACCACGACTCTAAATAAGTATCTCCTGTAATAGGCACATGTCTCAAAAGTTGCTCTGCCTCTCCAGAGAGATGTCCTTTAAGGTAATGCATTTTTTGCACGTTGTCTATGGAAGTGTTATTATGAATCAGTGACACATACAAATCTCTAAAGCTGGGCCATTCAGCATATTGACCTGAAAAGGTCGGTATGTTGATTTTTGGTAAATGTACATTGCCTTCGTTTTTACTACTTGGTACATTGTTGCTTGAAGAGCATTTTGTTGGAAAAGTGGATAAAATTTCTTTGATATCAGATTTATAACTTATATATATCTCCTCCATATCGGCGTATACATCTTCAGTAAAGTATTTATGCTCTAACAAGGTGTCTGTGACTTCACTAGATAATTTAGCATTACTTGACGTAATCAACTTCCATTGCGCTTCAAGTGATTCTAATCTTGTTTGCAAGTAAGACTCTTTAGCTAGCCGATCTTTTGGAGATTTCTTAAAATTGTCATATGATTTTTCCAAACTATTTTTTAAACATATCAAGTTCTTGATAATGCTTGCCATATTTTAATATTTAATTTAACTTTAAATTAATTACACACGTTATAAAGAAGCGTACTAACACTTTATTTATACTAGACTTAACACATTAAAATAAACTATTAATTTTCTGTTTCTTGAAAAATTACAAGTTGATGATAAAATTAGTGAAATTATTCTAAGTGTTTGGAATTTAATTCAACTTAGTGAGAAATCGGGCATGGATTCCCCGTCTGAACACTTTTTGCGAAACTATTCTAAGTTAATATTAGCATGCACATAGAAATTACAAGTCCAAGATAATGTCCGAGATGAAATTCTTCTAAGTCGATGGAACTTTGTCACAGTATATTTGAAAGAACTTTGTAATAATCACAATTAATTGTACTCACGATTTTTTACTGGCAAACCTCACTTATCACTCATTGCTGTTAACGTCACTGCTGTGTCGTTGCTGACTTCACTGGGTAGGTATTGCTACCGTGCCTCCTTCCTTCCGGTATTTCTGCGCCTCCTCGGTGAAGAAAAAGTGCTCCCGCACTTCCCGCTCCGACCATTCGTATTTAAAATACGATGAGCACCGTCAGTGGCGACCCACCACTGGTTTCTAGTGCTTGACGAAAAAACACCGGCTAGTGTGCTCGCTCACACACTTGAATTTTCACTGTATACCGATAGGTCACTTGACCATCCGGCTCGAAGGACCATGTAGAAATTACTACTTATAGGAGGTCAGAAGCAAATAATAGTTACAACTATTCCCAGTGAAAAAGTTAAAAAGTATATATTCATCAAAATACATCATAAGAATCTTGTTACAAACGCTTGCGATGGTTAATTTTACCTATGGCGCCATCTAGTTTGCCGACTAAGTACTACGTAAGGTTGGAGCATTAGACACCCTGCAACTGGCCACGTTTGCTCTCCCCTCCAAGTATTACGTCACGAGTCAAATCAATGTCTAATGGACTACGTAATTATCAAATAATTACGTAGTCCATTATTAAAGGTTACGTAGTAATTATTAAAGGAGTCAAATTGAATAATTACAAGTAAAAATGTTAAGCATTAAATTAAGTACAGATTAAATCAAATTGAAACCAACAATTTAAACATTATTTGTAATTCTTGTTTATTATTTTTTCATAACGTGCTGAGCCAAGCCACCCATCGAACCAGCAACCAGTGATGACGTCACGCTACGAGTCACGCCACCCACCGCGTCATCCCCACGTGTCCCGAGTAGCTACAAGCAGGTCCTGTGACTGTTTCATCGTGGAAGCTGCCTACTTGCCGAACCGAGCTACCCGCCGAACCAGTGTTGACGTCACTCTGCGACCCTTTCATAATTTTTAAGTTTAAAACTAGTTTTCGTACATTGTTTACTATATTATTCAACATTTCTCAAATTTGTTAACACTAAACATACCATATATAACTTAAAATATTCTGTTAACAATTCAATAACCTTTTTATGTAATTATCACTTTAAAAACGTATATCTTTACCAATTGTAAGCTACAACAAAGAACAGTGAGTCACAATCGGGCCTATATAAAGGCGTGTTTAGCCGCTGGCCGTTTCACTCACTCAATCACATTCCGACCTGTGCCGCCACGCCGTGCACACCTGTCTACAGCTCCGCCAGTATCTCCCAGTGAGACCGCAATAGCCCCCGCACTATTGCCGTCTCACTCGGGTCATCGTTCCGACGCTAGTTGCAGACCAGTGCCTTGGAATACGCAGTCCTGACGAAGTTTTGTTTTGTGTGCAGAAGCTGAGCAGCCGCCGAACGCCGTGCAACGTGAGCTACGAGCTCGCCGTGCCGGCGCGCAGAGGCGCTCTAAGACGTCAGGCATTACCACCTACCCAAATCCCTTGTTTCGTTATAACATCATACCGGGCTGGTGGTCTTGTTTTGACCGCACTTTTCGGTGCGCACTTCACAACTTTACTACTCGACACAACATTGTACCAGTGCGCGTAACAACACACTTTGTGCAGTTAAGCGACGTCGTTCAGGCGTGGGGTAGCGTCAGCCAAACCCGTCTGAACGATCAAATCCGCTATTTGCTGCGGTCGCAGTGTGACACCCTACGGTGACAACGGCCACTGTTGAACTTTTGGTTTAACCTTGCACCGTGGCCTTTCCCGCTTCACGGGTGAGCCGAAGCAAGCTGGGCTCCGGGATAACTGGCCTTGGGGTCGCCCCTAGTCAACCCCGGAGTAGCGCTTAGGAGCACCCCTCTCCGCCGAGAAAAAAGCTCGGAGAGGGTACACAACTAGGGCACACCCTAGGTACACACTCCCTCTCACACAGTGAGTTCACAAGTTGTGTGAGGGAATTCAAACCCTTGATAGGGCGTCCTGAGTATTCCCCTCAGGATGCAGTCCCGTCCCTCTAACGGTGAGGTGCAGGTCCTTCAGACCTTCGCCCTCCGCCACCCCGATCTGTATGTTGCACATATGCAACTCCTCGAAGAGGAAGCGAGTGCCCGCCTCACGGACACTCTTATTGCTCCCTCCGGGACTTCAATCCCGGAGGCCAACGTCCCTCCTCTGACCCGGTCCTTCTCAGAGGACAGCCCGCTTTCGCCCGCTCCGGGCCCTGACAATAGACGCACGGTGGCAGCCCCTCCCCGTGAGAGGTCTCGCTCGCGCTCACCGATCGGGAGGCCAGCGAGCACCCGTCCCTCCATCGCCGTTGTCGAGCCCACTTCGGACTCCGAAACGGAGATGGATGTAGAACCGAGTCGCGCCTTACGCACTGACTCGGACTCCGATAACGACGGCTATACCGTCGTTGACCGTAAACGCAAGCGTGCTCCTAAAGCCGCTAGTTGCGCAACTTCCGCCCCTCCCGCCAAGGCACCCGCTAAGGCCCCCGCCTCCGGCAAGAAGCCGACCCCCGCCCCGCGCCCCGCGTCTCCTCCCTCCGCTCCGGCCACTACTGCCGCGTCCCCTCAGGACGCGAGCGCGCGCCGCGAAAAACCGCCTCCGCCCCTGTTCATTCAGGACAAAACCAAATGGGACATGCTGTCCCGTTTAGTTTCGGATCGTGGGATCCATTACACTAATGCCCGCTCCACGCAGCAGGGCATTAAAGTCCAAGTGTCCACCATTAGCGACCACAGAGCGCTAACAAAACTCCTCCGCAATGAGAGCATAAGCTTCCACACTTATGCGCTCGAAGAGGAGAAAGTCCTCCGAGTGGTCATCCGCGGTGTGCCCAAGGAGGTACATACCGATTCGGTATGTGCCGACCTGAAGGCACAAGACTTCCCCGTACATGCAGTTCACCGCATGTACAGCGGGAAGGACCGCAGTCCCTACGATCTAGTACTCGTAGTACTAGATCGTACACCTGAAGGCAAGGCCATTTTTAATTTAAAAAAGGTCTGTGGCCTCTCAGGACTCGATGTCCAAGCCCCATACAAAAATGGGAGTCCCTCGCAGTGCCATAACTGCCAACTATACGGGCACGCCTCCCGTTTCTGCTTCGCTCGCGCTAGGTGCGTTAAGTGCCTAGGCGATCACGCGACAGCAGCGTGCACTCGCACCCGGGATTCGCCGGACCCACCCAGTTGTGTTCTATGCGGTGCTCAAGGGCATACCGCGAATTACCGCGGTTGCCCTAAAGCACCACGAGTGAACCACAGGGTGGCAAGGCATAGGCCGACCCGCCCCTCTTATGACCGTTACCAACGGGTAAGCCCTAAACTAACGGTAGTACCTGCCTCACAGGTAATACCCGCGCCTTTCCCAGCCCGTAACGCATGGTCCAAACCACCCAGTATGGTTAAGACCGTCGCTACCGCCCGCGCCCCGGCCCGCGCGCCCGCACCCGCGCCCGCACCCGCACCCGCCTGCGCCGCGGCCCCTGCCCGCGCACCGGCCCCGGCTCGCCCCGCGCTCCCGGCACCCGTTGCCAACACCATTCGCGCGCCTCCCCGCGCCGCTTCCCGGCCACAAGCTCCCCCTATGCCATTGATGGCTGCCCCTCTTCAAGAGGCAATCAACCTAGTCAGCGATCTGGCTATGTCGGTTGACATCAATGAGGTACAAGAGCTATTCCACAAGATGCAATACGCTCAATCCCCAGCGGACGTGATCCAATACACATTGGAACACGCAAACTTACTAAGCGCCCTTAAGCGCTTCGTCCCCCAGGCCCCTCCCCAGTACAACCACTATGGGTAGTACAACCGAACGCACGAAACCGCACTCAGTTTCGTTAGCGTCATTTAACGCTAACGGCCTCTTCAGACAACGTGACCTCGTCCACGACTTTTGTTGTACCCACCTTATCGATATCATATGTGTGCAGGAAACCCTTCTAAAACCGGGGAAGGCGAACCCTAGGTTTGCCAATTACAGAACGGTACGTGATGATAGAGTGAACTCCCGTGGGGGAGGCACTCTTATCTATTACAAAAGGTCCCTGCACTGCATTCCCTTACCTACCCCGACTCTTGTTAATATGGAAGCATCTTGTTGCCTCCTAGCTATGACTGGTCATCAACCTATAGTCATAGCGTCCTGTTACCAAGCTTGCCAAAAGCCGATCGTCCGAGCTGACTTAGAAGCCTTGTTCTCATTAGGAAGCGCCGTCCTTCTGATTGGCGACTTCAACAGTAAGCACATCCTATGGAATTGTAACGTCAACAATCCCAAAGGTATTGCACTTGAAAACCTAATCGCAGAACTTAACTTTGACATAATTGCGCCCACTGAGCCCACTCACTACCCTTATATGGAAGACCATCGACCTGACTTGCTTGACATGGCACTACTCAGAGGCGTAACACTCCGGTTACGCTCCATAGAAGTGGTTCACGAGCTTCACTCTGACCACCGACCCATTATACTGCGACTAGGTCCCGACCCAACGACTGACCTCCCCCCCCCCCCCCCCCCCCCACTAAGACGATAGTGAACTGGAAGCAAGTAGGCGATGCCTTAAAGGCTATCAGTTCACCGGACCTTGACAAGATCCCTGACGACATCCTGACAAAAGATGACGTTGCGATCGATTCGTTCACCAATCACCTCTCCACCGTAGTAGGTGCATCCGCAAAGGAGGTCATAGTGCCGGACGACCGGCGCCTTGTCATTCCAGCGGATGTGAGACGATTGGTGACGGAGAGTAAAGCAGTGACCCGACATTACGACTCTTACCCCAGTAAAGAGAACAAAACTAAGAAACGCCACTTTGAACGCATGGTTCAAAGTCGCATGTCTGAGTTGCGTGATCAACAATGGGGCGATAAACTTTCAAACCTCGTGCCAAGCCACCATGCTTACTGGGACTTGGCGCGAGGTTTGAAAGGAAGTAACCATAACGACATGCCTCCCTTATACAGACCAGTCCCACTAGTCCCAGCGTTCTTTGACGAAGACAAAGCTGAGTGCCTAGCTGATAGCCTAGAGGCTCAGTGTTCCCCTAACGTAGATCACGTTAACCAAGCTCACCTCGATTCGGTGGATGCTGAAGTCGAACGTAAAAGCTCTGTGGTCACCTCTGAACTCCCACCAATCACCTTAGCGACTTACGCTGAGGTGGCGAGACTGATCAAGGCCCTCCGACCGCGCAAATCCCCCGGTGCCGATGGCATCTCCAACAGGGTTCTTAAAACCCTCTCTCCTCCTCTCATCCATCTCTTAGTCAGCATCTTCAATGCTGCTATGAGCCACTGCTTATTCCCAGACACCTGGAAATGTGCAAATGTCATTGGCATTCACAAACCAGGCAAAAGCTCATCTGACCCCACCAGCTACCGCCCCATCAGCCTCCTCAGTGCCTTAGGCAAACTCTACGAGCGGTTACTTGCAAACCGTCTCCAGTCCCATGCTAAGGAACACCACCTTATCCCAGATGAGCAGTTTGGCTTCAGACCCGGACACTCATGCGTCCAACAGGTGCACCGCCTCACGGAGCACATCATTGAGGGCTTCAATAAGTACCCCAAACCCCAGACTACGCTAGCAGTCTTCCTCGACGTAGCGAAAGCTTTTGACAAAGTCTGGCACAATGGCTTGATCTACAAGCTATACCAATTTGGCGTGCCAGAACGTCTTGTGCTCATCCTACAAGACTTCCTTAAAGCCAGAAGCTTTCGCTATCGCGTGGAAGGCACCCTCTCCTCCCCCCACCCAGTCAGAGCCGGAGTCCCTCAGGGCTCCGTGTTATCACCTATTCTCTTTGCACTGTATGCCAGTGACATCCCACGCTCTCAGCCCAAAGTATTCCTAGCCCAATATGCGGACGATACCGCCATTTACACCACTGGGTGGCATATCAACAGACAGTCCTATTTCGTCATTCAACGGGCCGTCACCGAAATCGGTGACTGGTTCCGAAAATGGCGCATCGCGGTCAACCCAGCTAAAAGCACAGCTATGTGCTTTACTGAGAAGACACGCTCCCCTTACCCGAAACCACTTATTTTGTTCGACGAACCCATTCCCTGGGTTCCTAGAACAAAATACCTCGGAGTCACCCTTGATCGTCATCTCACCTTTAACGATCACATAACAACCGTCCGTAACAGAGCGGCCTTCGTAATGGGTCGCCTTGGTCCCCTGCTTCGCAAAGAGAGTAAAATGTCTCTTAGTAATAAGAAGACACTTTACACTGCCTGCATCCGCCCCATCATGACTTACGCATCAGTAGTGTTTAGTCATGCTAGTGAGGCCCACCTTCATAAACTTCAAGTCATCCAAAACCGTTTTCTTCGTAATGCAACCGGCGCCCCGTGGTATATCCGGAACACCGAGTTGCATTGCGACTTAAACCTTCCCTCTCTAGCGCAGTTCAATAAGGACTGCGCCCGCCGATACTTTGATCGAGCGCCCCACCACCCGAACCCATTGGTTGTCCAGGCATCGAACTACTCGACTGCCTCTTCTATCCCATTTTTCAAACCCCCCCGTCGCCGACCACGGCAGGTATTAGACGACCCGGATGACCCCATCGCAGCCATTACATTGGCAGCTTTAGCGTTATCCGCAAGTCGTCGAGGTAAAATCCCCAGGTGTGAGGTAATTAGAGGTCACACAATCAAACACCGAGCTCGCCGGCGAGCTCGAGGCAAAAACAAGGTCACGATAAATTGCTCTCCAAATAGTCAAAGAGTATTATTCAGTAGGGCCCAATTGTGCAACACTGCAGTTGCACAGAGGCATTTTGCTCCGATCCCCCCCATGTCTCTCGACAGCGAGACAAGCCGAGGTCCGAACCACAGTGGTGCCCTTGAGCTCGCTGTCGACCCCTCCTATAGTAGCGGCACGTTTTCGGCGTCCGCAGGAGACGGAGGTAGAAAGCGCTTTTCGCCTTCTACGCCCGTCTCAGGAGAAGTGCCTTCGGCACTTCTCCCTCCCGGGCTATTGTAGGGCCAGGCCCTCGCCCAAAACCCGGTGGAGCTGGACGACCGCACAGGTGGTAGCCAGCATCTCTGTCCTCCCTAAACAAACAAACAAGCTGGCCGTTTAGTCTCGATCGTGCGCTCGGTAAGTCAAGACCTCCTGAAGATGCTTCGTTTAGAAGCGAAACTAGTCGGGTATTCTTCCGGTTAGGCTGCGTGATGTTTGTGACGTCACGTAGATAACAGGAAAATTAGGCGGAATTGTCACTAGATATATAATTTTATGCTTTTTTAAGTGTTTTATTAAATATTATTTAATATTTTTTAGGATACTTTTAAAAGTATTTGTTATTATTAAATATGGATTTCCGCAAAGTAACGCCTGAATCTATCCATATATATAACACTTAACATCAGGTGAGATAAAGTGAAGTGCTACCCACTATAGTGTTAAGTAAAAACCTTTTCATAATATTCGTATAAATTTATCCTCGTCTCGATACAGCCCAATAAATAAATGTATTGTTTCAGGCGCAAGCCCTCACAGCGGATAACTTATCTCTGCGCGAACGAGTGAGTGCACTCGAAGAGGAATGTTCTAAACTAAGGCTCGCTGTCACAGAAGAGGCTGAACGGAGACACAAGGAGAACAGAGTACTGGCCAGAAAGGTATTCTTAGTTATTATTAAAGCAGGTTTTTTTTGTGCCTTATAGGTTAGCCTTGACCACGTTCTCACAGGATGGTAAATGATGATGTGGTCGAAGATGTTGTTCAGGCTAATCTATAATTACTGGCTCTCAAGGACAGCTGCCGGAACACACCGTTAGGTGCTTGGCGACGAAGATTTTCTACTTGAGGCTAGCCACCATGCTAATCCATTGGCGCGCCGCCGGAGAGTTCCCTGTATAAACTTTGGCTCGTTGGGGTCTCGACTAACTTGGTAATCCATTATCGTACCAAACAGTCATGTCTCGAATGTCAGGGACACTTAGGTACCAAAGAAAAAATCTTTAACCAAAAAATGGAACCGACTTCAACACCCAAAAGTATGAAATAACTTGTTGAAGTTGGTACCATGATAATTCAAAAGTACCTATTATTACAATATTGTGCGCATGGTACCGACTTTGACAAGTTATTTAATACTTTTCAGCATTGAAGTCGGTTCAATTTTTTGGTAAAAATAAATTTCACTCGTTTTAGTGATCCTTGCTACTTACGGGATTGATTGTCATTCATTGTCAACGACTATATCATCAAGATAAGTAAATATTTTTCAGTTATGTGTAACTCAAAAACGGCTTGACCGATTTTGATGACCGGTGAAATTTAAATCGGAACAAACGACAAGCATCAGCTTGCAAACAAAAAAGAATTTTCAAAATCGGTTCAACCAGTCAAAAGTTCTGAGATAACAAACATAAAAAAAATAGAAGTGAGTGAGAACCTCCTCCTTTTTTGTAAGTCGGTTAAAAACATAGAGAGTTACACTGGAAACTGGACTTATACAAAACAAAATGATTTTACATAGCAAAAGTAATTTTTAACGCACGGATTAATTCAATGCACAAAATCAAAGACTCAATAACCATTGACAACCACCAGATGGCAGGCGGTTATTTTTAATTTCGCTCGCTTAGACCGCCTGCACGCTTGCCTTCATATCCAATAAAAAAAGTAACAAAGAAAAAGAAAAGATGCCATAAGTTGTCGGTCAAAAACAGACTGCAAGAGAGACAACAGTGTTTTTTTTATGCATGATAGGTTAGCCTTACCTTTATCTCACCTGATGGTAAGTGATGATGTGGTTGAACTTGTTGTTCAAGCTAACCTAGAGAATTACTGGCTCTCAGGGACAGCTGCCGGAACACACCGTGAGGTGCTTGGCGACAGATTTTCTACTTGACGGTGGCTAACCAGGCGAGCATTAGCAAAATGCCCTACCACCATGCAATATTTATTAAATGAGATCAAAGTTATTCTTGTATAATATTATCATAGTTTGGTTAAATTGGGCTTCAGTCGTTATACAGATAGCTAACGTTCCGGCAGCTGTCCTTGAGAGCCAGTATTTCTAGTTTAAGCCTGTTAACACCTTCGACCACATCATCACTTACCATACGGTGAGACTGTGGCTTACCCAATAGAATAAAAAAAAAAGATAATTTTTTTTCTTGTCTTAGGTTGCTGAAATGACAGAAGAAGCTGCCGAAGCGAACAAGAGACTGGAGTGGGAGAAGGGGGAGAACGGAGTATTGAAGAAGAAACATGCTAGTGCCATTAAAGTGAGTCTTCTTCCGCTCTTTTCCCACTCTCATTCACTTGGGGTCGGTATTCATGTCTAACAACCCAAGTACATAAGTATGTATTAAACTCTTCTTTCCAAAATGACGGTTTTGGTTTTCAAAAACAACCGTCAGGAAATGTAAATGTTTACCAAATCAAATCAATTAATTTACATATACAAATCGTAAGTATTGATAACACCAGTCTCATAAGTCAAACACTATAGAAGTAAACAAAGTATGCAATAAACATACCCTCATATGTCCAGTGATATATTTCCAAGAATACAATAATTGATGTACATGTCTCGATCGTGCGCTCGGTGAGTCAAGACCTCCTGAAGATGCTTCGTTTAGAAGCGAAACTAGTCGGATGTTCTTCCGGTTAGGCTGCGTGATGTTTGTGACGTCACGTAGATAGCAGAAAAATTAGGCGGAATTGTCACTAGATATATATTTATATATTTTTTAAAAATATTATTCAATGTCTTCTTAAGATACTTTTAAAAATATGTTTTTATTTATTTTATTGCTGATAGGTAAGCCTTTGACCACAATCTCACGTGATGGTAAGTGATGATGTGGTCGAAGGTGTTAACAGGCTTAACCTAGAATTACTCTGGCTCTCAAGGACAGCTGCCGGAACACACCGTTAGGTGCTTGGCGACAGATTTTCTACTTGAGGGTGGTCGCTAGCCAGGCGGGCATTCGCAAAATGCCCTTCCACCATGCGGTGAAGCTCAAGCCCGCGGCGGGTTTTGAACCATGGACCTGCTGCGCGGCAGTCCATAGCCAAAGCCACTGAGCTATCACTGCTTCTAAAATCTTGTTATTATTAATCAAATCATTTATTTGCAGAGTACAGGTAATGCAAATGTGGTCATAGTAATATTATTGTTCGCCATACTCAACCCTGATAGGGTATGCAAATTAAAAGTACACAAATTTATCCATCAAATAATTACATGTCAATATTTGTTTATACAATCACAATTACCAAAAAATATACATTATATTGCCCAAATTTTATTTAAACCATACTTCATACAAGAAATGAAACTATTAGAAATATTGTCATGTCCCATTACAAAAAAATAATGTCATAATATTAATTTTTTATTAATTTACATTTATGTGAAGACTACTTTATCATTCAAATATTCCTGAATAGTGTAGTATGACTTCTCTATCAAAAATCTTTTCAACTTACTTTTGAACATAAAAATTGAGCTCGATTCTTTAATTATTTGTGGTAATTTGTTATAAATTTGAATTCCCATTCCAAAAATACTGTTTCTAAAGAGTGTGGTCCTGGATTTTTCTGAACAAAGTTTAGTCTTATATCTAACGCTCCTAAACGTCTTATAGTTATTTAAGTCAGTCCGAACCATGAGTGATGCCTCGTATATATAATTAATTAATGTACATTTAGAGTTGTAGTGTAAAATGCGTTGTTTCTGTATTCTGCCCGCAAGCAGACGTGCAAATATTTAAGGCTTATGCTAAAAATACACTACAAGTATTAACAATTAAATCTAATAATAGTAGATTATGATACAAGTGTGCTAAGTTGCTCATTATATACGAGGCTTTCTCTTAATGGTAGGCAACGCACCAGTAATGCTGCGGATATTACGGGTGTTCATAGGCGGCGGTGAACACTTACCATCAGGTGGACCGTCTGCTTGTTTGTCACCTTTTTAATTAAAAAAAAGGGCCTGGGGGCTAAATCAGCCGAGGGTATGAGCAAGTGGCCCACGAGTTTCATACGCACTTTTTCAACACCCTTGCGAGGAAAAGAAATATATTGCGCAAATGCTATACAAACAACATACGATTTTTTTTTTTGCGCGCGGCAAATATGTTCTGGTTGATTACATAATAATATGTACTGTAACAGCTGTTAGGTACTTACTTAACTTTGCAGGGATAATTCTATTACGCACTAGTGTATAATATTATTATGCACGAGGGTGTTATAGTTCGGTTTATGGCCCTAAGAACTATAGAATAAAACTCACTGTTCGAGCAAGGGTGTTGAAAATACATATATATCTCACTAAAATTCCATATATTCTTTAATACTATAAAATAATTTTCCAACAACCACTGACTTAGCCTATTCCTATAATCATGACCCTCTAACAGTTTTATTTCGTCGGGTAATTTATTATAAACAGTAATGCACATATTGTAAACATTTCTCTTATATATATATTTATGGCAGCGTGGTTGATATAGTATTAGTATTAGTTTCACTGCGAGCCTGTTACTTTTAACAAGACTGTTACTTATTTAAATATTATATATTAAACCGGCAATAACACTCACGTTGGGGATCGAATACGTCGACCCGGGTTACAGGTCGACTGATACCAGTGTACCCGTCGGGAGCTCGTAGACGCAGCTGCGCACTCGCCCTGATGATGAGCATCTGACATGCTCGAAACCCGCGAGACGTATTCAATCCCCAACGTGGGTGTTATTGCCGGTTTAATTTATAATATTAAAATATGTGTGAAACTCACGAGAATTTCATAAAAAAAAAAATACTGTTGTTTTTTAATCCTTTGAGACGAATTACTTAGCATTCCATGGATTTACCGTGCGGGTGCCGTGTCCATAGCGTTGCAAAGGAAAAGGCCAGAGGGGCCTGGGACTCGCAACCCTTGCAATGTAAGGTTAAGGGGCCCTTTATGATGCATCAATGCTCCCCTTCACCGCTCGAGCCTCCCCCCCCCTGCCTATATTATATTACAAATTGACTAGACGCACGAGTCGCACTCTTGATGGCAAGCGTGATGGTCGTCTACTACAGTTGCAGTGGCACCGTTCTTGGTCTGCTTGAACAAATTACTATTATTTATCTGTGCCCATATGTATACTACTAGCTGACTTCGCCTTTTGGTCTGATGTATGAAGAAAATCCGTAAAATTACTGTGTTTTTATATACTTGTGTGCAGCGGTGCGCCTTGTGCGTGTTAATTATTCAAATAAAATAGGTATACGTGTACTGACTGTCTTATGAATGTCTGCTATATAACTAGCTAACTGTGTTTAAGTGTGAGGGTCCTAGACTGCACTGGGAGCTACTGCCACTGACCTTCAATGATAAAACCAAAAATTCACTTTACTATTTATTACTAGAAAATGTCCTATTCGAACACAAGCACGCGAGCCGGTCAGTGCGCAGTAACTGGCCGACTTGCGATCATTCATTTCTCTTTCGCACACAAAATCGCTTACAAGCACTTGACTGTATACAACGTCGCGCCGTTCGTATTGTCGATGATCCCATACTGACAGATGGTGTAGAATCGCTTAATCTCCGTAGAGATTTTGCATCTCTCTGCGTTTTCTACCGTCTGTACAATGGGGAATGTTCTGAGGAACTGTTTGATCTGATGCCAACTCCAGAATTCTATCACCGCACCGCTCGCCATCGGCGGGATGTTCACCCTCACTACCTCGAGACACTGCACTCTACTACGCAACGGTTCGGTAGAACTTTCATACCGCGTACTTTAAGGATTTGGAGGGAGCTTCCCGCCGAGGTTTTCCCACTGCGCTACGATATGGGGTTGTTTAAAAAGGGGGTCATTAAATTTCTCAAAGGTCGGCAGCGCGTTGGTAACACCCCTGGTGTTGCAAACGTCCATAGGCGACGGTAACCACTTCCCTTCAGGTGGGCCGCCTGCCTGTCTGCCTACTTAAAGGCAATAAAAAAAAAAAAGCAACTTTCATACTTACATATGTCCCTACATACTTAATAAGATAATGCGTATTTGTTTGGTGGCCAACGCATCATCACCACATTGGTCATGATGCGTTGGTGGAGGCTAGACTCCAAAGCCTCGAGCACAGGTGCAAAGTTGCCAGTTTATCGGTATTTTACAGGCTTCACTTCGGAGAATGTGCGATTGATTTACACAACCTCATTCCCTCTTCTCCTTTCTTTAATCGGACAACAAGACGCACTGGAACACGGCATCCATACATTGTCAATATTCCAAAAATACGCACAAAACGTTTTAAAATCAAGCTTTATAATGCGTTCGGCCGATGTATGGAACACCTTACCAGCGTCTCTATTTCCCGATAAGTATAATCTGGAAGTCTTCAAGTATAGAGTAAATAGGTATCAAATAGGTAAGCTAGGCAAGCATATTACACCGTCGACCGCGTCGTCACTTTCCATCAGGTGAGACTGGTCAAATGCTTGCTTGTAATATATAAAAACAAGATTGGGATATATGAAGAATTTTGCACTGTGCTTGTCACCTCGAGACTTTAGTTCTTTGTCACGTTTGCCCAGTAATTCCACTAGAATATTTGAAATGGCAGTGGTACCCACAAAAACGTACCCTTCTTGAAGAAACGTATTATCGGGTAAAGGAAAGGAAATAACTTATAAATTTTAGAATTGCAATTCCTGACATTCCTCTGGAAGGGAACATGGACAGGCACGGCGCTTACCATCAGGTCGGGAAATTGGCCGTCGTATCACCATATTATATATTAAAGTATTAGTCCTGTATAAGGTACTGAGTCCGGTAAATGACATTTGGCGTTTAAACTAAGAACATAAAAACGTATTTAGACATCTCTCTCTACCTACCCCATACCGGGAAATAAAGGCGGGGACAAGGGTTAATTTTTTAAGTTTTTGTGTAATACAGTTACTTGGTATTTTTTATGTTATTGTGACGGAACAAGCTCGAAGCCCACCTGATGTTAAGCGATAACCTCTGCCTATAACAGATTCATTTCGTCACATGACGATTTGCACTGCGCCCGTCACCTTGAGACGTAGTTGTTGAGTCTTATGTGCCTGTAATTTCACTGGCACTCAAGAACTGCTGCCGGAACACACTGTTAGGTGCTTGGGGACAGATTTTATACTTGAGGGTGGTAGCTAGCATGGAGAGCAATCGCAAAAGGGCACGATGCGGTGAAGCTTAAGGTGGCGGTAGGGGTCGAACCAAGGGCCCGCGGCACGGCAGTCCATTGCTCCGCACGGCCATCACTGCTTGTAAACTTTCTTATTGCTTGTTTCAGGAATTGAATCGCGAGTTGCAGAGAGCTTTGAAACGGTGCGAGCAACTTGAAGCCAAACTGCCCCAGCCCGACGCGCCTTCTACTAGAACAGGCGAGTTCCTTACCACTGTTTAATGTGTTATATTTTTCAACACAATTGCTCGTAACGGACCTTTTATTGCACCGAACAACAACTTAATTCGTTTATTCAGTTTTTGGAAATTTTTCAAAATGACTGTGAATTGGTAATTAAAAACTAAAAATCAAAAACGTTTTTATCTTCGTTTACGTTTTTATCAATAAGCAACGTTTTTGCCAAAACAACTTATTCATCCGATAAACATAAAAAGGCCGAATGGAAAAAAAAATAACGCAAATTATCTGTATAGAATCAAATTAATTTCATCACATTGCATATTATGACTATGATTTTTGGATTTTGTGACCCATTCCCCGAAAGGGTCACTAAATCCAATCAGCGTGTGCAGTGAACTTTTATTCAATTGTAAGCTATGCAAGGGCAGACTCGCGAGGTCTAAAGCTCCGAGAGCAACTAGTAATATTTTTTTTCTTAAATTAAATATTTTCTTAACGAAATTAGTATTTCGTCCTCACAAGAGTGTTGAAAAAAAATTACCAAAAAATGGAACCGACTTCAACACACAAAAAAGTGAAATTACGTGTTGAAGTCGTTACCATGATAGTTGAAAAGTACCTATTATCACAATATTGTGACAAGTTATTTCACACTTGGGTGTTGAAGTCGGTTCCATTTATTGGTTAAAAATATTTTTTCATTCTTTTTAGTGACCCTTGCTACTTACGGGATCGATTGTTATTCATTGTCAACAACTATATCATCAAGATAGGAAAATATTATGGTTATTGGAGTGTTACTCAAAAATGGGTTGACCGATTTTGATGTAATTTAAATGGGACCAAACGACAAGCATCAGCTATCAAACAAAAAAGAATTATCAAAATCGGTTCACCCAGTCAAAAGTTCTGAGGTAACAAATATAAAATGGCGGGCTCCCCCCTCCGCCGCACGCGATATGTGTTACAGTCCTTACTTAGCGCAATAAATTCTTTGATTCTTTAGCTATACAGTGCTGTAATTGAAATTTGGATGGGGATGATAGATATGTAGCTGCAACATTAAACTGTATCCCCCGATTTTCTTATCATTTTTTTTTTAATTGCGTTCCAATGGAAACAATTTTAAGACGTATCCACGTCAAAGACGTGTGACACTCACGGGTACTTCCCCTACGTACCTTGGATGTAGTTTGCATGCTGGTAGGGCACTTTGCGAATGCCCGCCTGGCTAGCTACCACCCTCAAGTTGAAAATCTGTCGCCAAGAACCTAATGGTGTGTTCCGGCAGCTGTCCTTGAGAGCCAGTAATTCTAGGTTGGCCTGTACACCATTTTCGACCACATCATCACTTACCATCATGGTGAGATGGTGAGATAGTGGTCAAAGGCTAACCTATCAGGCATAAAAAAAAAGGCGTGCGTGTTAATTTTGCACTTGGCCGTTTTCATTATGTGTAATATTACTGTACTGTAACAGCCGAATCGTCCACTGCTGAACACAGCCTCCCCTATTAAGAGTCTTTACGCCTTGCGCTAACGTTCAAATTTAGGCATTTATCGTAGCGCGGCGCACACGAACACACCGTTAGCAAGGATCGAGCGGTCAAAGACGATGTCGCATGGAATAAAACATTTTGATCCTTTTTGAAGTGTTATTTATTTTTGATAAATAATGTGGAATGTTATGTAACTTTGTAAATTCATTTCGCATCTTTATAGTTTACATACAAAGTAGACTTAAATGAACCTAATAATAAACCTCTCATTGACTAACATTAGCACACCTATCTATAACTATAGTCCATTGAAAAGTTACATGAGCTTTGCATTTTTTAGAGCACGCAATTTTATTTTTGAGACATGTATGGGGGTCTATAGAAGAAGCAAATTCAAATTCAAATTCAAATTCAAAATCATTTATTCAATTTAGGCGTCTACGACGCTCTTATGAAGGTCAATTACAAATTTTAATATTGAAATATTCTACATTGTACTGCCACGTTCAGCAAAAAAAGTTTATAGAGCCACTGCGAGAAGCTTAACCTCAAGTTTGTGGGATCGCCACCCTTGTCCCCTGGCTCTCCTTCTATCTTGGATAAAGGGGTGAAAACACGTATTTTGCGTTATCTCAGAAACTATGCGTTTTACAAAATATTCGTTAGGACATAATTTGTAGCAAATTGTTTTGCCTATAAATATGGTACGTATATAACTTTGAGCCCTAAATTAAATATTAAAGAAGTTATAAGCAAAAATATATTTTTTTACTCTATAACTTTCTTTATACATTTTACAAAAAAATTACCCCAGAACAATATTGTAGATGATGTTTTGAGGATTCTTTTTCCGAAACCCGCAGTTTAATTGATTAAACTGAAAATAATATCCACAATTTTCAACACGTTTACACGTAACAAAAAATGTAGCACAACTAAGAGAATAAACTGAGGTAGAAGAAACAGCTAAGCCTGTGTATAATAATAATAGTCGTAGCAGGCAGATGTTCCTTTATCCCCAAACGGTAACTCAGACCTTTTCTACCTGCTTATCCTTCGGTAAGTTATATTTGGTAAGTTCTATGGTAAGGAAAACAGTTAGGTATGAATAAGTGAAGTTGTACGAATTTTTTTTTTTTTAAGTATATGAAAAATATAATTTAAACATTTCATTTTGACCGGATTCCCATAAGCATTGATGAACCTGGTCAACTTTGTAGCGCTGTAAGTGTTTTAAATGAAATAAATTAAAAAATCATTAAAAAATTCCTCAAATGATAATCAACAAGATTGCTCTGAGGTATCTTTTTTGTAAAATGAGAAAAAGAAAGTTATAGAGCAAAAAAAAATATATGAAAATTTTCTCACTCTTTTTGGTTATAACTTCTTAAATTTTTAATTTAGGGCAAAAAGTTATATAATCATATTTGTAGGCAAAATAATTTGCAAATTATATGCTGTAGAATTTTTTGTAAGACGTATAGTTTCCAAGATATCGCGAAATAAGTGTTTTCATCCCTTTTTCCAAGATGGCGGCCGGAGGACAAGGGTGGCGACCCTACAAACTTGAGGTTAAGCTTCTATGGACCACCCACATATGTCTCAAAAGTAAAACTGCGCCCTCTAAAAAATGCAATATTCGGTCTTAAATTGTAACATTTCAATGGACTACTGTGTAGGTATCTATATTCGATTATGTACTTCTAACCATCATTGTATATAGGCAAACAACTTAGTTTTGTAGTTTGTATACCTGCTTTGTGCATGCATATCTTGGTTCATTATATTTGTATAACTGCCCCGTTGGCGGAGCGGCTATAGTGGTCGCTACGGAAAGAAAATAAGGTGCGTTTAATATAGAGGTCTTAAATCCTAACTCAGGGTCGGTACTAATTGTTTAATAAAATATATAACGTCTATATTATTATAAACATCTTTTATTTTTAACCAAATCAGTACACGGTACAGACCGTTAGATAGTCTTGCCTTAAATAAAATTATTTCTTAGAGGCATAGATCGTGCTTTTTGATGGCCAATTATTTCGTGTAAAAGACACTTGTTGTAAAAATGTATTATGTTTGGCCAAGTTAATACCTAATATAAAATAAAAAAAAATAAAGAACAAATAAGAAAAAAAAAACATTTTAGCCTCTAGCTAGTTTCAAGTTTTTTTAAAAACTTTTTTCTTATATATAGCAACTACGCAACTTTTTGGTTTTTGCCATAGTAAAAAAAAATGTAACCATAAAATGGAACTGACTTCAACACCCAAAGTGTGAAATAACATGTTGAAGTCGTTACCATGATAGTTCAAAAGTACCTATGATCACAATATTGTGCGCATGGTACCGACTTTGACAAGTTATTTCACACTTTTGGGTGTTGAAGTCAGTTCCATTTTATGGTTACATTTTTTTTACTATGGCAAAAAACAAAAAGTCGGTTCCATTTTTTGGTTAAAAAATTGATAACTAGTTTTAGTAACCCTTGCTACTTACGATATCGATTGTCAATGATTATATCATCAAGATAGGTAAATACTTTTCAGTTATTGGAGTGTAACGCAAAAACGACTTGACTGATTTTGATGCAATTTAAATAGGACCAAACGACAAGCATCAGCTTTAAAACAAAAGGTTAAAACATAAAAAATACAGACGAATTGAGAACCTCCTCCTTTTTTGGAAGTCGGTTAAAAGTTCAATTCCGATCAGGAAATAATAAATCCTAGTTAATAATGAAAAAGGCATGGTCTCAACAACAATACCTTTACAATAATAAAAGCATACGCATAGATCAAAACAACTCGGTCACGCTATATTTTCATTGCGCACCGTAGTTGCGGCACGTGTTGGGCGCGGGACGAGCAGCGATACGTCCTCCCTCCACGAGCGCTAGGCGCAAACTGAGATGCAAGGTTTGTTTGTTTGTTTAGGGAGGACATAGATGCTGGCTACCGCCTGTGCGGTCGTCCAGCTCCACCGGGTTTTGGGCGAGGGCCTGGCCCTACAATAGCCCGGGAGGGAGAAGTGCCGAAGGCACTTCTCCCGAGACGGGCGTAGAAGGCGAAAAGCGCTTTCTACCTCCGTCTCCTGCGGACGCCGAAAACGTGCCGCTACTATAGGAGGGGTTGACAGCGAGCTCAAGGGCACCACTGTGGTTCGGACCTCGGCTTGTCTCGCTGTCGAGAGACATGGGGGGGATCGGAGCAAAATGCCTCTGTGCAACTGCAGTGTTGCACAATTGGGCCCTACTGAATAATACTCTTTGACTATTTGGAGAGCAATTTATCGTGACCTTGTTTTTGCCTCGAGCTCGCCGGCGGGCTCGGTGTTTGATTGTGTGACCTCTAATTACCTCACACCTGGGGATTTTACCTCGACGACTTGCGGATAACGCTAAAGCTGCCAATGTAATGGCTGCGATGGGGTCATCCGGGTCGTCTAATACCTGCCGTGGTCGGCGACGGGGGGTTTGAAAAATGGAATAGAAGAGGCAGTCGAGTAGTTCGATGCCTGGACAACCAATGGGTTCGGGTGGTGGGGCGCTCGATCAAAGTATCGGCGGGCGCAGTCCTTATTGAACTGCGCTAAAGAGGGAAGGTTTAAGTCGCAATGCAACTCGGTGTTCCGGATATACCACGGGGCGCCGGTTGCATTACGAAGAAAACGGTTTTGGATGACTTGAAGTTTATGAAGGTGGGCCTCACTAGCATGACTAAACACTACTGATGCGTAAGTCATGATGGGGCGGATGCAGGCAGTGTAAAGTGTCTTCTTATTACTAAGAGACATTTTACTCTCTTTGCGAAGTAGGGGACCAAGGCGACCCATTATGAAGGCCGCTCTGTTACGGACGGTTGTTATGTGATCGTTAAAGGTGAGATGACGATCAAGGGTGACTCCGAGGTATTTTGTTCTAGGAACCCAGGGAATGGGTTCGTCGAACAAAATAAGCGGTTTCGGGTAAGGGGAGCGTGTCTTCTCAGTAAAGCACATAGCTGTGCTTTTAGCTGGGTTGACCGCGATGCGCCATTTTCGGAACCAGTCACCGATCTCGGTGATGGCCCGTTGCATGACGAAATAGGACTGTCTGTTGATATGCCACCCAGTGGTGTAAATGGCGGTATCATCCGCATATTGGGCTAGGAATACTTTGGGCTGAGAGCGTGGGATGTCACTGGTATACAGTGCAAAGAGAATAGGTGATAGCACGGAGCCCTGAGGGACTCCGGCTCTGACTGGGTGGGGGGAGGAGAGGGTGCCTTCCACGCGATAGCGAAAGCTTCTGGCTTTAAGGAAGTCTTGTAGGATGAGCACAAGACGTTCTGGCACGCCAAATTGGTATAGCTTGTAGATCAAGCCGTTGTGCCAGACTTTGTCAAAAGCTTTCGCTACGTCGAGGAAGACTGCTAGCGTAGTCTGGGGTTTGGGGTACTTATTGAAGCCCTCAATGATGTGCTCCGTGAGGCGGTGCACCTGTTGGACGCATGAGTGTCCGGGTCTGAAGCCAAACTGCTCATCTGGGATAAGGTGGTGTTCCTTAGCATGGGACTGGAGACGGTTTGCAAGTAACCGCTCGTAAAGTTTGCCTAAGGCACTGAGGAGGCTGATGGGGCGGTAACTGGTGGGGTCAGATGAGCTTTTGCCTGGTTTGTGAATGCCAATGACATTTGCACATTTCCAGGTGTCTGGGAATAAGCAGTGGCTCATAGCAGCATTGAAGATGCTGACTAAGAGATGGATGAGAGGAGGAGAGAGGGTTTTAAGAACCCTGTTGGAGATGCCATCGGCACCGGGGGATTTGCGCGGTCGGAGGGCCTTGATCAGTCTCTCCACCTCAGCGTAAGTCGCTAAGGTGATTGGTGGGAGTTCAGAGGTGACCACAGAGCTTTTACGTTCGACTTCAGCATCCACCGAATCGAGGTGAGCTTGGTCAACGTGATCTACGTTAGGGGAACACTGAGCCTCTAGGCTATCAGCTAGGCACTCAGCTTTGTCTTCGTCAAAGAACGCTGGGACTAGTGGGACTGGTCTGTATAAGGGAGGCATGTCATTATGGTTACTTCCTTTCAAGCCTCGCGCCAAGTCCCAGTAAGCATGGTGGCTTGGCACGAGGTTTGAAAGTTTATCGCCCCATTGTTGATCACGCAACTCAGACATGCGACTTTGAACCATGCGTTCAAAGTGGCGTTTCTTAGTTTTGTTCTCTTTACTGGGGTAAGAGTCGTAATGTCGGGTCACTGCTTTACTCTCCGTCACCAATCGTCTCACATCCGCTGGAATGACAAGGCGCCGGTCGTCCGGCACTATGACCTCCTTTGCGGATGCACCTACTACGGTTGAGAGGTGATTGGTGAACGATTCGATCGCAAGGGTTACGTCATCTTTTGTCAGGATGTCGTCAGGGATCTTGTCAAGGTCCGGTGAACTGATAGCCTTTAGGGCATCGCCTACTTGCTTCCAGTTCACTATCGTCTTAGTGGGGCGGGGGAGGTCAGTCGTTGGGTCGGGACCTAGTCGCAGTATAATGGGTCGGTGGTCAGAGTGAAGCTCGTGAACCACTTCTATGGAGCGTACCCGGAGTGTTACGCCTCTGAGTAGTGCCATGTCAAGCAAGTCAGATCGATGGTCTTCCATATAAGGGTAGTGAGTGGGCTCAGTGGGCGCAATTATGTCAAAGTTAAGTTCTGCGATTAGGTTTTCAAGTGCAATACCTTTGGGATTGTTGACGTTACAATTCCATAGGATGTGCTTACTGTTGAAGTCGCCAATCAGAAGGACGGCGCTTCCTAATGAGAACAAGGCTTCTAAGTCAGCTCGGACGATCGGCTTGGAGCAAGCTTGGTAACAGGACGCTATGACTATAGGTTGATGACCAGTCATAGCTAGGAGGCAACAAGATGCTTCCATATTAACAAGAGTCGGGGTAGGTAGGGGAATGCAGTGCAGGGACCTTTTGTAAAAGATAAGAGTGCCTCCCCCACGGGAGTTCACTCTATCATTACGTACCGTTCTGTAATTGGCAAACCTAGGGTTCGCCTTCCCCGGTTTTAGAAAGGTTTCCTGCACGCATAAGATATCGATAAGGTGGGTACAACAAAAGTCGTGGACGAGGTCACGTTGTTTGAAGAGGCCGTCAGCGTTAAATGACGCTAACGAAACTGAGTACGGTTTCGTGCGTTCGGTTGTACTACCCATAGTGGTTGTACTGGGGAGGGGCCTGGGGGACGAAGCGCTTAAGGGCGCTTAGTAAGTTTGCGTGTTCCAATGTGTATTGGATCACGTCCGCTGGGGATTGAGCGTATTGCATCTTGTGGAATAGCTCTTGTACCTCATTGATGTCAACCGACATAGCCAGATCGCTGACTAGGTTGATTGCCTCTTGAAGAGGGGCAGCCATCAACGGCATAGGGGGAGCTTGTGGCCGGGAAGCGGCGCGGGGAGGGGCGCGAACGGTGTTGGCAGCGGGTGCCGGGAGCGCGGGGCGAGCCGGGGCCGGTGCGCGGGCAGGGGCCGCGGCGCGGGCAGGGGCCGCGGCGCGGGCGGGTGCGGGTGCGGGTGCGGGCGCGGGTGCGGGCGCGGGTGCGGGCGCGCGGGCCGGGGCGCGGGCGGTAGCGACGGTCTTAACCATACTGGGTGGTTTAGACCATGCGTTACGGGCTGGGAGCGGCGCGGGTATTACCTGTGAGGCAGGTACTACCGTGAGTTTAGGGCTTACCCGTTGGTAGCGGTCATAAGAGGGACGGGTCGGCCTATGCCTTGCCACCCTGTGGTTCACTCGTGGTGCTTTAGGGCAACCACGGTAATTCGCGGTATGCCCTTGAGCACCGCATAGAACGCAACTGGGTGGGTCCGGTGAATCCCGGGTGCGAGTGCACGCTGCTGTCGCGTGATCGCCTAGGCACTTAACGCACCTAGCGCGAGCGAAGCAGAAACGGGAGGCGTGCCCGTATAGTTGGCAGTTATGGCACTGCGAGGGACTCCCATTCTTGTATGGGGCTTGGACATCGAGTCCTGAGAGGCCACAGACCTTTTTTAAGTTAAAAATGGCCTTGCCTTCAGGAGTACGATCTAGTACTACGAGTACTAGATCGTAGGCACTGCGGTCCTTCCCGCTGTACATGCGGTGAACTGCATGTACGGGGAAGTCTTGTGCCTTCAGGTCGGCACATACCGAATCGGTATGTACCTCCTTGGGCACACCGCGGATGACCACTCGGAGGACTTTCTCCTCTTCGAGCGCATAAGTGTGGAAGCTTATGCTCTCATTGCGGAGGAGTTTCGTTAGCGCTCTGTGGTCGCTAATGGTGGACACTTGAACTTTAATGCCCTGCTGCGTGGAGCGGGCATTAGTATAGTGGATCCCACGATCCGAAACTAAACAGGACAGCATGTCCCATTTGGTTTTGTCCTGAATGAACAGGGGCGGAGGTGGTTTTTCGCGGCGCGCGCTCGCGTCCTGAGGGGACGCGGCAGTGGTGGCCGGAGCGGAGGGAGGAGACGCGGGGCGCGGGGCGGGGGTCGGCTTCTTGCCGGAGGCGGGGGCCTTAGCGGGTGCCTTGGCGGGAGGGGCGGAGGTTGCGCAACTAGCGGCTTTAGGAGCACGCTTGCGTTTCCTATCTACGACGGTATAGCCGTCGTTGTCTGAGTCCGAGTCGGTGCGTAAGGCGCGACTCGGATCTACCTCCATCTCCGCTTCGGAGTCCGAAGTGGGCTCGACAACGGCGAAGGAGGGACGGGTGCTCGCTGGCCTCCCGATCGGTGAGCGCGAGCGAGACCTCTCACGGGGCGGGGCTGCCACCGTGCGTCTGTTGTCTGGGCCCGGAGCGGGCGAAGCCGGACTGTCCTCTGAGAAGGACCGGGTCAGAGGAGGGACGTTGGCCTCCGGGATTGAAGTCCCGGAGGGAGCAATAAGAGTGTCCGTGAGGCGGGCACTCGCTTCCTCTTCGAGGAGTTGCATATGAGCAACATACAGATCGGGGTGGCGGAGGGCGAAGGTCTGAAGGACCTCCACCTCACCGTTAGAGGGACGTTGCATCCTGAGGGGAATACTCAGGATGGCCTAACGGGTTCTGTCTCCCTCTCGCAACTCGTGAGCTCACTTGTGTGAGAGGGAGTGAGTACCTATGGTGTGCCCTAGTTGTGTACCCTCTCCGAGCTTTTTTCTCGGCGGAGAGGGGTGCTCCTAATGCTGCTCCGGGGTTGACTAGGGGCGACCCCAAGGCCAGTTGTCCCGGAGCCCAGCTTGCTTCGGCTGACCCGTGAAGCGGGAAAGGCCACGGTGCAAGGTTAAACCAAAACAACAACAGTGGCCGTTGTCACCGTAGGGTGTCACACTGCGACCGCAGCAAATGGCGGATTTGATCGTTCAGACGGGTTTGGCTGACGCTACCCCACGCCTGAACGACGTCGCTTAACAGCACAAAGTGTGTTGTTACGCGCACTGTTACAATGTTGTGTCGAGTAGTAAAGTTGTGAAATGCGCACCGAAAAGTGCGGTCAAAACAAGACCACCAGCCCGATAATATGTTGTTCCGAAACAAGGGACTTGGGTAGGTGGTAATGCCTGACGTCTTAGAGCGCCTCTGCGCGACGGCACGGCGAGCTCGTAGCTCACGTTGCACGGCGTTCGGCGGCTGCTCAGCTTCTGCACACAAAACAAAACTTCGTCAGGACTGCGTATTCCAAGGCACTGGTCTGCAACTAGCGTCGGAACGATGACCCGAGTGAGACGGCAATAGTGCGGGGACTATTGCGGTCTCACTGGGAGATACTGGCGGAGCTGTAGACAGGTGTGCACGGCGTGGCGGCACAGGTCGGAATCCATGCTGAGATGCAAGGCGTTGTGTTCCGTAATTTATAGGTCGTATTGAAAAAATTGTATAAAATACATTTTTCACTAAATGAACGACAAAATATTATTATCTATTAAATAAAAACTTCAACTAATGAATTGCATATTTATTTATTTGATAAAATACCAGATTTTGTAGAAATAACAAGAAATTTGAATGGTATTTTTGTGCCAAAAGTGCCCTTTCAATCCCTTATTTACTCAGTTGTTACATATATTTATCAAAATGTTATTAATGCACTCCATTGGTGGTAATATGATTGGTTTACTGATATTTTTCAATCTGTAAGACGAATAATTTTTGTTCGATAAAAAGACTCTTGAAGTCACACTGATGAAGAAATTTATGAAAACATGAGTTGGTAAAAAAAATTTTGTCGGATTTCAGTTGTTTTTTTTATTGTTTTGTTTAATGCACTCCATTAAAAAAACAATAAACTTTCTTCCTGCATCATTTAAAAAACAAAAACTTTTATACTTTAGCTGCAACAGCCTTGAGAAAACGGCTGTAAAATGGCTTTGCTGGAATAAGGCCTCTTAAGGGGCCCTATGCTTGGCAGGCGGCTTGGAGATCGCAGCATAAGTTGGCAGTTCTTTAGAAGGCGCTGCTGCCCACCTTCCAGTATTTTTCACTTAGTCGCCTCTTACGACACCCACGGGATGATATGGGGAGGTGCAATTCTATCCCGGTGCATTTATGTAATATGCATACCTTTAAATATCGATTATTTAACTTTTCAGGTTCAATATCGTCTCTGAGCAGCGTTGAGAGCGTACAAACTGAAGACAGGCTTCAGAATGGTCACGCGGACGGACTGCCAGACATACAGGTATGTTATTGACCGAGCGCGAAACGCGAGCGAAGCGTCTTCGTTTCAGCTTCGGTAAAAGTGCTTTCGTATTTCTTTCCGTTACCTCAAGCGATGCTCGTGAAGTTTTGTGAGCAAGTTCGATTATTATATCATATCATAATAATTCGAAGCTCTCGTAGCGAAGTTTACTTAGCCATTCTGACCCGATCAGCATGGTTAAGCAACGTCCGCCTCGGTCATGAGTTGGATGGGTGACCGCTGCTGGTTGGGCATTACTACTGAGCGCTTCCGTGCTTCGGAGGGTACGTTAAGCCGTCGGTCCTGGTTGTTGTCTTAGGATGGCAGTCGTTATAGCATGGTGGTAGGGCATTTTGCGAATGCACGGCTGGCTAGCTACCACCCTCAAGTGGAAAATCTGTCGCCAAGCACTTAAAGGTGTGTCCCGGCAGCTGTCCTTGAGAGCCAGTGATTCTAGGTTAGCCTGAACAACATCTTCGACCACATCATCAGTTACCATCAGGTGAGATAGTGGTCAAAGGCTAACTTAAAAAATTTTTTTTTTGTTTATTTCGGTTTTTAGAAATGTTTCTAAACGGCGCGGCGTAGATATTGAATTCCAGTTCAAATTTAATTTATATATCAGTTTGCAGGTTATCAATAACATGGTTGAAAAGGTTATTTCCAGGTACATTCTCACCTATATAAGGCATGCAAATATTACAAAACAATAATGGGTTCCTTATATACATAGCTTTTAAAAGTTATACAAAAAAAATAATTGTAATTAAATAAGTCAGCAATCCAATCAGAGTAAATATTTCAGAACTGCAATAAAATAATGTTTTAAAATTACAATACAATGTAATTTTTTACTTTATGTACGATAGGTTAGCCTTTGACCACTATCTCACCTGATGGTAAGTGATGATGTGGTCGAAAATGTTGTTCAGGCTAACCTAGAATTACTGGGTCTTAAGTAATTCTAGGTTAGCCTATATTATCAAAATCAGTACTAATATTATAAATGCGAAAATAACTCTGTCTGTCTGTTACGCTTTCACGCCAAAACTACTGGACCGATTTGAATGAAATTTGGTATGGAGATAGTTTGAGACCCGGGGAAAAACATAGGATAGTTTTTATCCGACTGCGCAAAAAGAGGTTAATGTTTTCGCGCGATAACCGACATACGCGCGGGCGGAGCCGCGCCCGGAAAGCTAGTAACACATAACAGTAGTGAGGTCTACGAATTAAATAACAGTTGTTCAAATGATACTGCTGCTCTTTTTCTGGTGTTTTTACCTTAGTCGCTTCTCAAGACTCCTACAGACAGTAAAAGGGGAGTGCAATTATTTCCCGGCGTCTCACGACTTTATCCTGAACAAAATCTTCGACCCCAACATCACTTACCATCAGTAGATATAGTCTCAAAGGCTAGACTAGCAGCAATTAAAAATAATGAGCAATAGTACTAAGCGGAAGGTGGGAAGCAGGGCCTTCTAAAGAACTGACAACCTCTACTGCGATCCCCAAGACGCCTGCCAAGCGTAGAGTGTATGGGTGTATATTCTTATATAACAATTTGCCTAATAATATTAAAATTTAGAAGTAAAAAGCTTTAAGAAACAACTAAGTGACTGGCTGCCGTGCAAATGTTTTATCGTATTAAGGAGTATCTTAGTTTAAATTATAGAAATTATGTATTATAATAACTTATTACTGATGCCTCAATTATAAATTATATTTCTGAAGCAGTGATGGCTCAGTGGCATTGGCTATGGGCTGCCACGCAGCAGGTCCATGGTTCGAATCCCGCCGCGGGCTTGAGCTTCACCGCATGGTGGAAGGGCATTTTGCGAATGCCCGCCTGGCCACCCTCAAGTAGAAAATCTGTCGCCAAGCACCTAACGGTGTGTTCCGACAGCAGTCCATGAGAGCCAGTGAAATTACAGGCACATGAGACTTAACAACTATGTCTCAAGGTGCAATTCGTGACTTGTGACGAAATGCTTCTGTTATAGGCAGAGTTTAGTCCACTTAACATCAGGTTGGCCTCGAGCTTGTTCCGCCTCAATAACATTAAAAAAAAAGTATTACAGATTGTTAAATGTTAAAATTTGCACTCGTGCTTGCAGGATTAATACTGTACTTGACTTATCTATGTACAGGATCTTGATTTTGTGTTTTTTTTTTTTAACGCCTGATAGGTTAGCCTTTGACCACTATCTCACCTGATGGTAAGTGATGATGTGGTCGAGGATGTTGTTCAGACTAACCTAGAGTTACTGGATCTCAAGGACAGCTGCCGGAACACACCGTTAGGTGTTTGGCGACAGATTTTCAACTTGAGGGTGGTAGCTAGCCAGGCGGGCATTTGCAAAGTGCCCTACCACCATGCTGTAACGACTGCTATCCTAAGACAACAACCGGGACCGACGGCTTAACGTGCCCTCCGAAGCACGGAAGCGCTCAGTAGTAATGTCACCAACGGTCACCCATCCAACTCATGACCGAGGCGGACGTTGCTTAACTTTGCTGATCGATTCAGAATGGCTAAGCAAACTTGGCTACGAGCGCTTCAAGACGAATTGTATTGTATTCTTGCCCATAAGCATCTGATTTGATTTGATTTGGCAAATCCCCCAAATGGGGGAGACCTTATTTCAACGGTGGTGATGATAATGAGTACTATGCACAAAGATAGTCTGCCTTTTTGTCTAATGAAATAGATTTTCCGTTTTTTTTATACTTAATAGCGTTTCTGTTTTTATTTATTATCGCTGCACTTAAAAGGAGATCTCCCAAAATGCAACGGTAAGGTTTTATAACTCGATTTTAATTTCAGATCCGATTTCCAAGCTTGTTTGGGAAGTTGTTCCCGAAGGTTAGAGTTATTTAGAAATTCGTTGAGTAATAGAATTTTGGCATTTATTAGTAGGTTGACATAAGTAGTTAAATGTAGTGTACATGTGTAGTTAAACTGTAATTAAAGACAATTTTTATCATAGTTTGTACTAGATTTATATTTTGTACTTTATTTTTGGTGTAATAAGGCGTAATTGAAAACTCGTACTTAATCCTTAGGACGTTTTAAAATTATGATACTCACAGACAACGAGTTACTTAAGTCTGAATCTCGGAGAATATAATCGGCACCGAGATCTCAGAAAATATGGACAAGTAAAGAAGCGAAACTCAAGTATGTTTGTGTGCTCGTAAAACGTCTCGCGGCTATGTGTGAATGCGACGACGAGAGCTCGGGCCGCGCGGTGTGTGGTCGGGCGCCGTTAGTGGCAACTCTAATTAAAGGTATTCGTTCGCCCATTTGGCCAGGCTAGGTATGTAAACAGATAGATAATGCTGTTGTGACACGAAGTTACCACGTGTGTTTTAATTTTTTACGGTGCGTTACGGAACTGTAAATATTTAAAATTGACCCTTTATCATTTGTATGGTGATCTTGCGCACTGCGGTTCAGGTAGGGCTGCCATCACCCAATGCCGGACGAAATCTTAAAAAACCCGGATATTTGGGTGAAATTGAGTGTTTTTCCCGGACACCCATGAAACTAAGTTCATATATTTTTTCATTTATACAGCTTCTTTGCGCAAAAACCTCAGTGCTACAAACATAATTAATAAATCTTCTCTTTCCGAGACGATCTGGTGATAAAAATAATGAGGAGCAGTGTTATTTGGTATCAAATTAGAAATAAATTATGATTTTTGGTTAAATAAATAATCAAATAACTAGTTAGAAACTACTAACTACATAGTATCAATTTTTTTTAAGTCGTCTTGTTCAAGATGCTCAAGATCTGTTTACTTTACAAAATGACACATGTATATATGTAATTTTCTCAAGATCTTTTTACTTTTCTAAATTACGCGTGTTGCTTCTTCGACGACTCAACTCAGAATGGCGTTCGAGTAGGAAAAAACGTAAAATTTGTCCGAATCCCGAAATCGAATAGCACCCATACTTATAGAATTTTATATAGCCCGCCTATATGTATTCACTTAAAAAAAAAAAACTAATAAAAAATTATGGGAAAAAATCTTTTTTTTCCTCAATCCTGTATCAAAGTCAAACCTTATGCAATAGTAAGGTATAGTAAGGTATACTACCAAGTAATAAAAAATTATTGCGTATCCCTTATAGACTAATATCATTATTGGTTTTATGATTTTTTTTCATATCTATAGGAGTTTTTAAATCGACATTAACACTACTTACATTTACTTTAATTCTAGGTTAGTCTGTACAAAATCTTCGACCACATCATCACTTACCACCAGGTGAGATAGTGTTCTAACCTATCAAGCATAAAAAAAAATTAGATATTTTGCTGACTGTAAACTACTTAATTTTATTGAAAAATTTGATTGTTATTTTTCGATTTGTTATTTAATTCGAATGTTTAATTCAGATATCCATTGCAGCCTACTGCGTGACATCATCACTTACCATCAGGTGACATTGAAGTCAAAGGCTATAAAAGGTTTATAAAAACACTATGACCTTGCACATTTAAACAACACGTATCGTAATGAATAGATTCCGCCGTTACTTTGCGGAAATAATATATATTTAATTATAACAAATATTTTAAAATACTTTAAGAAAACATAAAAAAAATATTAAATAAATATAAAAATATATCAAGTGATAAATTCGTCTAATTTTCCTGGTAAGCCAACGTGACATCGAACCCCAGTTCGATGGTTCGTGTAGAATCGCAACGCGTCGAAAATTCTTCTAGTTTGGTTAAGTGGCCTTTAAGAAGTCATATTAGCTTAATAGAAGAATTTGGGGAATCATCACTAGATCTGTTTTTAATTTACTAAATATTTTTCTAAAATATAATTTAATGATTTCTTAAAGTATTTTTAAACTATTTGTCATCACGGCCTTATCGCCCGACTTTTAAACTCAGACTAGAACCTTCGCTTCCGTACAGAAACTTATTACATGACTGGCCAAAAAAAAAGAGTGTTATGTATTCATGGCTCATGTATGTATGTTTGTTAGCTTCTTTATTGCACTATAACTTCTGAACGGCTTAACCGAAATTAATGTATGAGATATCATTAGATTTGTCTTGATAGCGCATGTGACATAAATAAATAAAATAAAAATACAAACCTGCGGATTTTCGAAACCATATTATGAATATTTTTTTTCAAACCCATCGATTATTAAAACTAGGTCTGTAAAAAACGATTTCACAAATATATAACTTGCAGTTTGAATTTCAACGGAACGATAAAATGTATAACAATAATAAATTTGCAGTCGAGTTTTTTCTTTTTTAATTCATTTATACCTGTTTGTGTTCTAGGTTAGAGAACCTGACCGCCAAGCGTTAATCGAACGTATAGTGTCGTTACAACGCGCCGCCGCCCGCAGAGCCGAACGATGTGAGTTTCTAGAAGAACACTCCAAGCAGCTGACTTCGGAGCTACGGAACAAATCACGACTGCTGAGGCATATGCTTAGTGCTATGCCGGCCGGAGCAGTCGCGTCTGAAGATAGGGATATGAACAAGGTAAAATAGATTTCTAAATATGATTACATGCATAATCGCGTCCGAAGCGATCAGCGTCCCCTGTGACGGTTAAAGTATTACAATTGGAGCGCCAAATTTCGCCTAGAAATAGCGTGCCCATGTGGCCGAGTGGTTTAGGTATCCGGTGTGAAATCGGAGGACGCGGGTTCGATTCCCGCCCAGGACATAAATTTTTTTGTGCTTCCATAATTTGTAAAAATATGAAGTTAGAATAGACTTCTTCTTTCGTTCCTTATGGTATGGCATTCTGGGGTTGTGGGTTCGCTGGAAGTTATCTTTTTTAAAATTGGAATTATTTGATAAGAATAGAATAACATTTATTGCCAGTAACACAATTTAACATTGAACAAAGAAAAGTTGGAATAAGACTAATTTAACTGGCAATAGCCATAATATATTGCCCCAGTATAAGCCGGATGGTTCACACAGGGCTGGTTATCAGCATACCCATTTGCTCCAACATATGTGTTAATCGAGTTAAAGTTAGTGATGCGGGTACATACTTATAAAACTAAAATTATCCACGTTACACTCTTATATAAAAAAAATATATTTTTTTGTAAAAGATTAAAAGAACAGCTGCGTTGATGCAAATTAAGATTAATAAAATACATTGCTTACTATAAAATGACATACTTATATGAAGAAAATAAAAAAATATTCCATTACATAATTTAATAGAAGATGTTTTGGTATTAATTACATTGCAGAACTATATTTTTTATTCATTCTGTGATATTTCGCTGTGCCATCATCTTGCCAGGCTTACAACAAAGCATGACGAACGTTCTACAATACGAGACCTTTATCTATGACAATATAGATATTCATTGTCTCAGTTGTTGCGACGCTGCGACTAGCTGCGTCGAGCGTACGTATGCGCGCTGTTACACCTAATATATTGCTGACCTAGGCCCGAATCCCTCACAAACCTATTTACGCGTTGTCAGCAGTATTTTTCTCTATATAAACGGTGGCTTTCAAAATTCAGTGTTCAGATTTATTGTGATTACTCCAGGAGTCACCAGACTCAGTACCTGTATACCCTTCAGGTGGAACCTCTGCCCAAATTAGTACCAAAAGTGAGTTGCGGGAACTTTTAAAGTCAAGTGTAAATTAATAATTTTATTTTTTAAATAAAATAAATGTGTGTGTGACCATAAGTTGTTTTTATTTTAAGACAACTGAATAGGTCCACACAACAGCGCGTATCAGCGCATACGTACGCTCGATGCGGTTCTGAACGCGCCCATTCATTTTCATAGCGCGTCACTCTAGTGACGTACGGCATGCGCACGCGTTCTACGTACGGTACAACGCGTACTGGGTAGCGTGCTGCGTTTGCGTACGGTCCGTCTAGCACTTTATAGATAGTGCCATCCACGAAGAGGCGCCCCGCTCTTCTTTTTGATCGCTTAATCGAAGTAGAGCAACTTTCTTGCCATGTCTCGATTAACGCAATGTGAACTAGACTACTCGTGTGCATCGAATCGCTGTCAGCTCGTGACTATCGCTCGGTTCAAACCCCCCCTTGCCCCGCGATTCCCTCTGTTGAAAAAGAGAGGGGCGCGTCTTCGTGAATGGCACTATCTATAATGTTTAAGAATTTCCAAACAGCTGTGTCGAGTACATTTACTAAACCGTTTTGTATTTTCTCACGCTGCCACTTAGTTGAAGAAACTGACAAAGGTATGTTAACACATGTGATAATTTAATTTTTGTTGCAATAGATTAAGGAATATAGCATAGTAGCTGCGCCCGTTTCACCCGCGTAGAAAATGATGAAAAGTGATGACGTTGATGAAAATATCCTGTGTTATGTCAATCCAGGATTTACATATATTTCAAATTTAAAGTCAAAAACATTTATTCAATTTAGGCGTCTACGACCCTCTTATGAAGGTCAATTACACATTTTAATATTAAAATATTCTACATTGTACTGCCACGTTCAGCATAAAAAAATTACAGAGCCACCGTTCCTCCTATTATTCCAAGTTTTATTGTTGTTGTTTTATTTATTGTTTTATTCCAAGTTTCATCCGAATTGGTTCAGTTATTTCGGCTTGAAGGGGTCACAAACTTACACATTCACTCACTCACTACATTCACTTCCAAATATCGCATTTATAATATTAGTGTAATAATATAATATGTACTGTACTCATCATTTGCCATCTCTCATATTATGATAAAATATATCTAAGCGTTTTCTTAGGTTAAGGAACGAAGCAAAAACTTCTCAAATATAAAAAGACCTGTCAATTGCGCGTGTCAGTCTCGAAAAATTACACAATAACACGAAACAAAACTTGGTATCCGTACACATTTTTGTTTATGGTCAAAACAAAAATTGATCTGTGGGCGACGTGTGTGTTGCCGGTGCCAAATTTTTTACACGGGTTTTTGTGAAATGTTTCGAAAAACACGTCGCATTGGGCGCGGCATAATACTTCATTTTCGGAATCGTAACTTGGTACGCATAAATATTATTTGTCACGTTAGTAGTGTGGAACACCGTTAGGTGCTTAGCGACAGATTTTCTACTTGAGGGTGGTTGATAGCCAGGCGGGATTTCGCATAATACCCTACCACCATGCTGTAGCGACTGCCATCCTAAGACAACAACTGGGACTGACGGCTTATCGTGCCCTCCGAGGCACGAGCACGCTCAGTAGTAATGTCACTAGCGGTCACCCATCTAACTCATGATCGCGGCGGACGTTGCTTAACTTAGCTGATCGGTTAAGAACGGCTAAGCAAACTTCGCTGCGAACCTTTCAAAGCTTGTTTTCTGAGAGATACAAATTTGACTATACATTTCAGAAAGAGATAGCGCGATTAGGTGGCGGGGCGATGGCCGCGGTTTGGGGCGGAGACCCAGCCGGAATGACGCTGGAGCTATCTCTGGAGATGAACAAGCGTCTGCAAGCAGTTCTCGAGGACACGCTGCTCAAGAACATTACACTTAAAGTTAGTATAAATAGGTTGTTGAGAAGGTGGTGCTGTTATACGATACTCTGGTAAAAAACTAAACTTTCCCAGATGACTTTTATTAAGGAAAATAGATACGGGACTCCGAAATTATCTTTTTAAAAAACTAAAATATCACAAGACGAGATTTATTTAGGAAAATAGATTCGGGACTCTGGAATTACCTTTTTTTAATAACTAAACTTTTACAAGACGTGATTTATTTAGTAAAATAAATACGGGACTCCGAAATTATCTTTTTAAAAAACTAAAATATCACAAGACGAGATTTATTTAGGAAAATAGATACGGGACTCTGGAATTACCTTTTTTTAATAACTAAACTTTTACAAGACGTGATTTATTTAGTAAAATAGAAACGGGACTCCGAAATTATCTTTTTAAAAAACTAAAATATTTCAAGACGAGATTTATTTAGGAAAATAGATACGGGACTCTGGAATTACCTTTTTTTAATAACTAAACTTTTACAAGACGTGATTTATTTGGTAAAATAGATACGGGACTCCGAAATTATCTTTTTAATAAACTAAACTATCACAAGACGAGATTTATTTAGTAAAATAGATACGGGACTCCGAAATTATCTTTTTAATAAACTAAACTATCACAAGACGAGATTTATTTGGGAAAAAAGATATGGGACACCGAAATTATCTTTTAAAAAAAACTAAAATATCACAAAACGAGATTTATTTAGGAAAATAGATACGGGACCCTGAAATTATCTTTAAAAATTATCTTTAAAGACGAGATTTATTAAAAAAATATCTTTAAAAATAAAAGTGGATCGCTTGATGAAAGTAGAATGGACGCACTTGAAATTTATATGTAACGTGTTCTATTATATTTTCCAGGAAAATATGGACACACTGGGAGCGGAAATCTCTCGGCTAAAAGGTCAGAAACAGCCCGATTCTAAATGACATTAAATTTTAAGTATATTATAATCGATCTAAACATTCGAAATGTATGTACCTAATATATAATGTTAAATTGTTCCAATATATGTACTTGAATTGTACCTTATATAGGTGTAGGTAGCTTCTGTAAGGTCCGAATCAAGCCAAAAGAGGTGTTCATACGCGGTCCGAATCTGTAAAAAAATATATCATGGACGCCGTATTATGAGTCACAATTACCTTCCGTGATTCTTTGAGATATTTATATTTAGTGATTTGGACAAAGGGAGACAGTAAACCCTACACATGACTTACTTCGTTTCAGTTATACAGGGTTATTGGTAAAATGCTAACAACCTCTTAGGGTTGACTTCTGCTAGTCCTAACAAACATGTTGAGATGATTTTTTTCTTGTTTTGACATTTTATATATATACATATATTTTGATGGTGTTTTAATGCCTACTCCGAGCTAAGAGCGCCCGCCACGGCATCAGTGAACCGCGCCGTGCTCCCTTTGAATACTTACATCGAGCAAAGTAATAAAAAATATTCAATAATTCTTTACAGGCACAAGAGACTTTTAACATCAGGTGGTCCTTGTACTTATTCTGTAAAAACACAAAAAAATACTAAAAAAATATTTTTTTTAATCTAGTCGAAAAAAAAATGGGGTATCTCAAAATATTTGTTAGGACTAGCAGAAGTCAACCCTAAGAGGTTGTTAGCTTTGTACCAATAACCCTGTATAGTGCTCATTCCTTTGTTTTGTCAGGAAATCAAAAGCAAGTCGTCAGATTCGATAGCAAGCTGACGCTTTACTTAACTTAATTCGGACCAGAGATTATGGAGGTCAGCATCGTAAGCGTGATTCGGATCGTACCGTAAATAATTACTTTTAAATAACTATTTTAATGAGCCATCTAAGCTTATGATAAAGGAGTAAAACAAAAAAGTCTGCATGTGGAATATAAATTTGAAAGGAATAGTTTGAGACTGGGCGCTTTTCCACATATCAGTTGCGTCAAAGAAAAAGCTGCCGTCTCATGACTTCATACCATAAAAAGACCCTTGTTTGCAGACGAGCCTCTTTACATTCCAATTTTATTAATTACCGCCTAAATGAATATTGATTTATTGTATTATTGTTTTTATAGAAATAACTGCCCAATGTTCTTCCTATTATTGTATTATATTTTATGCAAATTTATTTGAGTTAGGATTCGTTATTGTGTTTTGTGCTATATATCTGAATAAAAATGTATACAATTAAATAACAAAAATAAAACTTTATACACGCAAAATTTTGCCTAAAACAAATTTATCTTAGAACAAGGCATTTCAATTATAGTTTTCTTTACTCATACGTAGTTTAAAACTAGGTTACATCATAACATACAAAACTTGCATTATGAAAAGATGTCTCAAGTTGGTATTGTTTGTATATGCGAAACTGGGTAATGGTTAGCGCACACTGATCCACCCGGCACCGTATCGACATTGCCTCAACTCAAAACCTTCAGTATTCTTTATGTAGAACTCCGTACTGCAACACACACTAATCAACGCAGTATGTACATCGCCTCGACTCGGGGTAAGGTTGCGAATAATCGTAGCATATTCGAAATGTTGATGCGGTGTCGAAACAATACTTGTGCATTGTCCTTTAAGGTATAGGCATACCATATCGACTCGACAAAAAAAGCATTGAAATGTGAGTTTAATTATATATGTGAGTAGTTGAATGACAGACAAAAGCGAAATTACTTTACCATCAGGGTACAACACGATTTAATCACCGGTTTTTTTTCTTGTTTCCTCTCTGTCACTTGCTTCTTTGCAGACTTATATAAATTTAATATAATTTCAGCATCTTTGGCTAAACCGAAAGTTAAGGGTGAAACTGAAGGCCATAATATTATGAAGTGCAATTTTATTTAGCAGTGTTGTTGATATTTCAGTATTTTCCAAGTATTTTTGTACACATATATTGGTCTCGACATAATAATTTCAGTGTAATATAGTAAAAATGTATAAGTT
This sequence comes from Plagodis dolabraria, assembly GCA_963854805.1. Lineage (NCBI taxonomy): Eukaryota > Metazoa > Arthropoda > Insecta > Lepidoptera > Geometridae > Plagodis > Plagodis dolabraria. The sequence continues at coordinate 10,020,557 of OY978467.1, read as the reverse complement.
GTTGAAATTTTTTATGAAATTAAAAGTTTATAATATATGTGTTTGACAAAAAATACTTTATGTTCGCGTACATTTTACCGCCGCTTTGTCCAAACCTAATCATGTGTCATATTTACAGTATTACGAGTATATTTCTTTAAATACTTAAAATTAAATTGTGTAGATTTTATACCAAAATATGAAAGCAATATAAAAATGGTCATGTAAACAAAAAGGTATTCAGCAAGAACTTCCTTTATAAATTTATTACAAAACTTGTTAAATGTCATATTATGATATTGTACATTCAATATAGCAATAACAAGTATAACACTTCGTAATTTTCATAATAATGCGATGTCAATAAATTCATAATAATCAAAGTTGACATAAGCATGACTAAAAATAGTTAAAATTATTCTTTCATTTTAAGACACTTGTGTATACATAGAGAGAAACAGAGGTCTTTGCCACTATTTAGAAAATTACAATGTGTATACTTGTTATTGCAAGAGACTACATGATACGGTAGCAGCGGTGACCTCAAATGCCGATATTTTTCTATTCATCTTCATCTAATTTGCAGTACACCAACTTGCGTATATATTGTTTTGAAAGATATTTACAAAAACTTATGAATGTTAAATTCTTTTGGCGCACACTAATCCATTCGGCACCGTAATCCACATCGACTCAACTCAAGCCGTTTTGTGTTCTTTGAATGGAACGTCCATACTGCAACGCACTCTGTACGACGCCGTATCGGCATTGCTTAGTTAGACTCTGGACAAGGTCGCGAGTATCATGAAAAGCGAGGCGACTACGCGGCCGTTGATATGGTGCCGAGGCGATACGTTTGCGTCGACCATTATTTAAAATCCTTATTATTGTTCTGTATACAGGGTTATTTGAAAAATGCTAACAACCTCTTTTTTTTTTATTTGGTTTTGTTCATTTTCCACAGACTCCGGGGTCCGTGCCATATTTGAAGTTAACAGAGAATTTATTTAGTAATTACATAATAGGGGGAGCATTCTTACATACTAGGGGAACACAATTTCAAGGAATTCACTATTACTAAACAGTTGCAAACAGATTTGCACTGGCATTCCGAACGGACCAGTGTCCTCAAGCAGCACTAGCTAACAACCTCTTAGAATTGACTTCTGTTAATCCTAACAAACATTTTTAGATGTTTTTGTGACGAAATAAGCACGTGGACCACCTGATGTTTAAAGTCCCTTGTGCCTGTAATTTATTATATCATATTTGTTATTACTTTGCTCGATGTAAATATTCAAAACTCTATTCAAAAGGAGCGCGGCGCGGTCCAGTTTTGAATATTTACATCGAAAAGTAATAATAAATGAAATAATAAATTACAGGCACAAGAAACTTTTAACATCAGATGGTCCTCGTGGTTATTCCGCCACAAACACATAAAAAAAATCTCATAATTTTTGGCAGGACTTAAGAAGTCAACTCCAAGAGGTTTTTTTTTATGCTTTTTTTATGATTGATAGGTTAGCCTTTGACCACTATCTTACCTGATGGTTAGTGATGATGTGGTCGAAGATGTTGTTCAGGCTAACCTAGAATTATTATAGGTCATTGGCATTTTTCCAATAACCCTGTATATGCTTATTATGACAGAGTACCTCAGGAGTTGTTAGTATATAAAATTGTATATAATATGTAAATTGTTATTTTATCTGTCTCAGTGTTAAATTATTATTCGTGGTTAATGTTTATGAAATGTATAATCTACTAGTAATTAAATTATAAGCTGTTATTGAATCGTGGTGGCTTTAAAACGCTTCGTATACGTGTTTTTAGAAAATAAAATATAATGAATAGATTCAGGCGTTACTTTGCGGAAATCCATATTTAATGATAACAAATATTTTAAAAATATTTTAAGAAAACATTGAATTAAAATTAAATCATTTCTCGATTGTGCGCTCGTAGAGTCAAGATCTCCTGAGGATGCTTCGTGTAGAATCGAAACGAATGAAAAATTAATAATAAAAAAAAGCTGAATTGTCACTAGATATATTTTTATATTTTTAAAGTGTTTTAATTCAATGTTTTCTTAAAATATTTTCAAAATATTTGTTATTATAAAATAAAATATGTCGAGATATCTTTCACAACTCCCATGCGACAACTGCAGCATGAAATAATATTACTTTGTTATCACTAACGCGGTTTTCACTTATTTTGAAAGAAAATACGTTATTACTCACGTACAGAAATAACTCAGTGCTAAGCTAGCGTCCCAAACACACTCTGTAACAGACAACCGGATGTGGTTGAAAATAGTCGGATTTATCTGGTTTAAAAACGTGAGTATGCACGTATTTTTTATTAAAAAGAATTATATTGTGAAAGCTATATGTACTCCTTATGTTGTCTGAGGTTTTCGCGATTTTTACCTGCACATAGTAATTAAACAGCTTTAAACGGTTTAAGTCGTGTATTATATATCATTACTAGCATTCCGGGCCCGGCTCCGCCCGCGCGTATGTCGGTTATAGCGCAAAAACATTAACCTCTTTTTACGCTAATCTAATAAAAATAAAAACTATCCTATGTTTTTTCCCGGGTCGTAACAGACAGACAGTTACTTTCGCATTTATAATATTAGTACTGATTTTCGTCCCGACGCGACGTTTCAAAAACTTTGCAGTGATCGTGTTCACTTGAATGTCATCTTCTCACCACGATCCGACGAATAAATAAGTAAAGATATGCAGCTCTCATACAGTTACCGCTTTGATTCCGAACCCATCAAGTTCACAATTAACAAAACATGCACAATCTTACAAACTCAATCGGATTGGTTAATTGATTTGGCGCTTAGAAATGATCGCATCCGATTGGTCGCGCTAAGGTTTTTTGTTTTTTTTTTATGCTTGATAGCCTTAGACCTCTATCTCACCTGATAAGTGATGATGTGGTCGAAGATGTTGTTCAGACTAACCTAGAATTGCTGGCTCTAAAGAAAAGCTGCCCGAACACACCGTTAGGTGTTTGGCGACAGATTTTCTACTTGAGGGTGGTAGCTAGCCAGGCGGGCATTCGCAAAATGCCCTACCACCATGCTATAACGACTGCCATCCTAAGACAACAACCGGGAGCGACGGCTTAACGTGCCCTCCAAAGCACGGCAGCGCTCAGAATCAGAAAGTAAAGATCAGAATCAGTAGTAATGTCACCAGCGGTCACCCATCCAACTCATGACCGTGGCGGACGTTGCTTAGCTTTGCTGATCGGTTCAGAATGGCTAAGCAAACTTCGCTACGAGCGCTTCAAAAGGCTAAGGTAATGTTGCGTCGCATGGTCACTGTTTAAACCACGCCTGTCGCGGTAAGGTTTGCGTTCTGTTGTTTCTGAGCTAGACTTACATTTATATTCGTAACTACGATCACACGTTTAAAGTTATTAAATATCTATATTACTCTTGTTACTACTAGCTATAATACTAGCGCTTAGTATTATACGTACATAATAATTTGATGATAGAAAAGTCAACTACCTGCGGGACATGAACCCGAGACTCAGGATACCAATATCGTATGTTAACTGGCAATACAGAAGTCCTATCTGATTTTTTCGTCACAGTGTTTTTCTTAAGAGCGCACCGAGATTTTTAGTTATTCGATGCGCGCCGCGTATGTGTGCGTGAGTAAGGCACGCCAACAGCATCCGTCCCCGTCCGACGGCCGAAGAATTACTAAAGCGGATAGGGACAAAGCATCGCGGCTCTGACTAAAATGGGCGGAACGTGTGAATATAGGTATAATGAAAAATGTAATGTGTATACGTTAAAGAAACCACGTTGATTTTTAATTATTCAAATACTGATGACTTTCCGTGAAGTATTTACGCCGTACTAAGGGTTTATTTAGTTTTTTTTAGATATAACTTTGGATTTTTTTCGCGGAAACTAAGTAATCGTGTTTCTTAAGTGTATCGTTAAATACCATATATATTTATTTCATAACTCAAAATAAAGATTCAACAAGGGATCAAACGAACTGTTACACCTAATATATTGCTGATCTAGGCCCGAATCCCTCACAAACCTATTTACGCGTTGTCAGCAGTATTTTTCTCTATATAAACGGCGGCTTCCAAAATTCAGTGTTCAGATTTATTGTGATAACTCCAGGAGTCACCAGACTCAGTACCAGTATACCCTTCAGGTGGAACCTCTGCCCAAATTAGTAGCAAAAGTGAGTTGTGAGAACTTTTAAGTCAAGTGTAAATTAATAATTTTATTTTTTCAAATAGATAAATGTGTGTGTGTCTATAATAATGTAAATAAGTTTTTTTTTTAAGACAACTGAATAGGTCCACACAGCAGAACGTAAGTATTTCACAATTACGTATAGTTGCGTGATAAAAGATATGACCTTTTGCCAGTTCACAGTCGATATGTCACTTTTTGTAAATAAGCCGTGGATGTTGTTTGGTTATTCCTTAACATCGTATTCGAAGCTACGCTACATTCTTGGTGCATTTTTATTTTGATGGTTGCTATACATTTTAGTGAAAGTGGGTGTGTTGTCACAGAAATCAGTGTTTTGTAAGGCTTTGATGCAATTGTAGAAACTTTGAGAGTTGTAAAATTAGACGCTCGATTTCAGCGTACAAAAATCAAACAAGCCACTGTTGAACATTGGACTAATTATTGACAGGCACAATGTCACTTAAAGAAAAGAAAAAAATACATGTATTTCTGACAGCACACAACATCGGAAATTCACGAACAAAACAAAAAATAATATAAACTATAAAACAAAAATCTATCTAATAAAAAACAACTCCAAAATTATATAATATTACATAAATAAAACTATTTCAATGTTGCGTGACGTCAGAAATAAGCCCCGACTCAGCATAATATGTTAGGCTATGCTACAACAAAAAACTATAGCGCTGTTTTTCACTCAAGGGCTTAAATTTTCTAATCTACCAATACATATACGATGTTTAAATTTCTTTTGGAATAAGAATTGAATATGGTGCAGCAGTAAGCAGTTCTAACAAGAATGAATGAATAATTAACATGCAGGCAACCCACGGGAATTATATGTTTCTTTTTAGTACTGTGTATTAATATTTTCAATAATTTGAGTTGATATTGTCCGATTAGATAGATAGATGAACTCTTTATTGAAACACCATTATTAAAACAACTGTAATAAAACAAATAATAAGACTAAGGGCCTGTTTCAGAATCTTCGAGTAAGTTCCGGTTTTAATACCCAAAACATCTTTATTTAACAAAACACTATCTTTGCGTTTCACAGTCATCGATTTATTCTATCCATCGGTTAAAGCGCGAAACGCGCTGCATGTCAACTGTCATTTTTATCATTCAGTTATTTTATGTGTTGGTTAGCAACCCGATACTTTATTAGGACATTCTGAAACGGGCCCTTAGTGTTACAATGGGCGATCTTAGCGCTCAAAGCGATCTCTTCCAGACAACCTATTATTATATATCAGCAGCTATTAAAGCATAAAGCTACTTCCATACCAACGTGTTCAGTTGCGTGCGCGCCGAAAATAATAGTATGCTAAAAAACCTGAAACGAGTTATCGAATATAAACAAAACGAGTTATCGGCACTTCGCACGCCACTGTACGCAGCTGATCGTTGGTTCGTGCGTACTACGAAACACTTATTTGTGTGGCTGAACGTTGTGGCTAGATCAAATTTTACGTAAATATAAGGTGCGTTCATTTTGGCTCGGTTGCATTTGTAGCAGTTTCAAAAGTGGCATTTGTATCTTAGCGTTCGGAAAGAAGCTTCTGCTATTTTTTACCACCAATGACTGTATGCTATCCGAACGTCTTATACATATTTTGACAAGTGTTATTTTTGGAACTGATAGGCTATCGGAACGCCCTTATAATGTATTCTTGTATAGTATTAAAGTACGCACTTCATATCGATCAAAATGTAATGAATAGGGTCGATATTACCTAGAGCGTAGTTAAATGTACCTACACTATGAATTACTGTTAAGAGATTATTATATGTTGTTGTCGGTTGGAGAGTCTACGGCGAAGTGGTTATGTTATTTCAAAATATATTTTGAGCATTTGAGTTTGGATTTTTATTCAAAAGACTCTTTTATTATCTTTTACTGATGGTAGGTAAGCCTTTGACTACAATCTCAACTGATTGTAATTGATGATGTGGTCGAAGATGTTAACAGGCTTAACCTAGATTTACTGGAAGGACAGCTGCCGGAACAAACCGTTAGGTGCTTGGCGACAGATTTTCTACTTGAGGGTGGTCGCTAGCCAGGCACCTTGCCGCAAATGCCCTTTTGCGGCAAGGTGGGCATTCACAAAAAGCCCTTCCACCATGCGTTGAAGCTCAAACCCGTGGCGGGATTCGAGCCATGGACCTGCTGCGCGGCAGTCCATAGCCAATGACACTTGCTTTTTAGTTCAATATGGTTTAAAATGTGTAGTATATCTAACTGCACATATTGTAAGATGTTTAGATCACATAATGCTAAGAAGCAAATATCAGTGAAAACCTCTTGTATTAAATAAGTCCGTAAAAGACGCTTTTAAACATTAAGAAAGTTTTCAAACTCTCGCACGAAAAATATTAAAAAGATAATAGAAAAATAGACAACATAAAACATTTCGATTTCACAGTAGTTTTGCAATACTTAGACGCTAACATAGCCACGGAAGTTTTTTTGCCAAAATTATTGAACATAATTAACTCATACTACATTACTTAAAGTGCACCGTTAAGTGAGGTTACCCACTAAAAACCCGGGATGAGCAGTCCGCCGCCTAGTCGGCGCGAAATAGGGTAGCGAAGGTATCCACCTGGGGTAACCCATGGCTTTTTAGTGGGTAACCTCACTTAACTTACTATCCCCCCCCCCGAGGGGGTAGTAAGGCCCTTCAGGCGAGGACTCCCACATAACCAACTCTGCTCCCCCCAGGGCGGGTGGTATCCATAAAGGATTTTCCCGGGTGAAAAAAAAGGTGGATACCTTCGTTGTATCCGTAATTTGTATAACCAAGCTACTGAAACGATTTTCATTCACAAACAAATTTCTATGAAAACAATCTGAAAGTATATCTATTCTAAAAATAGGATATTTAAAAACTGTTCAAAAATTAATAATAATGACTTAGCTTAATTTTTTTTTATTTTATTTATCAACATTATTAATTAAAATAGTAATATATGATAATTAGTGTCTAAAAACCTAAGTAAGGTTTATCCAGCCACTTGCGTTCTCGACAAGTTTACAAAAAGTAAAAATATTTCAATACTACAAACAAGTGGGTAGATTATAAACTGCATCAGCGCAGTCCACAAGCTTTATCAAAGTGTGTGTGCTATCTGACAGTCGCGCTTTGTTACAAATAGTATCAATACAGTTGTTGCGTAATTACAGATTCGTAACATAAAATTAACACTTAAATTCTAGTAATTCACTTTGGTCCCCACACTAGGATTCCCTGTGTCGTGTAGACCATATACATCATAGAGCTATGATGTCTATGGTGATATATGATACTACCAACATACAAACCGAATGAGAGCATCCAACTTTTTAAGGGTATATTTTACACGAACGCCCCCATATAAAACGCAGCTCCAATCTCATTTTAATAATAGCGAATAAAACTCAATGATTTTTTACCTACGTAATCACTACCTTAATATCCACTATTATACAGTTTTGAAATACACTAGCTCAAAAACTCGTAATTTTAGATAAAAGACCCAACTTTAAGCATCTCTTTCAAAAAAAATAAGCATGTTTTTAATATTTCTATTGCACCACAAACATGGGGAATATAATGATCTTTCTATAATGGGAAGTTATTTATACATGTGTACTATACTTTTTAAATAAATCTGGAGCTACTAATAACTGGCTCAAACTCCTAAAAACGAGTGCTATATACTAAACGCTATATAATAAAAAAAAATATTATTAGTCCAAAAGAAAAAGGATTTAAGCCAGAAACGATAGGTCTAATAATACTCTACATTTACATGCGAGTTTTTTTTTAATAACAAGTTGAGTTTATATAAAAAATCATGAATTGGCTGGCGGGTATATGTCCTGATTTAAAATAAAACAATACATAGACAATAAAACGTTTATTAAAAAACAATTAAATAACGATCACAGATCATACTTAGCATAATACTCGTAATTGTCGGTGAGATTGCCTTATGATTACTGGAAGAGTTCCAAGCTCCAACACTATTTCAATGGATATGTTCGAAATGCTAATACTAGCATTTTATTTTTCCAAACATCTAGGACAAATAATCGTAAATTCTAAGGGTGGAACAGCCTTTTTTAGGGTTCCGTACCCAAAGGGTAAAAACGGGACCCTATTACTGAGACTTCGCTGTCCGTCCGTCTGTCACCAGGCTGTATCTCAAGAACGGTGATAGCTAGAGAGTTGAAATTTTGACAGATGATGTATTTCTATTGCCGTTATAACAACAAATACAAAAAGTTGGCCAAGTGCGAGTCGGACGGACGAATTAGGGCTATGAAGCGAGGCCTATCACTATCCCTCATCTTGAACATTTTGTGGCCCCTTTTACTGTAAAACTATCACGCCTATATATTTGTGCTTTAACTTAGTAATTCAACTTCACATCTAGATGTGTTATCTGTCAAAAAAAATTATAAGCATTACAAAAATTTTACATTAACAATTTTGGATTCATTGGATATAATTGATATTCTATTTTCATATTTTTGAATGTCATAACTCTGTCTATCGACACGAATTAGTTTTATATCTGCTATCAGTACTTAATATTATAAATGCGAAAGTAACTCTGTCTGTTACGCTTTCACGCCAAAACTACTGGACCGATTTGAATGAAATTTGGTATGGAAATAGTTTGAGACCCGGGAAAAAACATAGGATAGCTTTTATCCAACTGCGCAAAAAGAGGTTAAGTTTTTTGCGCGATAACCGACATACGCGCGGGCGGAGCCGCGCCCGGGAAGCTAGTATTAGATAAACTTAAGAATGGGTTCCATTTTACGCAGCGTAATTTTTTGCAAATTGTTAACGTAAGTTTGCCACCCTCAAAAGACGCCAAGTACACTAATTAGAGTAATTAGGATTAAATACATAAGATGCAATACAAAAACAACGATTTAACACTTGTTAAAATTCACTTATGATTACTTATAAATTACTATCAGTTGACATTTCGGAAAATTATTTAGAATAATTATGGATTTCCATACAACATTACTACATTGCTGTGGAGGGCAAGAATGAAATTCAATATAACTTTTCCCGCCGCACATTTATAAGGGAGAAATCACGAACTTTATAACACGATTTTGAACGGGTAATGAGACACTTCCGAGTGGGTGTGGTTTTAAAAAAATAAATCTCAAGAATACTGTACCGTTGTCTACGGTTGAAATATTGTTGTTACTTTTAGCCGATATCTTATGGCCGAGTAGCTCAAAGTCAACGTCATTTATTCAATTTAGGCGTCTACGACGCTCCTATGAAAGTCAATTACAAATTATAATATTGAAATATACTACATTGTACTGCCACATACAGCAAACAAAAATTATAGAGCCACTGCGAGAAGAACGGGCAAGAAACTCGGGGCCATTCTTTTAAACGTTTTTTAACAATGTGTTTAGTACATATTTTAAAGTAAAATTATTACAATACTTAATTTACATTACAGCTGATTCCGCAATATTCCGATAGTAATGATATGGTCAGTCTATTTCTTAGTAACCATAATAAGGGATAAAATGGCGGCTTTACGGGACAGAAACTGACGCTTAACCCGAAGAGCAGAGGTCCGTTTAGAACACTATTTCCAAAAGTCCTGTGAAGAGGCTAATGTCTCTTCAGCACCATCATCGGTTTCCGGATGTCGAATACTTCAATTAATTCCTGGAAGAAATAAAAATATTTTTAGAAAGGGTATGCCTTATTTATTTATTTTATTTATTCAAATAGCACAATGTAACCTACAGACTAAGTCCATTCCGAAGCAGTGATAGCTCAGTAGACATATAGTATTGCGGACTTTTTATAGATACTGATGTCCTCTTTAAAATTTTCCTAAATCACTTTGATCTGTTTTCAATAATTTCCGCAGCGTACACGATATAACGATTTTTATTGGTATTTTGTTCGAACTTTGTGTTACATTATCGAAGTTTTCATACGGATCTCAAACTTTTTTTAAAATCTTCTATAGACTATGTTCATCAGGGATAGTGTAGAATTCTAATGATGAAAGAATTTTTCAAATCGGTCCAGTAGTTTCAGAGCGTATTCAATGCAAACAAACAAACAATCAAATCTTTCCTCTTTATGATATTAGTTTGGATAAACAAGTACCTTCCACCGATGCATGTCTATGGAGACGATAAACTGGTTCTCTTCAGCGATGTCACTCTGGTCATGCGGAGTCGCCGGGACTGGAGTTATGAACGGGAGCTCGTATTCTACGTCTGTTCAAAATTTAATGACATCATAAATGTTTGTTTTTTAAACATGACGGTTGAACTAATGCAATCAGAGCACGAAATTTTGGCTTGAAAGAGCGTGCCCCGGTGGCCGAGTGGTTTAGGAATCTTGCGCGAAGTCGGAGGACGCGAGTTCGATTCCCGCCCGGGGCATGGAGTTTTGTGCTCCAATGATTTGTATAATAAATGTTTTGTATCAAAAATATCAGCTGCAATTAAATTCTAGTACTGTGGCGATAAGGTGATGATAATAATATATAGGAGGCGTGCCTATGTCCATTTATTGGCCATTGCATGGCGCTATTTTTTGACAAACAAAACTATTGTCGATTGTGATTTCGACTCCCAGTAAGTTATTTAAGCTCTACCCGTATTTTACAATAATTAAATGTAGGTACCGTACACATAGGTATTGCAACATCAATAATTAAACTGTCAAATTCTATCTGACACCACTGCAGCGTTGCCGTAGTACATATACAGAACAGCATTGGATACAGATTTATATACAGAATTTTTCACATTCTTCGTTATCAGTAATCTGCTTAAAATGGAACATATCAAAACAAATAACACACTCAAATGCCGTCCATTATAAGTTGTCTGCTGCATCTATTCCTAATGGTTAATTTATTTTTTAAACAAATATTATTTGGTTTTTAACTCACTCTAGTGCCGTGGAGAGAATCTTTTCATCTTTAAATTTAATGAAGACAAAACAACGGCATTAATACAGACCCAAACCAACTAATTGGTGTTATTTTTTAAAGTATTTATTTGACCATAGCAAACCCTCACGCTCTATTACGTTGTGTCACATAATTATTTATTTATTTATCACAATAAGCACGGCAGATACCAATTACACTTATTACTATCATCATTTAGAAATTATTATACATAGAAAGCATACATTACATTGACTAAAGACATTTAAATTAGTACATATAAGGTGGATATCAATTCATCAACAATACTGCGGGGGATGGTGTAGAATCGATAACGGAATGTGTTCCACCTATGTTTAATTTTCACATACAAAAAATCAGTAGGTATAACTATTATCTAAGCGTGGCGCGTTGCCTTTTAGTATTATAGCGGAATCGCGGTTTACTCCATTCTCACAAGTACGAACGCTACCTGATGTCAATTAGACGCTATCACTAGGGCAATATAGCAAAACCGCTGTTTTGCCCTAATGATAATTATATGAAGCTTTTTCACGTGCCTATTCTGACGAACGCGAAGGCCTTACCGGCCAATCTAGCTAGACTGCCGAATGCTTTGCATAATCGCCAATCGATTAAACTCTTCTAAATGATAAAAAATGTTACTTACCTAAATTTTTTTAAATTTCAAGTTTACGTAGGTACGTACTGTATTGTGTTGCAGCTACTTAGGTATGCCGTATTGTGTTAAACCGCTACCGCGTCGCGCGTTCTTTTGTCGCAAGCAGGCAGAATAGGTACACAAAACAGCTGTCTATGGTGCCTAGTAAAGTAGTTCATTGATTTGGGTAGCAATCGTGCGTGTGTGTGAATAGAGTAGATACAACGTGTTCGTAGACCGCGGTTGTCCTTGCTATTATTCCCAAAGCCAACGTGCCACAGCTTACGCAAAAGTACAAACTTTTTGTGTATGTGAAAATTAAACATGAGTGGAATACATTTCGTTATCGATTGTACGCCATCCCCCGCAGTATTGTTGATGAATTAATATCCACCTTATATATAATTATTATTGAACTGTCACTTAAGAGGCATTTCACATTTTGATGCCTGTATCGAAGATTTTAAGCGCTTAATTTACTAACATAGGAAAGATCTACAAATTGTTGAATAATTGATAAAAATAGAATAATCTGTTCCCTTTTCAATTAATGTACCACATTTACAAATATTACTTCAAGTATTTTGTAGTGACCAATCTCCCGCACCTTGTTATACGAATTAACGTACGCATAGCCATCTTCTGAGATCTATCTCTTGTATAAAATATCATCAAATTAACTTTTAAATAAATCTATACATCAGGCATATAATCTTGTTGACACTTAATGTACTAGAATATCGATAATTTATCATAATTATGGAATAAAAATTAAAGACCTTGCGCCAATTTCCACGAATTATATGAGCATTTTAACACGATTTATTGCGTTAAATAAAGTGTAATTCCAAACAGATATTATATCAGAAGAAAGTGCATACTCCAATTAATCTAATCTCAATTAACTGTGATACTAACTGTTTTCTTGGTCAGGAAAAAATATTTAACATAACTCTAAATTATCATTGTTTACTCATGCCAATTACACAATTTTTTATATCACAACTTATATTTATTTATTAATGAGTGCAAATATCAAAATGAGTTACTCACAGTCACGCTATTCCGTCGTCACATCTTTCGCTTGTGTAAGCGATGCGCTGGCATTTACCTAAACGTCAGTAGCGTGATTTTGTGAAATGGCTCTTAATTAAATAAATTTAGCTACAAACATTTTAATGAAAAATTATGAAAAAGCATTTTAAATGAAATGTCTTGTCATTATATTTTGACACAACGTAAGATGCCATCGGGCCACCTGATGTTAAGCTACTGGCCCCTGAAGATAACTAGTACACACCATTCAGAGACCTCCTTCCAATTGCTTTTTTAGTTTTAATCAACTCACCAAGGTCTATAGCCACCATGCCATCCCTCACTAAGAAGGAGAGATGGTAGACGTTTTCTACGGTGCGACTGAAGCTGTCCGGGTCCAGCACCACGTGGAAGTAGCTCAGCGGCTTGTTACCATTGGAACGGTACGTTTTGTTTATGAAACGGTTCACTCTGCTGACCATCTCGCTTCCTTCCTCTTGCTTTTCTAACCTGAAAATGTAAATACACACATCAAAAGTGGCTAGGGATCAAGTACGTTTTCATGTAAATCAAGTAAGTTTTAACAGTTCTCATATGGGTCAGGGGCAATCTCAATGCTCAGATTTATGCGAGGAGAGTATTGTTTCAGAAGTGATCATCCCTTTGCGAAGCCGTTTGGGTAATTCGTTTCTGCACCTCCACACACGGCTAGAGTCTTGCCGATGCTCGCATTAACGTTATATTAGTTAACACTGTATATAAACAGTTCAGCTGAAATAGCGAGATGCTTAAATTTGTTGGGCACTGAAATTGTTCACTTATGTATTTTTTTTTATGCATGATAAGTTAGCCTTTGACCACTATCTCACCTGATGGTAAGTGATGATGTGGTCGAAAGTGTTGGTAGGCTGACCTAGAGAATAGGCCCTCAAGGACATCTGCCTGAACACACTGTTAGGTGCTTGGCGACAGATTTTCTACTTGAGGGTGGTAGCTAGACAGGCATTCGCAAAATGCCCTACCTTACAACCATGCTATAACAACCACAGAAAAGAGAAAGCAATAGAAAGGTGAAGGGGGCGTGGTACGCGAGCTCACCATACTCCTAAACAGGAGTATTTACGTCAACGGACTATAATGCTACTGACAGTCGACCCGCGGTTAACGCGCCGCATGCATCTCCGTCAATTTATATGAAAATGCCGCGTTGTGCTGTTATAAGTTGCAGATTTAATAGCAATGTCACAAATGTAAAGAAAGTAGGAATATCCTATCACCGGAAAACGTAATAAATTATTCCTTAATGTTTTATATTTCGCTGATGAACAAAGTCGGTGTAATCTGACATATAAGTGATTCATGATTTTTTTATCGACAATTTTATCGATAAATTGTTAGTCACTAAATGTCACCTCATTCCAATATCTAATTTGGAGCTTTCCTGTTAGACCTACGAAAGCAAGCACCATCTGTCCCACTGCTTTTAGTGCATATAAAACTTTTACCTGGACGTAAATATACACGTGTAGGTCAGAAGGTAAACATCAATTAAATTAACAAATTATTCAAATATTTTCAAGAACACGCAATCTTTCAAGGTTGTGATTTCAACTTCAACTCTTGTTTTGTGGCTTCTGTGGGCACCACCACAATTTCAACAATGTCACGTAGTTAGATGGACTATCAAACAAAGGAGATTGTTTAGTTTTAATGAGTCATGTCCGGTGAGAACTGCCCAAGCCAAAATTGGTGCTGGCTGAAACATTAGATGTTAGTTCATCTAACTACTGGAAGAACACAAATGTATATACACACACAAACATACACACACACAAATTTATTATATATAGGGGAAATATAGAACACCTGGGAACAACTTTTGGTTAAGTTATATAATATATGAACAGTTAATTTACAGCTTTATTTGAATATGGATAAATACTAAGGAGAGGATACGTTTGAGGGAGAAAGGACGAGGGATATCTCTAGGGATAATATTGTAGAGAGAAGAGTTTATTTTGGGACAACAGAAGAATATGGGTTCACATTTCCTTCGTCCAAACCACATTCACAGAGGGAGTTATAAGTTTGGCCAGGAAGACTGGGTTACAGAAATAGTTTCGACTCGGACGGCATATTGTAGAGGTGGTCACTTTATCAGCGTTTTGGAATATTGAGAACCAGAGTTTATTGGGCATCTCAGGTTTAATGTTACCATATAATTTAGCTTTCAATATTCTAGAAATTTGCCATTTCTGGTTTCAAGGTTTTTTTAAAGATTTTAAAGTCGAACAGATATCTTGATCTTGAGATTCGTTGCGCACTGTACCGGCGTGACCAGGAATCCAGGCAAGGATCACATTTTTGCCGTGAGAGCTACATTCGAAAAGGGCATTTCCTATTTTTAAAACAATTGGGAACCTAGATTTGGACCGCAATGGGTTAGCAAGAATAGATTGGAGGCAGCTTTTGGTTTCTGAAAATATGATAGTTTTATTCAGATTGTGTGATATTACAAAAAGGATGGCTTCCAGAATTGCGATGGCTTCTCCTGAAAAGACGGAAGTGGTAGAAGGACATTTATAATTGAAAATTATTCTCTTAGATGGGATCCAAACTACAACACCAATTGGACTATCTAGATTTTTAGAAGCATCTGCATGGCAGTCCAGACCTTGTATTCTGTGAAGAATTTATTTATTAAAACCTTATTAGCTTCTATTGTGTTTTTATCAATACCAAAATCCAAAATAATGTTAGGTTTGAAAACGAATGATTCGTAGGATGATGAGGCGATACAACGACATACGATGATACAAAGGCATAACAGGATTCTGAAGGAGGGAATAAGGAAGAAGGGTGAATTGTAAATAGCTGTGGAGGAGACAAAGGAGGTTCCCAGATGAGGCTTAATTGCATGAGTTATATAATGTCAGTAAACAATCTAGTTTTTTTCAAGAACAGTTTGAGTTTTAAGCTAATTTAAAAAGGAATTTATCGGAGAGACAGTGTCTGCGAAGGCTAAGAGGAGGTTCTACACACTCAACTTGAATGGCATTGATAGGGATTTCAAGCAGTGTTCTTTCACCATGACAGACCAAAGCTACTTTGACAACATCACATGATTTTATTTTCTTTTTTTTCCGTTTGGATTAGTTCATATGTACAGCAGGCTGCGTTGCACATCGCGGGGTGTGTTGCAGCAACGTAGACGTGAACGGAACCGAACACGCGAACTTTAAAAAGTTTATGACTTAGTCTATTTTGGAGATTTTCGTTATCATCAATAAGGAGAATATCTCATTCATTTGTTAAAATGTGTAATAGAGAAATACACAAATATACTGTTTTCAGTTTTTGCTAAATAATAATATCTAGAAATAGCAATCGCCGATTATGCAATAAGTACAATTCGTTTCAATGGAAATAAAATGATTAACAATTTAATTAGCTGGTAGTTACTATTGTGTCGGTCTCCCTGATTTTCCTGAATCCCTATCTGTGCCTATCTCTAATACCACCCTCTACGCGAATTTCATGAGTTTGTTATAATTTTACTACAAATAAACGAGCCTATAACACATTATATCGAAATTAAGCTGTTCTTCGCAGTAATAGCTTTATTTAATTTTTATCGTCTCTTTCTTATTCAGCATCTTCACTGCTGAAGGTCGTGTCTAGTCTGAAGTAGTGTTAATTGCTCGATGTACTATGCTCTTCCACGTGCTTCTGTTTTCAGCGGTCTTTAAAGCTTTTGGTATAGACATACTAGTAAGCTATAGGGTTCATTCAAGACGCTTACTTGCCTGTCCTTACTACATATTCAAATGATTATATAAAACCGCATAAAAACATTTTATAGCTCAAACGCTCAGTACATCAACGCATTACCTAAAAATTAAATCGTTAAATCGTTTTAAGCCTATGGAAAAGTTTATCGATAAAAATGTACTGCATCACTGGCTACTTTTACAATGGGATACCACTTTTTGTTCCGAATAAATAAATAAAAAAAGGTAAAATTTTACTAGCTATCCTAATAATTATTTTCTCGTAATCATTTTGCGTGCAGTAACTTGTGAACTATTTTTCAATTGTCTATGCTCAGATTTTACCAAGGAACGATTTTAAAATTGAATTTTACTTGACTGAGAGACTGCACAATTACTGTACAGATATTGTCAACTGGCAAATTTCACCAGATATTAGGGGAATTACCATATATCTGTCTCTCTCACTGAAAGGGATAGCTTGACAATGTTCACAAGAAATTAAATCTTACCACTCTCTAGATAAGATGTAATTTCAACTGTTATAAATTGGTTTATAAAACGTTTCAATTGGGTAAAAATGGGACTAATCAGTGAATCGGATTGTTTGTAGTGAACAATAAAGATGTAATGTCAAGTATCATTTACATGTGTTGAACTGGCTACGCTCGTTTTCTAAGAAAACTGACATGGCTGCCACTCTAAATAGTATTTTATATCTCTATGATAACAACGACTGCCATTCGAAGATACAACAACCGGGACCGACGGCTTAACGTGCCATCCGAAGCACGAGAGCGCTCAGTAGTAATGTCACCAGCGGTCACCAATCCAAGTCATGACCTTGTCGGACGTTGCTTAACTTTGCTGATCGACTCAGAATGGCTAAGCAAACTTGGCTACGAGCGAATGTGATATATAGACTGACTTGTCGACCGCCTCTGGCGCAGTGAGCGTGCCCACTTGTTGTCGCTCCACACGTCGGCGCGCGGCGCGGGGCCGGTGCTCCGCCGGAGTGGGCAGGAACGTGCCGAACAGGCTCAGCATCGACGGCACTTCTCTCGGCAGTGTGAACTTCCAATACTCGGGATTTTCTTTCTGTTGTTACAATTACGACAGGAGGAGATCAACGATAGGAGATAAACCTATGACGTCTATCTGAATTTCTTTCTTATGTAGGTATTTTGCTTTAGTTTTTAACTGACTTTAAAAAAAGGAGGAGGTTGTCAATTCAAAATCTGTTCGCAGTTAACAAATATTAAAGTTTTTTTTACCTCAGTGTTTTTTACTGGGTGAACCGATTATGATGTTTCTTTTTTTATTTGAAAGCTGATGCTTGGCGTGTTGTCCCATTTGAATTTCATCAAAATCGGTCGAGCCATTTTTTAGTTACACTACAATAACTGTTTTTTTTATCCTATATTGATATTATAGTAATTGCAAGTGAATGACAATTGGTCCCGTAAGTAGCAAGGGACACTAAAAGGGGGAAAGAAGTGTTGAAGTCAGTTCGATTATTGGGTAAAAAAAATGTTCACTATTAGGTGCTTGTAGCAAGGGGTATACCAGCGAAATACCCATATAACCTACTTAAAGACCTTGGTCTGCCAAGAACAACCGTAACTTCCATCCTAGAATGTGTATCTAAGGCGGCATTAGTAGGCTTACCAAATTTGGCTAGGCAGGGAAAGAGACTTGAGTGGTTGAGCATTGATGCCTATGTAAAGGGTCCCCTTAACCCTACTACCTGGGTACCAAGTCTCAGGCTCCTGTGACTTGGGAATCTTCCTCTGCAACGCTATGAACCTGGCACCCGCATGGTACGATAAGTAATTTGTCTATCACTTTTAGATATTCGGTCCTTTCATTTAACTAAGTCTACTTAATTGTAAACAAGTGTCTTAATTAATAAAATACTTACAATATGCCGTGCAAGTTCATGTTTGTCATAAGTATTGACATTGCCGCTGACAACTGCTGTACAGCGCACTGCCATGTCACTGGTAGCACGAAGCACCCTTGAGTCGAGGTAGCCCACACCTGACAAATAACATGACTTGAAAAAAATTTACAATAACATGGAATCGCCTTCAACACCTAAAAGTGTGAAATAACTTGTTAAAGTTGGTACCACGATACGTCAAAAGTACCTATCATTACAATATTGTGTGCATGGTACTGACTTCGACAAGTTATTTCACACTTTTGGATGTTGAAGTCGGTTCCATTTTTTGGATAAAAATATTTTTTTCTCTCTTTTTAATGACCCTTGCTACTTACGGGATTGATTGTCATTCATTGTCAACAGTTATTGGGGTGAAACTGAAAAACGGCTTGACCGATTTTGATTAAATTCAAATCGGACCAAACGACAAATAAGGAAAAGAATTATGGAAATCAGTTCACCCAGTCAAAAGTTCTGAGGTAACAAACAAAAAAAAAACATATGAAATGAGATCTTTTTCGGTTTAGTCATCCCTTACGGCACCCAGAGGTAGTAATGGGGGGTGACATTCTAGCCTGGCACCCCACAATGCACAAGTAGTAGCCATACACAACACCTATGTGAACACAAGCATTTGTATAATAAGAATATAATGTAATTTGCCTAGCAGGCGTTATTGCAAACTTAACAATATTAAAACAAGCATTTGTGGCTCAATATAGTAGGAGCTTCTCATGATTTCATATATGAAATTTGTTAGTATATGTGCTATTTTTATGTGACTAGGTAAACTGTCAAATAGTTGGCAATATTTGTTATTTTCTGCACGGCATTGCTGGTCTTCAGACAGAACTCTTTACCAGAGATCCAGACATTTAGTGTGACAGAACAAAAAATGATGTTATCGTCAATTTATGTTTAAAGATTTTCTATTCTTAAATGTTCTAGTATATATTATGTGAATTACCAGGATGTTTGACCCGTTCTTCAACACCACCCTCAGTGAGCAGAGTATGCGCCTCTTTAACAGCATTGGCTGTCTTCTCCATACGCACCATATTGTTATCATCTTCATCTTCTGAAAAATTTAAGATTCGGATTCAAAATATATGATATAATTTTCGTTCTTTAGGGCTTAAGGCCCAGTTTTCTCATCAGATAGAAATTAATCATGAGAATAATTGTATACCCAACCAATATAAGAAGAATAAATGTTCGTTGTTTAAATGAAAAGTACATATCTTTTCAATTTGGCCACTTGACATTTTATCAGTCTGATATTTTTTATCTGATGATTCGAAAAGCAGCCCTAGACATAATTAATTTTAATATCATCAGTATAACAGAGAAAATTCCTATTCTTAAACCTTTAAATGTAGTGCTGGGTATATTAATACCAGTATAGTATAGGGAAAAAATCTCACAATGAGCTGCATGCCACTACTTATACAGAGTATAACAGAGAAAATTCCTATTCTTAAACCTTTAAATGTAGTGCTGGGTATATTAATACCCATAAGTAGTGGCATGCTGCTCATTGTGAGATTTTTTCCCTATACTATACTGGTATTAATATACCCAGCACTACATTTAAAGGTTTAAGAATAGGAATTTTCTCTCTTATACTGATCCAGCATATATATATATATAGCTGATCCAGTAAGTGATATGGCTAGGGTACTCTGCAAAACGTTGCTTGATGTACTTAATTCAGTTATAGTGTGACCATTAGTGCTGTGCACTCCCTGAGGTATGCGCGCGGCGATAAGGGGGGAGAATCGGCTGCTGCACTTTGTCAGTGCTGTCAACACACGAACTCATGCACTTTTTCTCGCTATCCTATTTAAGCAAAATGACTACAAAGAAATCATTGTTAACCCAAAAGTAGTAAATGATTAGCAAAATTAAAACAGCATTTTATGGTTATAATTCTTCTGGCGCATTGCCAGCCGCTG